>WKFP01014977.1:124990-156470 GCA_011057875.1 Pterocles orientalis | reverse complement strand
ATTCTATGATTCTATGATTTTGAAGCCCCAAAACTGAAATCTCAAGATGGCTTAAAAGGAATACATGAAAAATGAAATATTTGCAATCATGAGTGACTGACTCATGCATATTTCACTAGCAGTTATAAGCTGTATTTCTTCATCTAATTAAGTGTAATACAGCTTTCCTCTTAAAAACAAAAGTACCTATTTTAAAAACTAGCCCAGACTGGCCCAAAAATTCCAATGGCTTTCGATAAGTACCTTCATGATACAGATTTATACCCCATACATTTCATTCAGAGCCAAACTCCTATGTGTTTTGTATTGGAAATGGAAAGTTTTTAAAAATATTAGCAATTCTTGATATCTTTATCCTGGTAATTCATCTCATAGTAAGATAAGGACTTACGGTAAAACTGAAATAGAGTTTGCTTTTTTAAAAATAGCACAATAGTTTACTTATCCCTTTCAAGCACAGGATTTCTCTAATTGAATAGCACACAAATAGACTTCAAAGTCAAAGATTGCAGCTAGGAATGTGATTTCCTCAAGAACAAGTGAAAGCAATTAAACTACTCATCACGTTACAATATCACAGAATCACAGAATCACAGAATGTTAGGGATTGGAAGGGACCTCGAAAGATCATCTAGTCCAATCCCCCTGCCGGAGCAGGAACACCTAGATCAGATCACACAGGAATGCATCCAGGCGGGCTTTGAATGTCTCCAGAGAAGGAGATTCCACAACCTCTCTGGGCAGCCTGTTCCAGTGCTCTGTCACCCTCACTGTAAAGAAGTTTTTTCTCATATTCAAGTGGAACCTCCTATGTTCCAGCTTGAACCCATTGCCCCTTGTCCTGTCACACAGAAGAGCCTGGCTTCATCCTCCTGACACTCACCCTTCACATATTTATAAACATTAACAAGGTCACCCCTCAGTCTCCTCTTTTCCAAGCTAAAGAGACCCAGCTCCCTCAGCCTTTCATCATAAGGGAGATGCTCCATTCCCTTCATCATCTTCGTGGCTCTGCGCTGGACTCTCTCCAGCAGTTCCCTGTCCCTCTTGAACTGAGGGGTCCAGAACTGGACACAATATTCCAGAGGAGGTCTCACCAGGGAAGAGTAGAGGGGGAGGAGAACCTCTCTCGACCTACTGACCACCCCCCTTCTGATACACCCCAGGATGCCATTGGCCTTCTTGGCCATGAGGGCACAGTGCTGGCTCATGGTCATCCTGCTGTCCACCAGGACCCCCAGGTCCGTCTCCCCTACACTACTCTCCAACAGCTCAGTACCCAACTTATACTGGAACCTGGTGTTGTTCTTGCCCAGATGCAAGACTCTATACTTGCTCTTGTTAAATTTCATGAAATTTTTCCCTGCCCAAATCTCCAGCCTGTCCAGGTCTCGCTGGATGGAAGCACAGCCTTCTGGCGTGTCAGCGACTCCTCCCAATTTTGTATCATCAGCAAACTTGCTGAGGGTGCACTCTATTCCCTCATCCAAGTCGTTGATGAATATATTGAACAGCACAGGTCCCAATACCGAACCCTGGGGGACTCCACTAGATACAGGCCTCCAACTAGACTCCATCCTGTTCACCACAACTCTCTGGCTTCTTTTCTCCAGCCAGTTCACAATCCATCTCACTACCCGATCACCCAGATCACACTTTCTCAGTTTAGCCGCAAGGATACTGTGGGAGACGGTGTCAAATGCTTTTCTGAAATCGAGATAGACCACATCTACTGCTTTGCCATCATCTATCCACCTGGTAATATCCTCATAAAAGGCTATCAGGTTGTTCAAGCATGACTTCCCCTTGGTGAAGCCTTGTTGACTGCCTCTAATGACCTTCTTATCCCTGATATGCCTAGAAATAATAAGAGAATAAGATGTTCCATCACCTTTCCAGGGTCCTCCTTCTTGCCCTTTATATCTGTCTGGCTAATTCTATTCAGGACCATGATTTAGCTTGAAGGTTGTGTAACTGTGCAAGTGAACAAGACAGAACATGCTCTCTAGTTACTGAATACTGTGTTGTTATTTGTCATTAAATTCCATGTTCAATACTGCCGACTGAAAACTGTAATTACTATTTTTAGTGGCATGAGTAAAAGATAGAAAACCTATTACTAAACTTGTTAATACATACAGGTAAGTATTAGGAAAAAGAACATTTGAAAAATGTTAAAAAAGAAAGATTTTTTAATCTAGAGAGTCTTGAAACTGGGTAAATACTCAGGCGTTAATAGCAGGGGACTGCTTCAACAGACACACATTTAGTTCCATAAATGATCTTTCAATCACACCTCCAGGAATAGTGACATTATGTGAAAAATGAATAAGTTTTATTTTTTTCCTTTTGAAAACTAAAACAAATGCACGAACACTTCTAGTGTAGATTGGGAAAGTTGTATAAAATGTTCTAAACTAAGCTGAACTTGCTAAGAAGGAGAAGACTAGGTACAAATCTCAAAACAGAAACAGAACAAAGAATAAATAACTTCTTTATCCTATGTTTGTGTCTCATGAGTTTTGAAGATCATCTCATTATTTTTGGGGGAGTAAATAATCCTGTTTGAGCATGAAATTGTAAATAAAAGTAGGGAAAATGTATATGTTCTGCTAGAAGTACAACTATCAATTAATGTTTCACTTCTTGAAAGATTGCATTAAATGTGTCGTCCCCAAATAGTTTTTTTTTAACACAGTAGCTTAAATACTAATGTATTTAATAATACATTTAAACTGTCCACTGAATTTCTTTTGATCAGTGATTTCTGTCTCTAAGTATAGAAAAGTGTCCACAATTTGAAGTAAGCCTTTTGAGCTTTCCTCTTTTTTCCGATTACAAATAACAACTTTAATTCAAAATAAACTTATGCAGAAAATAGAGATATTCTGCTCAATGCCTATTGATTTTAAATAACTTTAACCAAGTATCCTTAATAATATTAGCAAAAGGCAGAAACAGTGAAAGCTAAAGTGAACATTTATATGAATAAAAGCTTCTCTTTTAAGTAAGTCATATGGCATTATGGATTAATCCAATTTTCTTGTATTCTTTTCTTCCACTCTCATCCATGTATGGTTTTTATGCTTGCTTTAGTTTTTTCCATGACATAATTAATTAAAATATCCCAAATCCTCTCCATGGTTTGGGGGACACAATCAACCACCTGGAAAATTCTATATTAAAAGCTGGAATAGAGTGAAGGTTTTGGCCAGCCTACTGAGTTACCCACTGCAGTGTGTTTCAGCAGTAGCTTCGTTTCGTGTCAGAGTAACATGAATAAACTGCAACGCAGGTAAAATGGAAATGTTGTGACTGTAAGAAACTAATTTCAGAAGTTTCAAAATTCATTGGGTTTTAATTTAATTTAATTGTGAACATTTCAGGAAATAAAACATTGCACACCCTTTTCACAGCATATATAGTAAGAAAAATTTGAATGATTTTATACAGTATAAAAAAAATTCCACTAAAAGCTGAATCTTGCCTTAGTGATTAGTCTCACCTGGTGAGCTACAGTGGCATAGGAAACCATTCCGCACAGAAGTCTTTCACACTTTGGGTCCATAATGCTCTCGTACATAAAAAATCTGTGCTAAATACACTACGTTTACAGGTAATTGCAGTAATTGGAGCAAGAGTTGTATTCAGCGTTCTTCTTGTAGAATTTCACTAAATTTGTAGCCATTTTAAATTCCACTTTTGACGTACTTAATTACATTTGAAGTAGAAAATTTTAATGTCAAAAACCGTTGAAATCTGAGTCATGTTTTACCTTTTTAGGAGTAATTCAAAATACTAAAAGAAGAACAGCAATTCACTCTTTTGCTGTTTTTTTTTTGTTTCTCAAATATGTACTTATTGTTTTTGAAGGAATAAAAATATCTGTTTTTAATTTTGGAGGATACTATCAAAACCTAAAAATTATTTACACTATTTAGCCTCATTTAAACGTTGAGATGAACTGTTCCCTTAATTTAATTCCCCTAAGACTTAGCCTATTAATTAGACTCCCTTGTCAAGGTTAATGCAGCCAAATGCTAAACCACTGTCCTGTGGATTGGTTATTTGTCCTTTTTTAGAACTGTTTTCCATTTTCCTCCTTTTTACTCTTTCAGGTCTCTTTATATAACTTATCATCCTATAGGTCCATAGTATCTTTTTCTGAATTTGTTGATATTTTCCTTTTTCTGTGTTCTCTATGTATTACAAGAAAACATATGAAAAGGTTGGGTCCAAATTTTCTGCTCTAGTGAGAATCAGTGGAATCACAGTTATATGCATCCTTAGGAAATTTGACTGCTACTAGGTTGAAAAATATGAAAATTTTTCACATCGGTTTCTGTGAGTGTAGGAGTGTATAAAACTGAAATTCTGAAGGCAAAATCCCCTCACCCTCTATATCCACAGTTCAGCCTATAAAATTCAAAACAAAATTAGTTGTTTTTTTTATAAATACCACTTGAGTACTATTTGTAAAATATTTCTGAAATTTCTTCATGGTATACAAACTGTAGTATAAACTTGGTAAAAAAATATTATCTAACTTTGGTACATGAATCTTAAGTTTTAATTCATCCTGAACAACTTTCTAACTAGTTGGTTTTGCTTACCAACAACCTTTGCATGTCCTTTTAGTCCAAACATTGTAAGTAAGGCTGAATTCACCAAATCAAATTCAGTTAATCAAACTGTTGAAATACAAGATATAACTGTAAACAAATCAAATCAATTGTAAATGTAATTTTAAAAATTCTTGCATCCTCACTCATCCAATTTACATTACCTTAGCTGTTTTGGCAATGTTTAATTCACAGTGTCTTATATAGTGAGAGGCAAAAAACAAGCAGATGAAAATCTTCATGTGCATGTAAATGGAAACCATTTTTTCTTCCATTGCTAACAGCAAATGTGGAAATAAATGAGTTCAGGAAGCATTTGTTTGATTTATTGTCAAAACCTGAGCACCCTGAGAGTTGTAAAAGCATATGAAAAAGATGAACATTTGGTCATGGCTGGGTAATAATATCTTATTCATCCTGTGAACTACAGGCTTACTAAATAGTGTGTGAATTTGGGTCAAAGGAATGGGCAAAAAAAGATATTAATTTTATTAAGGTTGCTCTTTATTTTTGCTTACATACAGAGTACAGAACAGCAATTCATATGTAGACCACAAATCATCTAGAAGTAGTATAGCTCAAGTACTGGTGCTGACAATGTACAAGAAAACTAACTGTGAGAAAATTATCTAACAAATTACATTCAGTTACCTTTAAGATCTGAGTCACTCAGAACCAAGAGGAAATTATAGAGAGAGGAATTGAAACTGGTTTATGTAGCATCAATGGATTTGTTCCAAGACCGATAGCATTCTCCACAGAAGGAACTTCTAGTCAAGCTTTAGTTACTTTCTGTGAAGATAAAATTTGGTAGACCACTGTGTGTTTTTATGACATTAGCAAGAAGGAAGAAATTGTTGTGCTATGTTTTAATGAAAAATCATGCAAATAGTTGACTGATTTATAGGGGGATTTTAGTTCTGCTAAAGAGAAACTGGAGACAGAACTGGGCAAACTGAAGAAGTAGTGCTTGGGTCAAGTGAGTGTTGTATGGAGAACCTGGGAATGGATTTGGTAGGGTTGGTTTTTTTGTGTGGGTTTTTGGTTTTGTTTTTAATACTGATCCCAGTATTACTTAATTCAAACTTATCGCTAAGTTTTGGATCGCTTTTTCACAAGTTACTGTGAGCTCTGGAGTATGTTCTCATTTTTCTGAAAGTTTGAAGATGCTAAATGACATACAGTTTTGAAGTGTCACATCATAAGGGCTGAGCTCCTATCTCTAAATAAAAATTGCTAGAGGTGGGCAAGAGGGAAAGTATCTATGTGTGCATTGAAGTTCAAAGGTGTTTTATGAAGATTGTATGTCGCTGTCAGCAGTCTTTAACAGCCTTTCTTTTTACTCTTCCTTGGAGAATGTCAAACACTATTTTACAGTGTTTTACATGTATTAAATATTATTGTTCTGATGATAAGCCTGATGATAAGCCATGCTGAATTCTCTTTCCAAAAATTATATGAGAACCTCTGAGTCTGTTTAATTTAGATATTGCAAAGAGTGGACCTTGGGTTTATATAATGCTTTTTCAAAGTGCAGAGTTCTTTTATGTGTGTTAGCCGAAACTTAAGCTGAGATTCAGGGAAAAAGAAAATGTATTCGTTTATGATATTTCATCAGCACCCCGTTATTATATTTGCAGGCCAGCAAGCTCTTCATTTTAGATAATATATAGAAGTCTATTTTTATATTGAAGGACCACATATGCCTGAGAACTGTGTCACGTAGAATGTACTTTGCATTGTACTCTCATACATCTTTTCCATCATTTTGGAGATGCAAGGAAAATAATCTATACAGAGCATTGGGGGAATGATTTGTTTCCCATCCTGACTAAGATGTATTTCTCTTTTCTCTGTACACTAGTTGTCTGCCTAAAGGTGTCTGACAGTTTTCCTAGTATTCTAGCGATGAGATTTATTATTATTATTTTTCTTATTTCAGATATGAAAGTGTTGATTTACTCGTCATAGAACACTGTAATCTGAAAAGAGGTATATTTCAGGCTGGCAGTGATCTTTGCTTAAGATCACTTAAGTGATCTTCACTTCATTGAAACTGCTGTTTTTTATTGGAACAAGTGCAGACGAATCTTGATTACTTTTTTAAAATGAACCCAAATTATGCCTGCATCCACTCTAAAGAACTGTTGTTTTTAATAATAGTAGGCCAAAAAATGTACACTCTAAACTGACAAAACCTTGTAAAATCTAAAAATAAGTGTAGTCAAAAATAAAAGGCAAAAGATTGTTAGAGGACTCGGAGCTAACTAAAAAGGATTGCACCTTGCAAATATGTGTTTCACTTCCTCTGAGAGACTATTGACTAATCAATAAGATGCATACTCAGTGCCTAGAAGTTTGGATTCCAGTTATGTCTTGTGCAATACCTGATTTAATGGGCAGGATCACAGAATGATCAGAGGAAGCTGTAGTGTTAGTTATCGTCTAACACAGAGCAGTAAATAACCTTTGGAACACAGACAGTAGGTACATGAACATGTGTATAGCAACAGATAGTTGCGGAACTTGGACCTCTTAACAGGCAAAGTTTAGATTGTCATTCCTTGGTAGTTGGACTTTCTTTCCATGGATGCCGGGAGTTCAGCATTAAATTTCCTTGATGCTTTGATGGTCTTCCCCTCAATATGCCCAAGAGTGCACTAGGTAGTGTGGCTAGGAACTTTGGATCTCATATCTAAACCCTGTCAAGTATTTCCCCAACTATCTTGCCTCTATGGCACTTTCAAAATATACCCACTGTGTAGGACACTCTGTGGATTAGGGAAATACATTGAAATTGTCTTAACCAGAACAAAAAATTGAATCTGAATTCACCCACTGAAAATGAATGCATTCTGGATGACTGATGTAAGGTAGAGAACTGTCAGCTTCTGCTTTGTCAGTGACTTTTAACAAAGGACTACTTTAACTGCAGGATATACTGAAGGCTTATAAATGTTGATCAAACCAGGCCTTATTAGGAATGTCATGTAAGGGAACTGAGTCATGCAAAGCAATAAATTTAGCGCCTCAATACTGTGTTTCATAGCTCCTGTTAGGTAATTTATATGACAATCTCAGTATATTGTTCTTGTGTCCCCTTATCTTAAATATTTCAACTCCTAAACTATGGGAAAGGCAAAACTTGATGGAATAGACACTGTGTTTATAAAACCTGCCCTTGCATTAAGGAAGGATGAATGGAGAATACTGTGGAATAGAATATTAAGGGATTAGACTTAATTATTTTAAATAATCTGGAGAATAAAAAAAAAGATGAACAACAAGGATAAGTGCAAAATACTGCATGTACAAGACAGATAGAATCATAGAATCATAGAATGGTTTGGGTTGGAAAGGAACTTAAAGATCATCAAGTGCTAACCCCCCTGCCATGGTCAGGGACACCCTCCACTAGCCCAGGTTGCTCAAAGCCTCATCCAACCTGGTCTTGAACACCTCCAGGGATGGGGCATCCACAGCTTCCCTGGGCAACCTGTTCCAGTGTCTCACCAGCCTCATAGTGAAAAATTTCTTCCTGATGTCTAGTCTAAATTTACCCTCTTTTAGCTTATACCCGTTACCCCTTGTTCTCTCACTACACTCCCTGATAAAGAGTTCCTCCCCATCTCTCCTGTAAATAAATAAAGAAAATCACAGAGGTATAATGGTTAACAACTAAAAAGGCAGCAAACTAGATAATGTTGCAAGAAATTTAATTTGAGTCAATATTATTTTGCAGTTGCAAGAGAAAGACATTTCACACTGAAATGTGTTTAAGTTTAGAAGAGAGAGGAGAGAGTTAGGCCTTTACTAAAATACTGCCTGGTTGGGAGGTTAGATGCAGACAAGCTTCAGGGGTTCCACCAGAGAAGTGTGACATTAATTTTAATGCTTTAGGTGTGAAGAAAGAAGAGGCTTTTTTCTCTTTAAATGTTAGGTCTGTGGAGGGATATGTGACAACTCTTCCAATGTACTGGAAAGGCCAATTGACTGTTATTCCTACAAACCAAACAAGAAGAAATCAGTTTGTTGCTTCTTTTGGGGGAGGGTGTGGGGTTTTTTGTTTGGGTCTGCTTTTGTTTGTTTGTTGTTTTTTTTTTTTATCAAGTAAAAAATAGTTAGGTTTGATAAGAAAATAAATTAGTTTATGATGGCTTTCAAAGGAGGTGAAAGACTGTCTTTCAACAATGCATTTTTACAGGTATTTAACAAACATCTTTGACAGATGTATTTGGTCCTACATAACAGGTGGAATAAATAATCTGCTGCAGTTCAGATATTTTTCTGTTGGTCTCCTATTTGCATCAGAACAGTAGATTAACAAACAATTTGTAAATAATCTTCATGGTAAAACTCATCCCAAGGCAATAGTTTTTGTTGATCACAAGTCGCAGTCTAAGCACTGAGGAAGGATTTCTATATTTAATTGGGCTTTGTTTAGGAAAGGACTCATTAATCTGCCTGTGTCATTTAATAGTTTGACAAATTAAGCAAAAAATTGAAATAAATTGCAGTATATCTTTTGTATAACACATGGGATTTTACTGGCCCTGGAAATCACTATATTTTGAGGCACTTTGAAAGGAAAGTGCTTACACAATGGAATATATGAACTAGGGTAGCTTTCAGGAAAATGGTATGTTTATCAGTATTTTGAAACACAGCAAAATTTTAAGTTATTTCAATGCCATCTGTGTGCCATTTGGATAGTCTTAGCTGTGCAATTATGTGCACATTGTGCAAGAACATAATCTCACTGAATATGTCAAGTGGCAATTCAAGAAACTGAGCATATCTGCATCAGAGAGGGACTATCAATTCTGACTGACCATGACAGGATATGCAACAGAATGCAGTTTGCTTGCAAACAGGATGTAGTTTGGATGTAAGCCTCGAAATGTTTTGTCCTTGAGTCCGTGATTAAACACATGTCAAGTAGCTCAGCATTTCTTCAAGCAAATTTTCAGGCTATAGCTCAAAGGAAACAACTACCTTGATGATCAGTGCTATCAAATTTTACTGATCTCACAGCTGAATGAATGAAAAATAACACAGGACTTGTAAAAGGGTGGCGAAGTATGTGGGTGAAAAGGATGTTGTCACTGAGTGAGCTTTTGGACAAGAAGATTAAATAATGGAACACTGGAAATGGAAACAGCTTTAAATAAAATAATTTTTGTTTTTCTAGTCTTGAGAAGGAAAGGCAAACACAGCAGACTTCAGTGTAACTCAGTGGCTGAGTGAACACTCAAATGAGGCTACTGTCAATTAGTTACTTCGCACTGCATTGAATGATTTATTTTAGTAGTGTTACTTTCCTTCAGAGCCCGAGTGCTATGATATTCCCACGCATTGCTGGCCCTTACTGCTGCAGCACTGCAATCTGTGTATTACTTAAAGATCCATAGTGAAATAGGGGGCAAAGGTAACCAGTCTAAAACATACAGATATGTCAGCTGACTAAGCTGCTTGCACTTAAATATAAATTTACCTCCTTTGCTGATTTTGCTGATATTCTTACTGAGAAGAGCAAGCACCGTCTGACTGTTTTAGGCAGCTTCAAATAAACTTTTAGATGACAATCCATCACAGAAATATTCAATAAGGAGGGGATATACAAATAGAAAACTGCATCTTTCTGTAGAATCATAATCCTGAGAATCACAAAGAGAATAAACATCCCAATAGGAAAATAGAGCAACTTTGTATTATTTTTTTCTTTATACCTCCTTCACCAGGCTTCTACCAGTAACAACAATAACAGGTGTCACAGAACATTTTTTTTTTTTTTCCCTGAACATAACTCTGGGCAGCAAGAAAACAGTAACTAGGGCCTTCAGCATGCTCGTGCTGCTGACAGTGATCTAATCCTTTAAAAAAGAGGAGGCTGGGGGAATGAAAAAATATACAGCTGTGTTCAGAACATCAGTCTGGTTTGCATCCAGCTGTACCTAAACATAAATGAACAAATTCCTTGCAATAAGAATTGTGGGAGAAAACAAGGAGCAAGTGAAGAAGAGAGAAGAAATTTAATAAAAACTAACTATATAACTCTATATAAAGGTATCTGCAGTGTACAAAGTATGGAACAGGATACGCTGAATCAAAAACAGATTTGGAAAATGCATTATGTTTGGCATCTTTTTTTCTCCTTCCTTCTCATGATTTCACATTTGGTAGACAATTCTAGTAGCAGTGTGTTATTGACACAAAATAACTTTTTTTTCACTAACTCAGTGTACCCTTGATGTATACTGACTCAAAATATTTGTACTCAATACCATAAAAATTTGCGACAGCTGTTCCAACAACCTCTGTGTTTATTCTTGTGAAACCTAATGCCTTTGTTTTGGTAAATCACATATATGTATATATTTAAATATAACTACATCTCTGATGGAAAATCAGTGATTTGGAACCATTTTGGTGGAGATTTCTGGCACCATAAGTCCTATGCAAGGTGAGCTCCTTGCACCACTACTTAAATTAAGGAACCCTCAGATGACTGCCAAGAAAACTGAATGCAAATATATTTTTTGTAATGCATTTCATGAAGCAGATTTCTTCTAGTATTGGCAGACTTTTTTTTTTTTAAAGTCTACAAATCTTTGCCAAAACTAGAACTTGATTTCCTTTCATGAGGTTTGAAGATTAATTTTTGTTAGCGTATATGTATACATTCTCTATAAGTAGGTCTTAACACGCTTGGTTCTTCTTATCTTTTTTTTTTTCCATAACTATAATTTATTCTTTAAATTGCTGAGAAGTTCTGAGACATCATGTGAAATGAATCCTTATGTCTCTAGTACCTTGGTGTTTTTTTCTGCCTGCTGGAGCTAGTCTGTACAACACTGTTATGTTCCATTATTTAATTCACACAATTTTAACTGTAAATAATTACAGTCTTTCCTATCTATCTTAACATAAATTAGTAATTATTTACAAAAATTTATGCATGTAATAACAGTAAAATAAATGCATAAAAGAATTTTACAATGTCTGTTTTTAGTAGCTGCAACTTTCGACATAAAATAGAATTCCACAAAAAACACCACAGAGATGTAAGAAAAAGGAAGTGAGCAATTAAAAATCAAGAACTCTTATTGTATTTTTACTTGTAAAGTGTCAAATGACTTCAGATTTAGAGGTTGTAAAACAGTTCTCTATTTAAGTAGAATGAGAAAAAACAGAAGGGCTAACATTCAGGTTAAGGACCATTATTCTCTTAATTCTATTTCAAAGGCTTAAATGCTGGACTTCCTAGACAATATGGGAAGAAACGGAGGAAACAAAATAAAGAAAAGCAATAGGAGCAAAAAAAATCCTAAAAGCTTATTCAGTGTCCAGTTTTGGAGGAAATTCTTTGTGTACTGCTTTCCAGGAGCCTTTCCTATCCAAGAATAAATAGCTGCAAACCTTTGTAATCACTAGGTAGAAAGAGTACTGAAAGACAGAGCTTACACGACTGGATTTTTTCCTGTGTCCCACACCTGTATTTTTAGATATCCTATGTGAATTTGCACAGTGGAAGTTCAGAGTTTTCTAGTAATTACCTGGACAAGCAGGGATTGCACAGGAACTTCTGTGTACACCTTACCTCCTGCTGAAATTATTACAGAGTAGAACCCATGTTCGAGACTACCTGATGGGCCTACTACACTCCCAATTTCAGGGGAGTTTTAAGAAGGTTAGTATTAATAACTTACACATGGAAAAGTTCAGGTTTAAGAAAAACCATCATAAAACTTTTAAGTAGCTTTACTTTTAAGATCATGCATAGTTCTATTGATTTTTAGAGGTATGACTCATGCTTAAGTTACTGATATGATTTACAAATGCTTTGATGGGACAATGACCTACCGAGTGTCAAAATTCAAATTCTTATGATCCTGTCCTCTGACTTCATGGATGCTACTTTTATGCTGTTCCTGCCTTCTTCTAAACCTGCTTATCCTTCCGTAAAGCCAACATTTATGTGCAATTATGTAATTTATGCACAATTATATAATTAGGTACCTAAAGAATCCAAGGAATGCTGATACTTTGTTAATGTTGGAATTCACCTGTAAGCCACAAGAAACAGTGTTTTGTTCTCATACAGGCTAGTGTTGTCAACATTTATTTCTGTCACAAGTTTAGGGTTTGTATATGTACTTCTACTTCTGTAGATAGTCTATAAAGCTTACTTTCTTTTCTTTCCATTTTAAAATTGTATAGTGTTCCTATTTGTCTTGGCATTTTGAAATATATTATTCATCCTTTTGTTTCGTAATGTAATAGATGTTGAAACAGTAAGTTATCATCTTTCATCTGCCATAACGGAACTGATCGTGTACTAAGTTTGCTGTGATCAACACAAGAAAATGTTTTACCTTTTCACTGCTCTCATATTATTCTAAAAGTTAGTATATTCGTATTGTTTGAAATGTTTCGGATCTTTAAGAATCTATTTGGTCTTAAATATGAACATGGGTCTTTTTTTAGTGAAGTTATTTGCTGATATGTGAAAAAGCATTTTCTGGTTCTACTGTTGCCAGAAGTGGGGAGGTGGTGTCTATTCTTTTTAAGAGTGCCAACAGCATATTTGAAGTGAGTTCACATGTCAATCATCATTCCAAATCTTGGAAAAACATTGTCTCGTAAACCCCAGACACCTCAAGAGAGGGAGTCATAGTGGGAAGATAAAGCACCAAACGACAGCCTAAAACATAAGGGCAGAAAGGTTTTGGTTAGTTGGTTAAAGTGACATTGTAACTACATTAGCACACAGAGTAGTGCAATAGGATGAGATCTGTAGAGAGAGAAATTTGGTGATGGGGACCTCCCATACACAACGTCTGTATTTTGGAGGGGAAAAGGGAAGCTATACTTTGGACTAGCTCTATTTCAGTTCTGCAGGCTAAATTGTATGTTAGTTCCACAAGTTGAAGCATATCAAGGGCTCCTGGAGTGCGCCTTTCAGTGTACTCACCTAAGTATAGATTCCAAAAGGAGCTCAGTTTCTGTGCTCCAAACTCACAGCCAATGTGGCATATGGGCATGATCAAAAGCAAAACCTTGACTTGAACTAAGATGTGGATTAGGTTCATCCAGGAATAAAGGAACCAAGTTTCATATAGAGTTTACTGAAGATGTTAATGATATTAGGAACTCTGTAACCAGAAATTCCAGTGCCATTAAAGGTGTTCTGAGCCTAACATAAATTAATATCATGCTTTTATCAGCACCAGTCCCAACCGGACTAATTTACACAGCCCCAGTATATGGTGTCAGAACTGCAAACATACAAGTGAACACTGGTATCAGTCAGTCTAGATTTCATCTCCAAGCCAATTTTATTCATTCCAGTCACATACACCTTACATGAATAGTACCTATCCTTTTTTTCATAGGCAGCTTTACAAAATGAAGTGTGAATATAGAGTTCATCATAGCTGTGCTGTACCGATAGGACTAGAAGCCAAGAACTTCCCTGTCTGTAGATTCAGCACAATAAGGACAATATACTAATATCACACACAACCCAGGCCAGAACAGCTGTATGTTATACCACCCACCTCCCTTATCCCCCTCCCTTCTGACCCCCCTGGGCCCAAAGGGAAGTTATTGTACCCTTCATCTGTTTTGCTGATGTTTCCGTCAAAAGTAGGATTTGTGAAGATATTTTGTTCTGGGACTCATGATAAACTATATCAGGAATTTATGCAATGACAAACAGCAACATGTGCCTGATACTGCAGTGTTTGCTGCTCAGTCTCTTTCAATCTGTGTACCTATGCATTTATCTATCTATTGATAGATTTATCTCTATTTGCTAGTGTTCATATCAAAGATTTTTAGTAAATATAGGCAGAATGGGATGGCATAATGCAGACTGAAATAAAGCTGAGCACTTTCCTTTTTCTCTATATTGGGGACAAATACTGCACTGCAGACTGGAAAGCCATGCTTTATGTCCAGAAGTTTTTTGGTGTGGGTTTTTTCTTATTCAGTCTTTTTACAAAAGGCAAAAATTGTCCATGTCTAGTTCTCTGGACATGGATAGTGCATGCTTTTCCAATGGCATCTTATTCTTACAGACACAACAGGTGTGATCCTGAAGTCCAACTAGTCGATTTAAACAATGTTGACATTTCTTGCTGATATCTTTTACCAAGTGAAAATTTTGTGTTATCCTTCTTACTTTTCATCTTCCTATTCAGTGTCAGCAGTGTCCTAGCTTTCCATTCTCTGAGTTTTGCGTTTGTGTGTTGACAATTTACCAAGTAATGATGTTGTTCCAAAGAACAATCTTTGCACCTCGTAAAGGATTTTTAACTATTCTTACAAATGTTTACTGTGAAGTGGGGAAGCTGTGATCTGAAATATTACTGATGTGGCTTGGCTGCAGGCTGAAATGGTGCTGGAAAGTTCAAAACAGATTTATAATGAGATCTACAGAAGTAAGTGATGATTAGTTTTAGCACTTCAGTTAATGAGATTGCATGTGAAGATAAATATACTGTACTCTTAAACATCATGAAAATTATTGGCTAAAAGGAAATAAAGAAGAAAAATTAGATTGGACAACAATTATCAATAGTGCATTACTGCAACCTAAGTCTGAATAAACTGCTCTTAGGAAAAAAAAAAAAACAAAGGCTGACATGCTGTGTCCATTTCTAACAATCGATATAGTGAGTAATCATATGGAGCATAGAGCGGTGTCCACAGCTAGAATCTTTATTTGCTTTTAAGCAGGTTAAAGTATGAAGTTTCCTTAAATGTAAACAGAATCCTGTTTGAAAAGATAGATACTCTAGTAAAATATATTTTGAAGCTGAGAATTTCGTACGTGTTATCAGCATTTGTGTATATTTGATATTCAAGTGGGCTCTTCTTTTACAAGATTGTTTTAATCTATATATTGTTCTTAATAAAATTTAAAAGCAAATGATGGAAATGTTCCTATATACATTATAATCTTGTCTGATACTTCTCTTGATATAATATTTTCTTACATGAAGATTTTTAGGTATTTGTGGTGTAGAAAATATTTTTATATTTTTCTCAATTAATAATCCCAAAACTATTTGGAGATGGAGGAAGATTTAAAAACTCAGAGGAACAACATCTTGAAATATACTAATACTTTGTTTTCAGTACTTGTTCGAAGGAGGCAAGGTTTGATTTAGGGACCACTTAAGCAAACTGGACATACACAGGACCACAGATGGAATGGGACTGGCTGGTGTGCTGTTGAAGGAGATGGCTGTTCACTATTAACTTTGAAAGATCATGGGGATCTGGAATGTCACTGATGACAGTAAAAGGCATAAATGTCACACGTCTTGGAGAACGGAATGAAGGAGTATCTAGGGAACTACAGGCTTTGTCAGCTTCTTTTCAGTCCCCAGGACGACTGGCCCTGTAAGCAAAGGGAGAGCGATGGATGTTGCTTACTCTGAGTTTAGCCAGATAGCTAATAGCATTCTGGTAACCAGACTGGGGAGATGGCTTGGATAGGTGGATTGTAAGGGTGTGGACTGATTAAATCACTGAGCTTTGGGACTGATCAATGATTTAATGGCTGACTGGTGGTTAGATGTTTATTAGGGATATTAAACAGACAAATAAAAGTGGGGGTAGAGGAAGAAGTTAGGAGAAGGAGAGTTTTTCTTCCAAGGTGGCCATTGCTCAAACTGGCTGGTCATTAGTCTGCCTGTGGGATATGGTGAGTGATTGCTTTTGCATCACTTGTTTTACTGGTTTTAGTTTGTCTTGTTGGCATTTTTTGTTGGTTTTGGGTTTTTTTCTCCTTGCTTCACTTCTTAAACTTTCTCTTCACCCATGAGTTTTCTCACTTTTGCTCTTCCTGCTCTCCAATCCCATCCCACTGAGGGTGGGGGAGTGAATGAATGACTAAGTGGGTGCTTAGCTGCTGACTGGAGTGAATCTACAACAAGAAAATTGGTGAGCTGGAGGAATGGGCTTAGGACATTCAAAAAACTAAATGCTACCCCAAGCTTCCTGACATATGAAGAAAATTTAAGGAGGTACAATTAACATACTGAAATATAAAGTTTGCCTTGTCGCTTTATTAACAATTAACCGGGGTAAAGGAAGAGGAAGATGACCAATGTCACGATTTTGGTTGTAACTTTTGTAATAGGCTTTAGAATAGCCTCGACATACCTAATGCTATTGAATCATATTCAAACTGTATGTTTCTGCCACCTCCTTACAGATTCTTGGCTTGCTCACAGTTTAAGGACTGTGAGTTATTCTTTCCTTTTGTTCTGGGGAATGTATGACAGAGATGGGAAAGAATGGTGATCCAAGGGAGGTTCCAAAATAATGGAACGGTGTTTGTACAAGGGCTGATAGAGTAAGCTGAGACTCTGCAATGTGGAACAAATGTGTCTTACTGGATATCATGGCTGTTTACAAAACAGGACTCTCACGGAAAGAGAGGCTACAGAACAACCATTCACAAGAACTAGGTGCCAGCATAATAATACACACAACTTGCAAAAGGAGGTGGTTTATCACTAAGTAGGTGGTAGCCATACAGAGTTTCTTTCCAAAGTGTGTTGAGGTTGCAAAATTCTTGCCTGAGTTCAAGCAAGATTTGTTAAGATTTAATACAGATACAGCATCAAACTCAAAATGTGATCTGGAAAACGTAGGAAGCAGTACTAGGAAAGAGGTATATTGTATACAAAAGAAAGAAGTATATTGATGGAATGTATAAAGCAGAGATTTTTAATCTCCCTTGCTACTGCTGTTAGAGAGCCCTGAACTCCTGAAAGCTTTGTCTGTTGAGTTGTCTTAAAGACTATGACAATATTTGCACCCATTTCCGTGAAGACTTTAAAGTTAACTGTTTATTTAAACCATTGCAGAAGTTAGCCTGGATGCTCTAGTTCAGGGCTGAAGTAACACTATTCTGATTTGATTTAAACTGACAGGAACAGATTTAAGTCACCTGGAAGGAAGAACTTAGGAGCTATAACTGGTAACTACATTCCTATAAGAAATATAGTTGTTATATCTAGCTAGTAGAGATTTTAGATATGGATACACAACTTAAACACAAATTAGACAGAGAGTTAAGAAAGATGTACTTTTCAGAGGCTTGGTTAATTAGCTGTTGCCTGAATAATTGAAAGAGAACAAAGGCAAGCACAGTGCTCTAGAGGTTAGTGTTGCTGTAGAAGATGGCAACCTAAATAATGACATGTAAAATACAGGCAAAGTGAACTCCAACTAATTCTAAATCAAATTTTGGTAGACAACAATAGGTCACAAAAGGGAGTGCTCATTAAATTTTACAAACTTTACTCTTAATTAGTTTAAATATTTTAAAAAGTGCCTTACTGTATGTATGAAACTAGCCATTTGATACCTAAAGTGCAAACTATAAATATCGTGGAAAACAGAGATGTGATAAATTTTTCTGGTGATTCCATTTGTTCAGAAGGAACATGTAGAAAAGCAGTAAAAGCTAATTTTAAACTTAACAGAAGCAATAGAAGTGACAAATTGTAGCCAGCAGGACTTTATGCTATTGCAGCTTGCTGAACCAGATGTCCAAGAGATTTCCAAAACACTGAGAATAGAAACATAATTTCTTACCTTAAAGTTACCATGGATCATCTAGATAGCTATTTTACATTCAAAAGCACAACAGTATTTGAGAAGCTCTATTTTTTTTTTTTGTAGGCAAGACAGTTGCAGTAAAAAATCTATATATTGTTTCATAAAAGACTTGGTGGTAGCACACCCAAAAATCATATTGTATTATGGCACTTTTGCAAAATGAGGTTGTCAAAACTTACCCTGTTGACAATTGTAGGAACAGCAGACTCAGGGAATAATCACATAGACAGATCTTGATGTCTGATATACTGCCAGTAGCAAGAAAGCATTGCTTGGTGCTGTGCATAAAACATAAATAAAACTATTCCAGTAGCACCATAGTGAATTCTATTAAGCAGAAAGGTGGCAAAGTCAGTGAACATGGTGGTAGTTTTAGGCACTGTCTGAATATAAGATCACATGTTGCTGATGAGATCCACCGAGGTCACTGCTTCTGGGAGTTTGCTTCATAGGAAACAGAGTATACAGCTGAATACAAGTCTTCCTTCTCTGAAACAAATAAAAAAAAATACTCTTACATGGAGACATCAAAAATGCTGCTATGCAAAGTAAAGATAAGACCATATATGATTATGAGGAATTAGAAAATAAATAATTAAAAGTATCAGCAATTTTCAATGAGAGTTAGATTCCTAAATCTCTCTGGGCTTCATTTGCCATACTCTTTAAAAGATATGAACAAAGAAATTTCATAGCTTGTAGTGTCTGAAATTTCATAAAATGTAATGCCCATTGCAGAGGTCATCACCTGTAATATAAAAATAGTTTCCCACATGGGAAATAAGTCAAATAGCTTGTTGTTGTCATTCATATCTGTATGACGGTAAAAGTTGAGATCTTTATAGAGGACTGCTGCTTCTTTATTCCAGACTTTGCATACCTGATTGCTACAACCCAGACTCAAGCTTTTTTTCTACTACTTCTCAAAAAAAAATAATCTGAGACGCTACTGCTGTCATTAGTAAATCACCTTCATCGGCCACATTGAGGTCAAAAAGAAAGGATGGAGTTTGGAAAAAAAAATCTTTATTCTCAAAATAATCAAGGTGGTGCACTGTGGAATATAGCAGGTAATCTCAGTCTTCAGGATGTTCTTCCTTTCCTTCAGCTAGGTCCAAACTGGAATTTTCTCCCTCATGCTTGGAAAATAGGCCAGAAAATCCATCCTACCTTATGCCATTTCTGTTCCCTTCAAATGAAACCTAGTGTTCACTTTCTAGTGTCCCTGCTGGCCAAGTTTGCTTATTATGCTCCATTGCCCATTCTTGAATTTTTCACAGTCTTTGGTTCAGGCATTCACAAAGACTTTTCCATACTATATGTGGTGCTATCCCTTTCTACCTGGTAGACTAATCTACAGAAATAAGTCACAAGATCGAGACACAAAAGTTGCACACATTTTACAGAGGAATATGAATGCAGGACATGGTAGATGTCAAAAAAGATGTGGCTGTATTCAAAATGGAATTCTGTTTGAGTGCCAGTCTTATTCTTTTACCACAGTGTTAGGTTTTTCTAGCAGATGATTGAAATTCAATCCTTATTACAGGCTGATGTTAACTTTTCTTGCTCTTATCCAAGTGTTTTGAGGGACAGGAAGGGGAATGAGGAAATGAACTACCTGTAGTTGAACCTACAGGGTTTTGTCACCATTTGTTCATTCCTTACGCTGAGTGTAAATAGAACTATCCCATTTACAACAGTGTGTCCAAAGCCAGGAAAAAAAAACAAAGCAATGATAAAAATGAGCAAGCTGGCCAGAGCTTGGCCAAAGGGATAAAGACAGAAGCAGTTAATAATAAAGAAATTACAACAGTGCTTGTGCAGCTTGAAGGTCAAAGAAATAATAGAAGAGCAGCTAAGCCTATGACTAATGCTGTTATTAGAGAATATAGGGCATGAAGAGTCAAAAACAGTAACAGTTGTGTTGCAGAAGCATGCAGATAAAAAGAAATCCATCACTTAGGTTGTATTTTGTCTTGTGTTTTGTATTTTCCTTTTCTTTCAGACAATCTAGAAAAAGCTGATCTTAATTAAACTACGTAGTTTTATGTCATGTTTTTCTTAAGTAATTTAATAACTTAATTAGTATTTTAATTATTTAGCTGTGTTAGGAAACATTTTTATTCTTTAAATGTCCCATCACATCTTCTAAAAAATATTTTTAAGTTAAAAAATAACAACAACAAAAAAGCATCTGTTGCATTCTGACAAACCCTGTGTTGTTCCTGTGTTGGACAGAGAGCATAGGATGGAAAATATCAGTTGATCATTTTATATAGAGTTATTGGTAAAGTATTTCTCTACATTATCATATGTTTATGATTCTAAAATATATTTATGATTCTACTTTTAAATTATTCCATTTTGAAATGTTCTACTTCAGGAACAATTTAAAGGTAGTAAAAGGTGATTTAATTTTGGTTGCTTGTTTAGATATAAGTTAAATAAAGTTTAAGCAAGTCTTGAAATTTTAAGACAAAGGAGAAGTCAGTGACCTCTTGGCCATCATTAATATTTTGAGTCCTGTCTTTCAGCACTGCTCTGAGTTTTGCTTAAGCTCTACCCTGGGTGAAGAACAGAGTTCTAAGGAGCAGAGAAGTAGTGGGAACATAAGTGGAGGGCAGGCTTGAAAGACAATACATTAAAGAATGAAATGCCAGAAGAGTCAAAAAGGAAGAGAAAGTGACCACCTGAGCAGAATGAATGGGATGAACAAAAAAAGACATATTTATAAAATTCATCAGGTCCTACTGAATAGAGGTAGTAGCAAGACTAGAAATGTAAGTTTATAATATTATTTGACCTGAGATTACATCTGTGAATCTGCTTTTATTATGCCTTTTCTTATTATGAAACACTATTGCTTTCTCTTTTATTTGTGCAGCAAAATGCAGTAGATACTATTGTTACAGAAAAATTTGCCTACTATCTATTAGTTTACAAGTTCATTAATGTCTGTTCTGAGTGGGGAAGAAAACTTTATTTCCATATTTTTACTTCTCAAACTTCAAGTATTTGAGAGAAAGTACCATTCGAATAGAAACATTGAAAATAGAACTTCCCAATTAGGGCAAGAAATTAGTATATTTTTGCCAATATATTTTCCCTTTGAGTTTAATATCTTGATACAAAATATAGATATTTTTATGTGTACATATAGACATTGTTATATCCATGTATGTGAGGCACTGAGCAAACCAGGACTGAGAAAGTCTACCTTTGTTTATTAGTGTTTTACAGCACATACTTTTTTTTTTTTTTTAGTGAAAGTGCTTATCATTCTTTCCACTGTAGTGAAGGAAATCTTAGAGCCTGATTCATTACGTTCAGTTTTAGGACTTTGATGCAGCTAACCCAAATTAAGAGCCTACTTCTTGTATAATTAATGGAAAAAGGCTGGAATATATATAAACAATGAGACCCATTTAAGATCTCTATTACACGTTAGAGGTGTTTATCTATTTCCAATAAAGAGGGGGAGGGAGCTGATGTTGTCTTTTCTTACTAATTTAGGTGCCTTGGGTAATTGTCTAAGCAGGATGACTGAGCTACTCCTTTACTTTCTATACAGGCAAAAAGATAGTCCTGAACTAAAGATATCCAGCTCTCAGTGGATACACTCATTGCATAGCAACCACATCAAGCAGAAATGCAATTGTTTAAATCCATAGACGAACATTGTTTAGGTTCATGGACAAATTTTCTAGTACTTTTGCTGGCTGAGGTTTGATGCTTGTTTGAAGTGTCTCTAAAACTGTCTGTAGGGGCAATACGTATACATTTTTTGTATGAATGTAGGCTTTCACTCTGCCTACCTACAGATAACCTAGTTAGAAGAGTTTAAGTGACTTAATATTAAGAGCTATGGGATTAGAATTAGTATGTGTGTAATTAGGGATAAGTCTTAGTAAATGGATCTGTGCTAAACAAGATCTCATTATGTGCGTTCTTACAGGGCTTGACTTCTCATCACCCGTAAGGACAATTATACAGCTCTGATAAAGAAGAAATATGTTAAATATGGATCAAGCTTAATTTCTAAGCATTTTCATATATGCTTTAAATAGCCAAAATAATTGAAGTGACATTTGTATAAATAAGAATAAGGATGATGAGTTAGAAGTATTTATGGAATAATATACAGCTCAGAGCACCGCGGTTTCAATATATGGTCTATTGATGGCTATTGCATATCATTCAAGAATAAGGTTAACCAGATATATCTTTTTTCCTGGTAAACATTAAAATGTTAGTTTTAGCTCTGCATTAAAATGAAAACTTTCCTATTTTAAAGAACCCCCTAATCCATGCCTAGGCTTTCTTTTACCAAAACTCTCAGAACGTTCAGAACAGCCAGTAATTTCAGAGTTGAGTCTCATCTGGGATGTGAAGAAGCATAAATTCAAATCCTTTTTTTTTTTTTATATATATAAACACTTGTTCGACTCACTTCGTTATAAATATCAGTTGGGTCAGATGAAACATGTTTATAACTTTCTAACTAACAATGCTACCTAAGTTTGTTTCTGGTGTTTGAACCTTTTGCCATTATAGAAGAACAACAATTAAGATATACAGCAATTCCTCCTAACAAATGTCCTTACTTTATAGATCAAATACATTACTAATGAAATAAGGGAAGAAAGAAGGTATGTATTATGAAGACCTCTTTAATTTAAGAACTCTGTACTTTCAAGTCTTCTAGTTTGCAGCAGCTCTCAGTCTGACAAAATACTTTGTATTTGTGCATGTATATGTTTACATACATACATACACACACAGTTTTGCATATATGTGCATACACGCGTGCACCCACACAAGCATACAGGTACACACATACTGAAACGGTCTTGTGAACTTTCCAGAGTTCTACACTTGCACAGAGGCATTAGGCAGCTGCGCTTAATGTTAGCTTGTTTTCTACCATAAGCTTTAGTGAGACAGGTGGAGTAAAATAAGCGGGCTACTATAGCTTTCAGTCAGGAGTTTTAATTGGAATTAATTAAATTGGCTTCCAAAGGGCACATTATGTAGGGGACTTTCCCATTTAAATAATTAGTGCATGTTTGTCAAACACATTAGTTCTGGTAGAAAGCCAAATTCAAAAAGAGGAGATACAGACCAGGTAAAGTGTTCACCTTAAGTGCTTCCTAATTGTTTTGCACTAATTATTGGGAGCTTTTATTATGCAACTGTTAATGGTATTGCAACTTTCTTCAGTAAGAAGCACTACCAACATTCTCCCGGACTGAAAATGTCTTTTACACTAACAAATCTCCTAATGGAAGCATGAAAAATATCTAGGAGGGTCCAGAAATTGTCTGGAGTCAATAAGTCTTCCTCTTCCTATTTAACTCTGAAGTAAATTACTTCTTGTTTAGTAAAGCCACAAGTAATTTTGTTAAAGTGTCGTTTTTTTTAGCATAGAAACAATAAACTTTTGTGTGTATTTTTATTTCACTAATTAGTAAAACATTATAGGGAAAGTGAAAAATATTGAGGCTCTGTGTACTCTGACAAAGTTATGTTTCCATAATAATAATAATACTCCCTTCTTTTCCATTTTAAAGCTAAAAAAAAAAATCAAAAAGCCTGTTGCATTTTTTTTTAATTTACCAAATTTCACTGCCTACTCAAAAAGTTTAGAGAATACAAAATATACCCAGCTGCTTTTTTTGTTACTAAGAAAATTAATTCTACCTTGGTGGCAGATATGGCAAAATCTGCATTCAAACAGCTTGTAAATACTCTGAAAAGATAAGCCTTAAATGATTTCTTTCCCAGCTATCCATCCAGGATTCTTGCATAAAGAGTATTTTTAGGATTAAAATGTTAGAACTGGAATTGTTAGATGCATGGAGATCTTTCTTTCTCACCTGGAGATAATCAGTGAAAACATTTCATCAATGTTGTGTTAAGATTTGGTAGGATTTGGTAAACCATTTAGCCTAGGCATATTTTATTTCAGCAGTCTGGGGAACTCAATTCTTTTGGGAGACAAAAAGAAAAAGGCCTGGTTTTATTTTGTTTCTTTAGATTAACTGTATGTACTAATGTTTCAGAAGTGATTAGACATTTAAAAAATAGAAGAACCCTCTCTTGCCAAATGAGATGAAACCATCACTACCCATCAAAACAAGGCTAAGTCTCAACAAAAAGATTGGTACAAAGAACAGAATACAATATTGCAAGATAATCTCTATTAAGGATGAAGAGAACAGTGATAAACCAAATTCAATAATTTTTGAGAATAATTTGAATGAATGATACCTAAGTTAGAGGAGGCTAGTGTTCAGTGGTTTTCCATATTTAATCCAAGAGACAAAAGCGCGGCAGCCTAATGACTTGTCAGCATCCAGAGAGACTCACTTTCATGAGTGCAATAAAGGATGCTTGAAATTCAATAATTTAAATCATACTTAAGTCAACACAGGATGATTATGCTATTATTTTTTTTCTAGCAAAACTACTTATAGCATCTAGCAGACAAGTTTTAATCTGCTTAGCTTGTATTTACATTGATTTTTTTTCTTTATATTATTTCTCCAATGTGTCTTGATTTAGACAAGAAGGATTAGTAATTTCACTGAGGAAAATCACTGTATAATACTGCAGAAGTGCAGGAAGGCTGCCAAAACATGAACTTCCTTGAAGCTGCATTATTCTACTTCTGACATGTCTAGCTTTCAGTCCAAAGAACCAGGGCTGTAATTCTTTGTCAGTTCTGTAGCCCTTCCTACTGAGACACTTCTCACTATGTATGCACCGTTTTTCACTGCATGCAAAGATATTCTGTGCAAGGAGGCTATACACATCTTAAAAACACACGGCAGTTGTGTGTGTGGCTAATATGTACAGCAGGTAGGTATGGTATCAGGTTAAGCATTAATGTACTTATCAGCTCTGAGACTCCTGAATAATCTCTGCTGGCCAGTAAGACCTCAGTCAGGTATAGAGTGTCACCTCCCATAATCCTGGAAAAGTCTGACCTTCAGTCATGCTGATTTGTAGTGTCTGTGCTTTTTACTTAAGGTGTTATATTTTCCATGTCTGTGTTTTCTTTCCTTGTGATTTCCTGAACTGCCAGCTATTGTCACTGTAACAATTTCTCTTCTGCCTGTGTTATTACTTATATCATGTGCCTCCCATTCATGTATTCTCAAAACTTAACAGCCTTCTCGGTAGGACTGAGCCAAGGTCATACAGCTGTGCTGCACCAAAGCGGCCCTGGGGTCAGAGAGATCAACTTGGGGGCTATGGGTTACACTCTGTCTGTAGTGTAAGTTATCTAACTGCTTGCACTATAAAAACATTTTATGTAGCTGATAAATTAGCAGTCATAAATAAAAATGTCTGTAAATATTTCATTCTGTAGTCTTTGTCAGGATAGAATTTTATTTACAGAATATAGTACTGAATGGTTATTGAGAAAGAGGGAGAGGGAAACTCTTGTGATGTCTGGAACATGTATGTATGTATTTATTTCTACAAATCTTTGAAAGCATGCAGCTTCAGGTTTTGGAGGAAGGATTCAGACACTTTCAGTGTTTTCTCCTGAGACCCACAGCAACAGAAAATGACATGCTACTAACACAGTTTAAATGTAAACATGTTTCACGATTTTGGGAGTGGGCGTCAGAGTGCAGTACAATTGCTGTATTTCCTGAGTATTTTGAGGTTTGTTGAGGAGAGTGGGAAGACACAATGAGCATGTTGCAGTTCTTAACAATACTTGATTTTCCTAATGTTGTTTACTAGACCTGATGGTAAATCTTTGTCTTGTAAGAGGGGACCCTTGTGGTCGGTGGGTAGGCATTAAAAACAGGTGCCTTAGAGAAAATATAGAGAAAACAGAAGAGAAGACAACAAGATTTTGAAATCCATGGAAACAGAGAGAGATTTGGGCAAGGGCAGTAGCATGTGCTGGAGGGTGAAAAGCAAAATGGAGAGAGAGATCAGCTTTAGACTCAATATGAAGGGCAGCACTAGAACATCAACACTAAGAGTTTATGCAATGAGAACATGCTACTTTTCAGAACCAGAAAAGCTGTTAGTATTTATATCACTTCAAAACATTGGACCTAAACCATTGTCTTGAGACACTTTTTTCTCTGTGGTTAAAAGACAGTTCTATGACATAATTCTTCGGTGGCATTTAGCATGTGTCAGGCGGTGATTACATATGCTCGTTTGTTTTCAGTGAACAAAAAACTTCCAGCCAAAGTTTTTGTTTTAAACTGAAAATGAAACAGAATCTCTGTGACACTAGTGTGACTCTAGCACTTGTATCCATTCTGTCATAACTACCTGCACAGATTTCCATTTCAGCCCTTGGCAAAATAATCTCTGTGCCCAGTTCTCACTGATCTCAATGCATATCAAGCATTTAGGGATGTTTCTTAGGCTGCGAAAGTTGGAATTATTTTGAAAAGTGAGAATGTCAGATTTGTTTCTTTCCTTTTTGAATAGACTTTTACATTTGTTTCTGTGATGAACTTAGTATTAGTTTTACTCAGTTGGCAATGAGAACTGTGGGTTGGTACTTGTTAATTCATTTTAGTTATATAATGTAAAACTAGCATATATCAAAGAAATGTCTCTGTGAAGGAGGACAAAGGACCTCTGAATTAAGGGAAAAGGATGCATCTCTACTGTTTGGAGAGCACTTTTCAAGTAGATTTCCTGTTTTTTCTCACTTTCTGGGCTTTGATTCACATTATGGCATGCTCTTGAAATGTATGAACTGGATTTGTCTTGGGTGAAACTTAATTGGATTATGCTCCAGAGGTGCATTACACATGGGTTACAAATGGGCAGTCAATCAATGACTGTAGCCAGTTAAAAACATTTAAAGCCCAGAAACAACCAAGCAAAATCCTGAAATGTGTACAGTTTGTCTCAACAGAGCCACTGTCACTGGTCTGCACAACTTGATGTATATAGTCTCACACTTCCATCACATACCAATGGATTGTGTCTCAGTCCAAACACCTTATATCAATTCAGCCCAAGTCCCTAAAGGGCCAGTTGCCTTGGGTAACTGAAATTGTTATCTAGATTAAGGAAACAGCAGGAATGAAATCCTGTGTCTCTCTTTTGTGTATGTCTTCAAGAAGACTGACTGAACTTCCTTTTGTCACAGACCATAAGCTGAACCACACTGGCGGTGGTACAAGAAGCAACCCTAATCACTAATGTAGCACCTAGTAGTGGTAGGGTCATGAGTCCTGACTTAAGCCCAAAAGAGCAAACTGTGAACTCAGTACTGGTAGCCCATGACCATAAACATGCTTCAGGTTTTGTGATGCTGTTAATTCAGATATGTTCTCATCAGATTTCCCCAGAAAATTCCAACTCCAATTTAGGGCTATCTGTTAATTTGTCAGAAACCTAAGTTCACTTGTTCAGAAATACTTTAAAGATCAGTTCTGTTAACAATACTCACACTGCACTTCCTGACTGCTGTAATCATTCAATAACTTCTTTCTGAGCATCTAATGGAAAGATTATGATACCTTCTCCTCTATCTTTTTAAGTCACAGATTGCATTCTTTCTTTTGTTTTGTGGGGTTTTTTTGTTTGTTTGTTTGGGGTTTTTTTGGGTAGGTTTTAATAAATAATTTTGAGTAAAAGGTCTTGTAAAATTAATAAAATAAAAATCTTATGCTGATACTGTTTCTATAATTAAACTATACAAAGAAAAGCAGTACATTTCACCGGAGTATTTTTAAACCATTTTCTTAATGAAAAAAAACCCCTCAATTTGTAATCTTGCCTTCAGGAGAAGTTTTTGTTACACATTTCAGAGGCCAGCATTTTATATAAGCATGTCTCCAAAAAGAGTGACAACAACATTTCTATGTTTATTCTTCTCAGATTCCGCCCAGCTCAAGTAATAATTCTGTTATGACAAAAAAAAATTTCAAAAGAGTTCTGAAATTTTTCACGTAAGTGAAATGAAGGGTAAATGAAGGAGAAGAGGAAGTAAAGGCTGGCTTTTTTTTCCTTGAAACAGAAATAACTCCAGTGTCTAAAATTTAGGGTGAAAAGCAGAGTATTATCCTATGACTTGTATATATATTAACCTTTTTTTTTCTTCAGGTGGTGGGATCTTGTACAAGGGGAAAAATAAAATTAATATATGATAAGATGTATATGTACAAAATAGAAATTTACAACCACCTGACACCTTTTGAATCCTTTGTCTAGAAGTAGTAGTATAAGAATGGTTTTATGGGTGGCTGTGGAGATGAGTTTCAGCTCTGTGACTTGAGCTTGTAATTAAACGTTCATGAATGAATATATTTATTAATCCAATTATAGATCATGGAGACCTGCAGCTCAGCTACTCAAAAAAAAAAAATTATTTGCTCCTTGAAGATATGAGATAAATACATAATGTTCATATGAATCTATAGAGGATTACACAGAATTATTGCTCTGTTACGGAAACTTGATAGCAATATATTTTTCATATTCTGAATATTACAGGTTTCTTTTTCCCTCCATTTTTTTTCCTGTGGTTCAAGTTCCACTAAAGTCTGTACTTTGCCCAAAACTTTCCCCTGTCCATGACTACCTGTTGTTTATTCCTCATTTTTTTTTGTTTGTAGGGAAACACTTTTGTGCTGAATTGCACAAAATGCAATAATTGACATGTAAGGAGATAATTCTAGATAATGCAGGGAGTTTTTATCTTGGTAATTTCAATCCTCTGTGATAAGTATTAATTATTTTAAAAGAAACATTTCTTGACATCTCTGAATGCTGCCTGTGGCTATTATATGTTCTGACCTTGGGTGTCATGATAAGAAGTGGGGTTTCCTCGACCCCTTTATATTTGATCAGCCTGACTATTTCCCAAGAAAGTTGAGGCCCTTGTGCCCATACAGCTTGACAGCGTCCTTTGTGGGGACTCTACCAAACAGCCCACTGTATCAGAGGACAATTCAACTAACCTATTCAGGGACCCACACTGACAGCATCACTGAGTCAAATCCCTTATTATAATCGTTCAAGTTTCTGGAAACTTATGCAAAGCATAAGATAGTAGACTGAAGATAGTAGACTGGCTGCAAGAACAATATATAATCAATCTTTAATTGTTAGTAACTGCTAGCTTAAATTGATTACTTAAAGTGCATAAGAGAGGTTCTTACCAAATAGGTGTCTTTATGGGTGGGGGAGAAGACAGGTTCAGCCTGTCGACTGATCTCAAAAGTTGTGATGGAGTCTTCTTTAACTTTCTCCCCTCATCAAACAATTTTTATACTATTTATTTGTAATTAGGTGGAGCTTGAATGATTTTAGTCATACATATCTTTATTACTGATTGGTGTAAAATTCTCTAATTTAGCTCTTAAAGGTATAGTCAATAAAATAGAGAGCGCATGCTCAATGAGGAGGGGTCGTGCCTTGGTGGTGGGTAACTTTGGGATGGAGGGATGTTTTGGTATTATAATGACATTATAATGAACAAAGTTCATCTTAAGATGTTGATTTCGCCACAGTGCTTGGCACAATGTCTGCCATCTTTCTTGTTCGACAGTTATTATGCAGTTTATAGGCTCATAATAGCATTGTGTTCCCATCTCCTGCAGGGGGAGCACAGATGGGGCATGGCCATAGAACTGCTAATTTCACTCCATCTCCCATTACTCTGTTTGTTTTGTTCTAAGAGCAGGATACATTAACTGGGAAACCATTACAGAGTGAGTTCTTTGCCTGCTAGCCCTGCCTTTGTGCCAGAAAGTAGCAACTGTGTTTTGCCTTAAACATAACCTTAGAGAAACTAATACCCACTCTACACCTCCCCCCCCCCCCCCCCCCCCGCCCCCCGCTTCTGTAAATTTCCCACACTTGGGAAATCAGTTACGCCCACTAAACAGGTTACCACAGTCCTATTAAAAGCTTGTACTTCTGAAAGCTCAAACAGAATACCACCTTGAAAGTCTGTTTTTAAATAAATAAATAAATAAACCTCACTGTAAGTCAACACTGAAAATTTTAAAAGCTATTTGTTAGTTTTACAAAATCCAAAGAAGGTCAAGAATCCTCATGACATATGAATTCCCTGTTTTTTCAAAAATTTTTGTTCAGACATTAAGTTCCTGTTCACCTAGAAGACCAAATTGTAAATTACTCTTTCAGTATTATCAGACTGACATCCTTTTGGTTCGTTGCAGTTAGACATTCTTTGATCATGAAGGCTCTTGTTGCATTATTAAACAAAAGTATTGGAGCCCTGAGGTAGAGAGATGGGAAATTAAACTCAAAGCAGTTTCCATAACCTTTTACTTGATGAAGTTATTTCTGAACAATTTGTTAAAGCCCATTAAATGGAAACAGCTGGGAATCACATACTTGTGTGATGTCTGACTTGGGTAATTGTGTCTTCTGGACTCAAAGGTTTAGCATACTGCAAGCCTGGTGTGACACTGACGAAGAAGTCTAAGGCAGAGGTGCAGAAAAAGGAATTCTGGCTTCTGTCCCTGCTGCGTCCTGTGTTCCCAGACTGCGTGTGAGCCAGGAACAAGCTGCCTCTCAAATACTTTCTGTATCTGAGAGGTCTCAATCAGCACTTTGGGATGAATGCACCTGTCAACCTGATACTCACAGCCATCTTATCAAAAACAGTCATGCACAGATAAACCTAATGCAGGATGATGGCAATATTTTGAATGCATAGCAACTCATCATCCTCCAATCACAGAAGGAGACAGAGCATAGCAGCTCACCACCTGCCTCTGCAGGGCTCGTTCTGCTGCCTTCTTTGCTCCTCTTCTGCAAACATGCTCTTCTTGAGTTATTTGAGACAAAACAGGCCAGGTTTCTTATCAGTCTTAGGACAGGTACTGGCTAAAATGTGTCTGTTAAAATGAAAAAAAAAAAAAAGCATAGTCTTAATACATGCAGTTTTAAATATGTTGGTATCTGTTATGGGTTGTCTGGCTGCGAGGAAGGGGTTAAGGTGTTGGCTTCGTTTCTTTAAATGGCTCTTAAGGAGCTACCCCCACCCCCCTCCAAGGATTTGGTAATGGGGTGGCGGAAGGGAGGTTTTTTTTGTTAGAAACTGCTTGGAAGGCAGGGTCCCACTCAGGACGGACCTGCCCCAAGCCAGGCCCCAAGCCAGGATCAGCCACTCGCCCACCTCTGCGAATAACATACTGAGGAAGGACCACCCCCCCCTTCTTCTGGTGGGGGGGGGGGAA
>WKFP01014977.1:80183-123856 GCA_011057875.1 Pterocles orientalis | reverse complement strand
TCATTTTGTTATTGGTGTTTATTTTTTTTTTTTTTTTTTTTGATTGCTGTTGTTTCTATGGATAGAATGCGATTCTTGCCTCTTTAGAGAAAGAGATGATTATCTGAGCTGGATGACATTTGGTAGTAATAGACATATTCAGTTTATCCGCGGAATGAATGGTAATGTAGTTGCATCAGAACCAATTCAAGCTGTCCTGCTACAAGCCTAGATTTTGTTTATGAAATTTAGTGTACACTGCCTGAAGTTCCAGTCTGTGTTCACACTTTTTTTACAGGAGGAACTGCTTTAAACTTGGCACGTATCAAGGAGAATAATTGTCATATCAGAATATTATTGTAGCCCATTAGATTTTGAGAACTTTCACTAATGAAAAGTGCAGCTGAAACTGACTGGGGAGAACTGTTTTGTGGTTTAAAAGCAACTGGAGAATATAATCTGAACAGTTTGATGGCAATCTTAAAACGAATATTGTACATGGACCTGAACATTCCAAAATCAGCAACCTCAAAATTAGCAGTCATTTTAAAAATATTTCTTTTCAGAATTTAAGTTAATTCAAAATCCTGAACAACTAATTCTACTGAAATTAAAACAGTGTGACATTTCTCAAAACTCTCCTGAACTGTACATAAACAAAAATGAAATTAATAGAACTATTAGATGAGTAGCTCTACAGGAAAATGGGTCTAACTCAGCAGTAAGAAGAGTGACACTGCAAACAAAACAAGTTAAAATTCCCCAAACTCATTTTTATCCTGTATTTTGAAGCAGAAGCAGATAGAGCAAGAAGTTTGAATACAGCTTTATTGGTCAGAGGCTTGATTCTGTTTTTTATCAAACAATACAATGAAATTAATTAAATCGGAGAAAAATCTCTGGGAGATTAATTTAAAAGGAGCAAAGGTTAAAACATATGGCTGTTTTGAGGCAAAAATATGATTTGATTTATATCTAGGAGTGTGCTACAGGTAACTGTCTCTAACTAGTACGTCAGGTCATATATGGACAAGATGGCAAATATGTAACCATTTGGGACTTATGTTAGATCCACAGAAAAAGCTTTCTATCCTGGCAAGTAATTACAGAGGTGAAGAGAGCAGGAAAACTACTTATACTGAGATTAACTACACCAGTGAAGCCTTTGCAACTGAATCAGCAATTGGGAAAAAAAAAGAAGATGGCCTGCAAAAATGAACACATTTGTTTTCTAGTCATAAAGCAGATAGATATTCAGAGTACTAGATGATCTGCAGAGTATTTAATTACTGTTGTGGTGAGCATCTATCACACATTAGTGCTGTTGCGGATGTTGCTTAAGGTTTCATATTGGTCAAATTGTATAGCTCTACTTGTATGAGTTGTACTGAAATAGATGACATTACTCACCTGACTAAGCTTAGCAATATTTGACCCATTAGCTCTTAATTTGTGGGTTAAAGTTCTTTTCATAAATAGTTTATAGGCTTCTTGTTGCTTATCATACATTCATTTCCTTTTTCAGAAACTCATCTTTGAGTCTTGATTTATACTGAAAGCAAATGACTGTTATTATTTTTCCTTCATGAAAAAATAAATAAGTAGCACTAATTCTGATTTCCATGGTTAGAGGTTGGCAATAAATTATTAACATAAGAACAACTGACCTTGGAAAAAAATGATGGCTGTAGAGTTAATGAAAAATTTTAGACTTTTTGAAAATAATTTTGAGCCATTTATGATTAACATTTCTGTAGACAGCTTGAGACACTTAAGTTGGTTTTCACATTAGATGAGTGTTTTATCTCACATGTGTATGTTTTCTTTAACAATCAAATTTCATTGCTAACATTGTGAGACAGGCTCCACTAACTGGCTTTTTCCTTTGTGCCTCTGTGGTTTTTTTTTTTTCTCCTGCTAGTCTATATTTTCTCCTAAAATAAAATAGAGCACAACTTAATGTGCTCTAAAATAAACAAATTAAATATTTTTTGTCTTGATTATGTACACAAACATGTTGTCTATAATCCTCTTTAGTATGTTTCGACTTATGTCCTGCAGAATGGCAGAATGTTGACTTTGAGTTATATGGTAACCTGTAGCTTTGAGTTATATGGTAACCTGCAACACCAAAACCATCTTATTTTCCCTATAAATATGTATTTGGATAAATATTTCCAAAACCTCAATAAAATATGCTATGTAAGTACTCAAGCATCATTGTCCTTTACTTAAAAGTCTTTATTCTTTTATTGAGATATGGTCTAAATCATGGAACTAGTCCTGCTCACTTAAGTGGAATTGCAGTGCAAGAGCACTTGTGGGATGTATGTCTGAGTTGCATTCTGTTCTGCATTTACCAGGTACTTGAGATAACAGCGTGCAGAATGACTAAACCTAACAATCCAAGAAGAAAGAAGATACTCCAGGAACAGATAAGCACAGTGTTGAATTTTCTGTCTGATTGTTAAACTAGTTTAGAATACCTAATAACAGACCCTATGTCTTAGTTCTGATCTTTTTGATCGAATGGTTTTTCAGGTTGCTAACTATGAGCTATGCTGCTTTCCAAAGATTTACACATCGTTTGTTTTTAACTCCTGCAAAGATCTTCTCTTATATTCAGCATTTACTTTCACTTACCAGACATTTTAGCAGCTTGGTTCATTTAGCTTATGTGATGGCACTTGTTTATCCATGACGATTCATGTTATTAATTACACATATAAAATTTACCATTATGGAAAAAAAAACTGCCAAAAAGCAGGAGCTGTAATCAAATATTTCATACAAAAATGAGTTATGTCTCTGAATATTATAAAAAAGGATAAATTTTCAGCACCAAAACCACTTCAGAATTCGTCATTCATTCTGTTTTCTCATGTACTGTTTAGCAAATTATTATCTAACAGAGATCTTTTACAAAGCAAATGTAAGTTCTGCCAAGTAAGGTTTTTAACCATGCTATTTAAAACCGACCAACCAACCAAACAACAGAAAAACTCCACCAGCATCTATTTTCATGTGTTGGTAGACTATAAGAAAGTCATATTTTACATAGCCAACTTGACAATTGCTTATTCCTTTATGGAGAAATTCTGTTGCTTTTTCTCAGAAAACATATGTGACATACATATTATAGTTTTGCCAAAGGACAATCCTCTGTGTTTGTGGGACTAACTTTTTGCATTACATGAAATGCCACTCTGTACATCTTCCTTATCAAAGCTTTTATCCAGATTTGGTCAAGTTTATCTTGTATATTCAATTATAGCCATTTGCCTATCACTGAAGTAACAGAACATGTGCACAACTGGCAGTAGTATACATTCCAATTGACACACTTTTTCAACTGAGACCTTTATTTTCAGTTCTGTTTTGTTTTAAGCGCCCTCTGTTTTTCTTAATTTTGTTAATATAAGGATGATTCTTTGTTGCTTCTTAGCACACCCTGTTTTCTACATACATGTGTATATGAGTCTATGTGTGTATATATGTGCAAAGCAGAGGTCTAGATGCTTTTAAAGTACGCAGAGTTCCACTCACCTATGAAGGAAAAAGCTGTGACTGAATTCAAGGTAGAGGGAGAAGAAGGAGAATGGGACCGTTGAAGAAAAATGTCCAGTGAGCTATGCTGTGAGGTGTATAGCTTTGAAAGTAAGGTTTTATAAAGTAGAAGTAAGGACATTGAGAAGGACTGATTTTAAAATAAAAAGACCTGAGTATACACTTTAAAAAAAGAGCAGAAAACTCAATAATTCATCATACTTTCCTAGGATCTAGAAACTGTTACTCTTTGTAACAGCAGTATGCCTCCTGATACTGCCCTTCAGGCAATGCAATTGCTGGTCATCTTACTGAGCATAGACACACCACAGATCTTTCAAGTTGCTAGTCTATTTAAGCAAAATCCAAAGAGGCAATATAAACCCACCAGCCATAAAAACCCATACAATTAAATTTAAATTGTGTACTAGTTTTGCATGTAATTTCTAGCACTATAGAATTTTTCTATAAATTCTCATAATCACAGAATCACAGAATGTTAGAGACTGGAAGGGACCTCGAAAGATCATCTAGTCCAATCCACCTGCTGGAGCAGGAACACCTAGATCAGATCACACTTCTTCATCTGCAGTTTAGCAGATTTTAGAGATAAAAAGACTTCTGAGTTCCTGCTGATACAACTCTGCATTATAAAATATTTTCAAAATATCATACAATAATGAACACTGGAACACTGATTTTGTAAATTCAGGGAATCCTGTTTAGCTAGAGTCAGATGAAGCTTCATTTGTACTCACGTGAATGCATTTTTTATCAGAGCTAGAGCTGCATGTAGTTCAACCTTTGTATTTTTTTTTCTTTTGATCTTTAACTCTTATTTTGAAAATTACGCTGGATTATAGTTTTATTTTTTAATTATTATTGCTGTTGTCTTTAACTTGGGTCTACCCTCACTTTAACCAGCACTCCAGCCCTGCAATCAACAAAGCTTTGAGTTTTGGGGGAAATTCGTTGCCACCAGAAATGTTACCATTTTTTGATTAAACTGTTGGCAGCTCTGACAAGGCAATATCATTAATGTTGCTGTGGAAGAAACTCCATGTCATTTACTAATATAGGACTTTGTTGTTTTGGTGTTTCTTGCTTTTATGTCTTGCTTGAGTCCTGTGCACACAGAGATAACTTTCATCTGTATTGCATTGCAACTCTGGCTTTACTTTGGATTTGTAAAATATTCACATCAAATTCAATCACTCTGTATGTCTTTGAAGGTAAGGTATTGTATGAATGTCCTGGGTCCAGCTGGGATAGGGTTAATTCTTCACAGAAGCTGGGAGGTGGGCATAGCCAAAGCAATATTCAATACCATGCTGATGTCATGCCTGGGATATAAGGGGAAGATAGCCAGGAGAGGGGCCTCTTTTGTGACACTTGTGGTGGTGAGATATTCATTGTATCAGTGTTTCCATTGTATTCTATATCTTGTCTTATTGTTATATTCTCTTTTCTTTTGCTTTCCTCGTGTGGGATTATTAAAAATCCATCATTATCTCAGCCCATGAGGTTCCACTTTTCTTATCTTTCCCCATCTTATGGGGGGGGGGGGGAGGTGTGACCACGTGGCAGTGGCCCTGGCCCAAGAAAATGAATAATCAAATTCTCAGAGTAGTAAGAAAATTATTGCGCATAAATTTTAAATCAATTTGGAAGATCAGTGTTGTACAGTTGAGGGTGATAATGACATTGTAGGTTCTAGATTATGAGAATGTGACAATATTATATAGTAATTTGAATGAATGGTATGCAAGTTTCCACTGTCTTAGCAAATGAAACAATTTAAAACATAAGTTGAACAAAAATAAGGTCTCAGGACACTTAAGATGAATCAGAAAACAAAACCAGACTTAAGACAGCAACAGAAGACAGATAGAAAAGCAACAAAATGCTCAGGAAAAAGACTGAAAAAACCCCAATGTGTCATTTCCCAGTGTGGCCTTGTTTCATGCCTGTGAATACTGAAGCACTGAAGCACCAGAACTCTGACATGAGGAATGAGAAGATGCTGTATGCATGGAAAGTTACTGACAGTCACACAGTTCTCTGAAAAATATGACAGCCAGGGTTTGGAGAGTATGGTTTTCCTTCAGAACAATATTTTTTCTAATGAGTACTCCCAATCATCCTATAGCTAGCTGCAGTGAAAAGAAACACACATGACAAAGTTAACAGTACTTTGTTGTCCTGGTTTTGTCTGGGACAGAGTTAACTTTCTTCATAGCAGCTAGTGTGAGGCCATGTTCTGGATTTGTGCTGAGAAGAGGGCTGATAACATACTGATGTTTATAGCTGCTGCCGGTACAGTCAAGGACTTTTCAGCTTCTCTGTTGTGCCAGTGTCAGCAGGTGCAGGAGAAACTGGGAGGCAGCACAGCCCCAATTACTGGCTTGGGATTTGACCTTAAGTTTAGGAATGAGACCTGAATTGGCCAGTGTTGTATTCCATATCATGCACATCATGCCCAGTATGAGAACCTATCTGGAATTTCACTCTTTCTCTGGGTCGTACCTCTCTCTCCCCTTCTCAGTCACCTTTCTCTGTCTCTCTCTCTGTCTCTCTCTCTCTCTCTCTCAGACTCTCGGGCTCTTCTCTTTTCTGGGATTGTAGTTTTGGGACTCTCTCTGCTCCAGAATCATTAGCCAGGAACAAGCTGGGCCTTGTTCACTGGGCAGTGAGCAGTATCACTGTGTATCACTCATTTGTATATATGCATATTTGTATGTATTACTATTATTATTATCACTATTATTTTCAATGGTATTGTAGTTTAGTTATTAAGTAGTTCTTAACTCACAAGTATCTTTTCCCTTTAATTCTTCCTCCAACCTCCCGGAGGGGGAAGAGTGAGTGAACACCTGTGTGGTATTTAGTGCTGCTAGTTGGGTCAAAGCATGACATTTGCAAAGATTTATCAGTTTCAAAAGCACTGAAGGGAGCTGTGTTTAGCTAGTGCTAGTATTACAGCTTCAAAGAATGATGTTCATTCTCATGAAATTAAATCTAACCCTTCAAGAAGTTAGTTGGTGATCTGACCGTTGGAGAGCGTATTCAGTATGGAACAAATAGTAAGTATGTGGGAAATCCTTTTTCTATGAACAGAAGGGTCAGTTTTGAAATTGTCAGACAAAAAGAAAACATTTTGAGAAGTAAATATATGAACAGATTCATATTTTTATATGATGTCATACAACTTTCAAAGGTAGATTATCTTTTGTAAGATTCAGATAGTAATACTTTCTTTACTATTAGATTAATGATCTCAGAGTTCACAAAACTCAACCATTTTCTAATTAAACTTTTTCTGGCTAGATCCTTTTGATGCACGTTTGTAATACTTTATTTACTTTCACTGCAGAGTTTTGATCCACTTTTTATTTGAGTGTCTTAAATTACTTCAACTGAAAAGTCAGTCTGGTAGGTTTACTGTGACAATATCTTAAAGCCAGCATCATATTAATTTCAGACATAGATATGAAGAAGCCACATTATTATTAGTCATTCATGTGTTATAATTTTGTTTATGTGCCAGTGCATTTATTTAAAATAATATTTTCTGTCAGTTTATAGGTTTTACTGTCCTAAGAAACAACTTTATCAGAATTTTTCTCTTTTTTTTTTTCCCTTGAAATAAATTTCTTCGCATTCAGTTACAGTCACATTTCTGAGTGTTGTGCAATATAGCATTAAGTGAGACTTTCAGGACTGAGAGCCAATTCCTGAGGAGAGAAAGCTGCTGGTGTTTCTGTTCTTGTTCCTGTTATCTCCTTCACTGTTAGTGACCTTTCCTATTTTGACAAGTGCCCAAGCATAGCCTTGTAACCCAGGGAATATTGAGGTACAGTTGTAACAGGCTTACAGGATTTGTGTTAAGCTAACAACACAGGCTTCAAACACATCAGGACTTGTCTTGTGCAGCTTGGAGCTGTGTTTTAGCTTGTAATAGCAATGATTTAATGACCAAGTGATTCTTACAGAGCTTGTCTTAGCTTTTGCTTACTTTGGTATAACTTTGTGGTATAATGCCTTGTTACATATATTTTGTAACCAACAGACCGTAATAGCAAGTATTTGTTCTGTGTGAAAAAGAACTGCCTATGACCCTAGAATAAAACACAGCATTGAGGAATACAGGCATGCGGTGATTGCAGCAACTTAAAAGTGTGGGCACCAGTTAATACCGGTGGCCCCAGAGCCACATCAGTGGACATTACTAGCCATCAAAGAGATACAGCGTTAAAAGCTGAGTAAAACCAGTTTAAAGGTCACAAAGAGATTTTAAAAAAACCCACAGCCCACACAAGTATCCATATAAAGAGAATGTACCATACATAGTAAATTTAGATATAGAATGGACTTGAGGCCTGAAAAGGGGCAAGCCGTGCAGCATGTTAGCACGTGTATGAAAGTGACCCTAAGCAATTCTAAAGTGAGGAAGAAGATACCATCAACATGATACTCCTCTGTTGAAGGTCTTCGGATGTTCACAGCTCACTGTACACTCCCTTCGCAGACCGTCAACTTTAAAACCCAGAAAGACAATGGAAAAGTGAGCATAACACCAGAGAAATCCACACAGGGATTTAATGTATTTTTATGTTTTTTGAACTATCTTCTAGATTGAAATGAATATGAAGTAAATTAGCTCATTCTATTAGATGTTTGTGTTTCCCAATATTTCTAGAGTCAGTTTCCTTGAAGTCTGAAGCTTTCTATTTCTGTTCTTTGGGTTTGCAGGCTTAGCTTATTTGTGCAATATAAAAGCAGTTAGTTGCTTTTACTGCATCCATGAACAGGTGTATTATTTTTTAGTATGAACAAGATATGTTTTGACACTATAGGTATGACTGTTACTTTTTTACAAAAATGTTAATATTTTAACTATGCTTAGTTTTTTTCAGAGTATCATTGCCAAACTTCTGGTAGTTTATTATGATTCAATATTGAACGAAGTACACTCTTAGGATGATATATATTATGCCAGGGTACATCCTATTTCAAGTTCTTTGCATTTCTTTCATTACCATCACAGGGAAAACAAGAAAAGACAAGAATTTTACTTAGAGGAAAACTAAAACTACTTCTGTCTTGAAGAATTAAGGGACTGACAAACTGTCAAACCAGATGCACAGTCCATTAAAAGTAAAGCAAGTTTTTATTATGAGTATTTTTCAAAGCCAGCTGCAGTTAAGAGAAGTGTTATTTCCAGCTGAAACTTATAAAGGATACTGAAAGTGCCTTTGCATGTACTTTCAAGCAGAAGAAGCATTTTGTAAATATTAGCAGTGTTTGAAATACTGTGAAAGTTTTGCCAGCAAAACAGGATGTACTCAAAAAATGAAAGACTGTATATCAAATGGCATAAATATTGTTAATATGTTTAGACTCTACTGAGTGTTACTAACTTTGAACACTTGCAGTATGCGGCTTGTATTTCTAAGAAGTTTCCTTGAGCTAAGTGAATTGAGTTGTTGGTAGACTGAAATATAAGTTTATTATCCAGATAAGTTATTATCTTTTCTGCTGGCTGGAAATGAAACACAGGATATTTTTCTGAAGTTGGAATTTTGTCTTGTTAAACTTTTGTTTAGTAAAAAATTGCAAAGTTAAGTTGCATTGTCATGAACAGGATAATATATTGAGGGTTGAACGCATTAATTCAAGTGGATATTTCTTTTTGTAATAAAAATTGAAACTAATTAAATAAAGTCATAATTTGCACTTAAGAAATAGAGCCAAAGGAAAATTTTGGAATATAAGCAGAGTCTGTCAGAATTTTGGGAAGCTGGTGTAGTTTTATGTGTTCTATCTATTGTAAATGAGGTATTAGTAACAGATCTTTCAAAAAAATTTTGGGAATAGGTAAATAAAAACTGTGCTAGCTGCCATAATAAGCACTACTTCCTCAAAGCGAAGTTGCCGTGTTATATATTGACTTCTGCTTCATCATCAGACTTATGTGGAAGATATTCAGCAAATTTCTGCTTCTGTTGCAATGGAATTTCCAAATAGCTTAAGCTAATTAAATTCTCCATAACTTCCACTCTAGATTTCCAGCCTCTCTTACTTAATTAACTAATAAGGTGTTTTTTTTCCTACAAATTTGTATTGAAGTTACAGCCTAACCTTTTTGCAAAATGCTGTGTGAAGGATGAGTAATTTTAATCAACTATAATGAATGGCATTAAGAACGCCGAAGTCTTCTAAATTTAACGGAAAAATCATTCAGATTTTAAACATCATTCAGAATGTATTTTTTGAAGCTGTATTGGCACTTATTACAGAGCACTTATTGTTTTGTTAGTATAAAAACAGTCATAAACATCAGCAAAAATGTTTTTTTTTCCTTCTTGTATTTAATTTGCTTATTTTTCTTCCAGTACATACTCCACCTCTATTATAGTTGAGCCTTAACATAACTTTCCTCTGATAAAGTCAGCTTTCAAAACAAGCCTCAATATGAATGTGTTTTTTTTTTTTGTGCAGTTTTTTTTGGTTTTGTTTTGTTTTCCCCCAGAAGAATCAGGAGTCTAAACATAGCTCCAAGAATCTCCTTTGTCTTTTCACAAGACTGCCTACATAATTTGCTGATCTGGTACACAGAAGCTGATTTCTAAACTTTCAGTAACAAAATGTAAAAAAATCACAAAGTTTTACCTTTCATTGGTGCTTTCTTTTTGCCACCTTCAGCATACATTTTCACACATTTCCTTCCTGGACTTTGTTCTGTTCTGGACTTCTCCTCCAAGCTTTCTCCCCCTCTCACTTTCTCAATCATAATCCTACTTCTTTTGAAAAAAAATTACATATAGTATGCCTTTAAATTACGGTTAATGCAACACCTTGTGGTTCATATGAATTTGTTGTCAATTAAAATTATTTTTATTTTTAAAAAATTGTGTGACCACAATAATACATTTTACAGTGAGTTTGGTACTATATTTGTCATGGAGGCCGTTCATTTTGAGTAGGCTTTCCTATAAGAAAGGCGCATCCTTGTAATATGTAGAATTTGTTTCCAGAAATCAGCAAGAATAATGTTGCAGTGGATTTTTTCTCCCACATGCAACTAACATTTTGCTAATTGCGTTAAAACTGTTTCATTTGATAAGGTTTTCTCAAACAGACTTTGCAATCTACTTATAATTACTCCACCAATGGAAAATGTGATTTATTTCAGTATGTTGATTCCAGGTGGTTGCCAATGAAACATATGTAGCTATGAATCTTGTACAATCTTTTATATTGCTGTAGTCAGAACTCTCCTGTATGCATCTTTAGAGCTACGAAATCTGAGAAATGCTTAAAACATCTTGAATGTTATGATCTACACATTAGATGCAGAGTCATAGGTATTGGGTATATAGCCGTAATTACTGGTGTTGAGCAGTTTTGGTAACATAACAGAGATAACTGAAACCAGGAGATGTTGGTAGCAAATGTTTATCATAGCATGGTGAGTTTGTTTGTATGTGCTTGGCTTATGTATGTATATCTTCTAGTGCACCACTTCTGGTAGATGGGACTATTAACGACTTCAGAGAGAGGATAGATGTATAATGAGGTTGTTCTAATAAAATTTTTTTTATGCTGTTAAGAAACTACAGCTTGAAAGCTGTTGAAGAAAAATGGGATTGTAAGCAGGATCTCCAAAAGTACAGGCACAAAATGAAAGTGCAAGCACATGGTAGTGTCAGAGGCCCCAGGGAGGTAAGTAACTCAAAAATGGTCAGTGCTGTGTCATTAAAGAAATACAACCTTGGGAGCTGGGTTTTTTTTTGGAGAGGGGGTAGGAGGTTGGTGGGGTTTTTCTGGAATGAAGAGAGGAAGGAAATGTAAACAACACCACATATAGAAAATTCGGATACAACACGGAATTACAAAGTAATGAAGTAATAGTGATTATGCTGTCTGTGTTGGCAACTGTAAAAAGATGACCCGGAGTTCCAGAGACTTCAGGAGTCAGAAGGAAGAAATCACTGGCACAAACACCAAATTCTTCCTGGCAAAAAGAGGAAGAGTCACCTGAGCTGTAGTTAACAGCAAGCTCGTCCCAGAGAACACAGGACTTTGATTTGTTTCAGTTCCTGCTGGCACTTCTGGGGCCCAGGAGTGCAGAAAAGGTAAAAACGCTGGAGAAAGGGGTCAATATTCGAAAGTTTGTGAATATCAGTGTTCATTGTGCCACTATTGGGAATGAGCTGGATAACTCAGCAATCTGAACTGTAAACGTTAATATAATTGTAACAAGAAGACTAATAGTTCTATGATTAGACTGTTTAGACTTAGACTAACGGTAATATCTTGACATTGTTTAAAATTACCCAGGTGTTTGATCTGGTATCAGTGGCCTGGAGATCAGGTTGTCAACGTGGAAGCAGTGTTGCTTTCTTGACAGGAATAATATTTCTAGCAGGCAGCTCATATATCTGTAAGCTAAATGTTCAGGTATGACCTTCTGGAAGTAGATAGCATAATTTTGCGACAATAAAGGTGATTTCCAGGCTCAAGCTCCTCTCAAAGATTTTAATAGCGAGAAATTATTCCTTTCTTAATAACAAATAAATTTTGATAAAAGATGAAAAATACCAGGATATACACAGAAACAATGTGTTTACACAAAAAGACATGGCTGCAACCTACACTTTTTTCTCATTCAATTCCTAATATTGCAATCAACCAGTTTAAAAGGTTGTTGTTGTGATACACAGTATAATTTGTCTTCTCTAAAAAGTCTATGATGCTAGTTATTTATTTAAAATCATCATTTATTTATTTTAATTCACAATATTCTAAAGATCATAGGCCTTTGACATTTTTTTGTTTGAATTTTTTGTTTTATTTTGTTTTGGTTTATGTTTTTTGCTTGTTTTTGTAATACAGATTTTGTAGGCAGTGATCACACAAATCCCTGACAAATTAGGAAAAAGCTGAGAGATAACTCTGCAGTGGTATGATGGAAGCACGGAGTTCCTCCTCCTGTTTTGACGTAGTTCATGGTAGCTTGGACTAGAAGGTGCTATATATTATTAAAACCATAGTAATAATAATAATAATATAGTGCCTAGTACTCCAGAACCACCGAGATGGAGCTCAGTGCTTGCTGCTAATGTTTCGGCTCCACACAGAATGTGACAGATGAAGTGAGGAAAGCAATCTTATGAAAAATCTCGGTAGAATAAGACCAGCTGTTTTCTATAAATATTGAATAGCATCCAACAAAAATGACTTCCGAATCTTACATGTAGAGACAGTATGTAGAATTAAAGAGCAGAGGATATCTCTAACAACCATTATATCCCTGTACTGTTGCAAGGGAAGGCTAACAGCTACCTCAGGAAGATGCAGTGGGTAGGATTCCTCTTAACTCTCTTTTGACCTCTGCAGATAGTGAATTATCTTAGCCTTCCATTATAGTTAATTGAACAAAATAGACATCTGACTTATCTGATTCTGAAATTGGTATTTAAAATCGCTTATACTACATAAATGGTTGTCTCCTCTCATAACTGTAAAAAGATGAGTAGCAGAAAAACAGTACTCTCTGATTTTTGTGTCTCTCATTTCTGCAAGGTGTCAAGAAATTCAGTACTCCTTTAAAAGGTGTGTGTATTTTCCTGTCTGCATCAAAATGCTATCTGGAAAAATAATTTCCTTTATATAAAATTTAATCCTGATAAGGGTAACTTCAGAGCAGCCCTACAATATACTCCATGTGTACTGCAACCAGAGATTGCAATGCATGCCAGTCCTTTGAAAGATCCTACAAAAGTAAAAGCTTTCCAATACTTCAGAAAAGCCACATTCTAGCTCAAAATTTGTTTTCTTTCTTTTTATTTAACTTTCAGAAGTTGACAATTCTAACATACCTTTCTAGTACTAAGTTTTGCATTTCCTGCTCCTGCACACCTATTTAATCAGATGTGTTTATCCCATTAAGAAGCAGACTGTATAGACAGGTTTCTAGGAAATTTTGTTGGATCTCTTGGGCTTATAGAAACATAAATGTCATAGTTACCCTTGTACCTACACCTGTATTATATTTGCATGTTTGAAAAAAGCACAGCATGTATTTGTCTAAAATCAAACTTTCAGAGAGGAACTCCTAGTGTTAAAACAGGAACAAATTCCCCATTTAGTCTGACAGGGTGCTACATTTCTTAATTATGAATAATAAAATTATTTACTGTATTTCCAGCTTCCATTTCCGTGAACTCCTGTCATGGTCAATTGTTCTTTTTATAACTTGCTATAAGATTCAGAGAATACAAACCCAAATATTAATACCAAATCCACAAAAATACATTTCTGAAATATAATGTTGAGTAACATAATATTAAACTGTTAGCATGATGCTCATTCCTTGACTTTAGATGTTGAAATTTGAAGTGGTTGTGTTAAAACCAGAAGGAGTTGAAAAAGAGTAATATAGATTTCCTTCTGTGCAGAAACCCTCAAGTCACATTTATTTACATGACATTAAGTGAAAAAAAAGTTTTTATTACAGGGAACATTACCTTGAGAAATTTGTGAGTCTGAAGTTTCTTGTTAAAGCTGGGAAAGTGCTGATGAGGCATAACATCTGAACAATCAACTTTTTTAATAGTAAGGGACGGTTGCTACTTGGACATGACAGACACCTTTTTCTGGATCAAAGCATGTTTGTCATGGAATGAAATAACTTGACATTCTGTCATAACATTTATCAAAGCATCTTTGCTTCTTGCAGGGCAAACAAAGCCATTTAGATCTCTGAAACAGATATGAATTTTCAATCAGTATATAGGTTATTATTTTATTATCAGTACATAGGTAATTATCTTCAAGAACAAAACTATAAAAATAGAAAATATAAAGGAAAATACAGTTCTAAAATACAATTCTTGAAATCTTAAAAGCTTAAGAACAACCCACAAACTTAAAAATTAGATCCTAAAAAATATTTTTCTTTTTTTCAGTTCAAAATAAAATACATTGTGAGTACCTTTAGGAAAGAAACCTTCTAGTTTTCAGTTTGTTCAGGCTGTTTATATTTTTTTTTTTTAAGATTTAGCATATAAGTTCATTGAGACAACTATCAGTAACTTTTAAGATTTTGTCAGTTAGCAGCTCTTAACAAATTTCCTGGTTTTAATGTTCTCGAAATGATATACAGTGCTTATTTTTAAATCAGAATGCTATTAAGTGCATTGTAGAGGTCCCAGTCTTTAATATATTTAGCTATTTAATATCAGCTATTTAAAAAAAACAACCAACAAAACAAAAAACTTTGTTGAATAATATTAAGTATGTTGCTATTCTGAAATTTTTGTTAATTGGATCTCAGATCTATTTTATTATCATTTTACTTCAGACCTGATGGAAGAGTAACAGTTGCCTGCAGTTACCTGGGTAACTTTCCTTCTTTTTATGTTGTTGTATAATACCATCAATGTTAAGTTTGCTGGAAATTCCATGGTATTCCAAGATTTATTAAAATTTCATATCACCATTAGATCTTTACAACATGTAGATATTGTTTTATACGTCTTTGGTTACTAATGGACTGGAAAGTACTTTATCTTCCTTGTGTGATAAGAGGATTCATCATACTCTCTCCTGAGTAAAGAATCAAAATATATATTGTCTTCTTCTATTTTCTTCTGTCATTAACTGCATTACCACTGTATTCTAGTAATTAGTCTTTGTTAGTATGTGTTGTGGGTTAAGCAGAGGAGAGTTAATTTTTTTTTTTTTCTTTCTTCCTTCTCTTCATAAATAGTCAGCAAGAAGCTATGTTTTGGATTCCTGCTGAGGAGAAAACTGATAAGAAAAGAACGTTTATAGTTATTGCTAGGATACTCTCAAGGACAAAATACATTCAGCCTCTCTCCTCTCCACAGACAGAGCTGGGGGGGGGAGAGACAGTCCGGCTTCTAGCTTGGGATTTGCTTTTAGGTTAAGATTGAGAAGCAGACTGACCAATTATTCCATCCCATGCACGTCATACCTAGTATATAGATGAGGACCCTTCCGGGAGATCGCTCTCTTTCACTTCCCTTGGGCTCCGGATCATCTCGCTTCGGGTCCCTGCGTTCGCTCTCCCAAGGCCTTTTCCACTTGTTATCTCCGTTCCGTGAGTTTCAGGATCCTCCCTCTCCAGGGGGATCATTAGCTGTTTTTTCCCCTGCTTCGGTCAGCTCTCGGCCTGGGACGCTTGGGCTGTTATCTCTGTTCCAGGAGTGCCTCCAGGAGCGGCGCACCTCCCCCCCCTTCCCCCCCCCTTTTTTGGGGAAATCGTGAGTGCGGTTTCTGGGGATCATTAGCTGGCAACAGGCTGAGCCTTTTGGGGGGGGGTGTATCACCCATTCCCTCCCTCCTCCGGGGTCATTGGCTGGGAGTGGGCTGGGCCTTTGGTCATCAGGTGGGGAGGGGCAGTATCACTGTGTATCACGTTGCATATTTGTATATAGTATTATTTCCAATATTATTGTAGTTTAGTTGTTAAATTGTCCTTATCTCAACCCACGAGTCCTCTTTGCCATTTACCTCTTTAATTCTCTCCCCTATCATTGGGTGGGGGCAGGGACTGTGTGAGTGGGTGTGTGTAGTTTGGCCCCCAGCCAAGGGCCAACCCACCACAGTATGTTTTGCTGTCTGTCATATTCTTCACAAACTTATCTTTGTTTTCACTAGTCTTGAAGCCCATGGATTTCTCTTTGGTAGCGTATGCTCCCTTAATCAATTTTCTGAAGTGAAAACCACATTCCCTTTTGTAACTGCTGCATGTTTATTTTTAATTAGTTGTAGCATTTATCCTCTACAGAAGCAGGCTAGGTATTTAGATAAGTCTTACGCCAGGATGAGCACGATGTCTTGTTTATATGTATTTATATTACACATCATAAAAGACCTGATGTTCCACAGCTAGTAATATCATTTTCTTTTCCAGTGCTTGTTTGGGCACAGGAACAGGGTGAATGCTTGAGGGATCTGTTATTTCCAGTTTTAAATACCTGTAACTTCAATTTAAAATACTATTTGAATTTTCTTTCTTGGAGCTGCAAAGTGTTAACGACATAAAGCTGTAGTTCTCAGTCTTCTGTACTCACAAAAGTCTAGATTAATTTAGACTAAACTGAAGATTAACTCCTTCTGTGTTATAGGCCAATTGCAAATTTGTAACACCACAGTCTCCTGATTTCTTTGCAAAGTCCCAGAATGTAGTGAATACACAACCAACGTGGCAATCTTCCTTCGTTCTTTATTGTGTGAGATTCTGGTGTAGGCAGGATAAAAGGAACCACTCCTAATTAAATCATGGGCAGTTAAAATTCTATTTAGTATTGATCATGCATTTAACAGCAAAGACTCCAAGATACCAGATCACTATCTATTGACATCCTAGTCCCTTGAGAGATAATTAACGATGAAGTCAGCAGTATTCGATTAAACATTTTGCCTGTGTTTTATTCTCCATGTGGGATTTTCTTCTAGCCTTCTTTACAATGATCGCACCTCGGTATAAACCAACAATTTTAAGTTAAGATGCCATAACTGTCATATCAAATAAAAGAGACTGTCATTGCTTTTTGAAATGGTTAAAAAATTTTGAAAATTTAAAAGACTTGTGAAAAGTATTTTCAACTAAGTTAGCACAAAATATCTTGAATAACCATTTGTGTAACATTCTAAACATTTAAGTTTGAGAATAACCTTAATGAGAAGAAATTAATTTTGTATTTAGTAAATCTATTAGAATGGTTCTTTTTAGTAATCCAAATGCATACTTTTAAAATAGCACTGTCAAGCTAAGTGCTATATATTCAGTCATTTATTTTTTTAAAGTGTGGGATATTCAGTGTTAACAAGAGACTATATAGTCTTATGATTTCATTTAGTTAAATTTTGACCTGTGTTGTTTTGAGATTAATTAAAAGATATTATAGAGAAGCAAATATTAGAAAAGTGAGAAAATATTAAATACTTGCTTCATGACAGAAGAATGATAAAAAATTCAAAACTTTTATTAGTTCTTTGTTATATTTAAAATAAGTAGTTTATTAGGAACATAAGCTTTTCCAATCATACAGAATAATTTGCCAGTCAACAACTGGAACTTGAAAACATAGACTTGATTTTTAGTGGTAGCCAAAAAGCAGATATAATACTAAAGACTGAAGGGAATAAAGAGCAGAATGGAAAGCATGATTATGTCACTGAATAAATTCATGGCACACTTGCAGCTTGACTAATGTGTGCTGTACTGAAAGATGAAGCAGAAATAATAATAATAAAAAAAGGAAAAGGTACAGAAAAAGAAAAATTATCAAATGTAGAGAGCTTTCTATGAGAAGCAAATAAATAACTTAAGACTCCTCAATGTGGAGAAGAAGATGATTCATAGGAGGGCATGATAGAATGCTAGAGACTCATGAAAGCCATGGAGAAAGAGAACAGGAAGGTACTGCTTGTTGACTCTTCCATACAGGAACTAGGTGGCACTTAATGCAATTAGCAAGGTTTAAGTTCAAATTAAACAAAAGAAGGGAGTTCTTCACACAATGTGATTGAACTGTAAAGTAGCTTCATGTGGATGCTAGCAGTCTACACAGCTTAAAGTTATGGAAGGAGGTTAAAAAAAAAAAAAAAGAAAGGAGATTTAAAAAAAAACCGGATAGCATGTTGTTCAGAATCACTGAACTCTGAATTGCTGGAGGCTGAGAGAATATCATTGCATGTCTGTCCTGTTTTATTTTTTCTTAGACATTTTCCATTGGGTAACATAATATTATGGGCCCTGTAAACTTCTAGTCTTTGTGGGCATTTCTGCCTTTTTATATTTAAAGGATCTACTGAACAGAGATGTAATTATCATTTGCTGAAATGTTTGCAGAAGAGTAGATATCAGCGCATGACAAAAAATCTCCCAAAGTCTTTAGAAAGAAAAGTTAGCCAATTGACTTTTAACCGACTTCCTGCAGGATCATACCTGTTTGTGAAATTCTGCTAAAATAGCTTCAATGGACCCTATATAACCTTCCAAAAAATCCATAAACACATCTCTCCCCCCAAAAGCTCATAAAGTTTAAAAAACTTCATATCCTTGCTAATTTTATTTAAAGATAGTCAGCTAAAATAATGTAAACCTTTTCAAGTGTTGCATTGCCTTAACAATTACATTCTGTTTAATTCCATGAATTAAGAAAATATTTCTCCAGCCAAGGAGTTATGAGATTTGGTCCCATGCTGCTTTGGTCTCATGCCTCACCTTCATCATGACTTCTTTTTGTTTTTTCTTCTCAAGAAACAAGCTAGTATTTGCTTGAGAGAATATGTCCTTCCTGAAGAAAGGAGCAAAATACTGGTGAGGAAAACAGAAACATTTCAAAGAGCATCGGTAAATTTATTTGTCATGTGGTCTTATTTCTCACTGGAAAGAGAAAAATGAGGAAGAATCTGAACACAGAATGCAGAAGACCCTGCTGAATTTACTATTTAAATAGGTGAATTACCACATTTTAGAACAGTTTGAAATATTTTGAAGTAAATATTATTTCAGTAAAAACAAAGGCTGCAGTTCCCAGCTACATATATTTCTGCCTCTCCATTCAGACATAGCTAAAAATCAGTATTACAGTGACGATCGAATGGTTTTGGAGACGAACAAAGCTTTAGAGAAATAACCTGAAAGTTTTGTTCTGCCAATAATTTCTAGTTAATGGTGTGTTACCTAGCTACCTAAGTGCATATCACTTAACTGCTGCTTCATAATATAGGTATTAATATTTGCCTACACAACAAAAATATAATAAGTATTTTGAAATTTTAGTGTTTTAGGTGTTCTAGTGATGAGAGATTTTCATGTGATGTCAATTTACTGGTTTAAGCTTCCAAGCTTGAGAAACGGGCCCATGTTATCCTCACGAGGTTCAACAAGGTTAAGTACAAGATCTTCCACCTGGGTTGGGGCAACCCCTGGTATCAATACAGGCTGGGGATAAAGGGATTGAGAGCAGCCCTGCTGAGAAGGACTTGGGGGTACTCGTGGATGAAAAGGTGGACACAACCTGGCAATGTGCACTCACAGCCCATAAAGCCAACCATGTCCTGGGCTGCATCAAAAGAAGCGATTCTGCTCCTCTGCTCTCATGAGACCCCACCTGAAGTACTGCATCCAGCTCTGGAGACCTCAGTACAGGAGAGACATGTACCTGTTGGAGTAGAGTCTAGAGGAGGTCCACAAAAATGATCAGAGAGCTGGAGCACCTCTCCTATGAAGATAGTCTGAGAGACTTGGGGTTGTTCAGCCTGGAGAAGGCTCCAGGGAGACCTTTTAGCAGCCTTCCAGTACTTAAAAAGGGCCTTATAAGAAAGGTGGGGACAAACTTTTTAGCAGGGTTTGTTGTGATAGGACAAGGGGTAATGGTTTTAAAGTAAGAGGTTAGATTTAGACTAGATATTAGGAAGAAATTTTTTATGATGTGCGCAGCGAAACACTGGAACAGGTTGCCCAGAGGGGTGGTAGATGCCCCATCCCTGGAAACATTCAAGGTCAGGTTAGACAGGTCTCTGAGCAACTAGTTGATGATGTCCTTGCTCATTGCAGGGGAGGTTAGACTGGGTGACCTTTAAAGGTTCCTTCCAATCCAAATGTTTCTATGATTCTATGATTCTGTGATTCTACCCAGTTGCTCTGTTTGTTTCTTCTGTCATTTCTACCATTGATGTTTTCCACCAGACATTTTTGGAAATAGGAGGCCAGTTACACCAGTCCAGAACTAGCCTGATTAAAATCCAAAGAAGATCCTTGCCTTTCATGAAGTTTCTGCATTTACAGCAGAGTATGCAACAGCACTGAATTTTAATTATTTTTTTAAATCCAAAACATACCTATTTCTAAACTAAGGTGACCATAGAAAAAGAAATCAATCAGTTATGGACTACATTGTATTATACATTCAAATCTGGGAAGTTTTATTGGCTTCCAGAGAAACAAGTCTCCATTTGTGAACAGAGTAAATAGGTTTTGGCCCAATCTAGCATATTTTAAATATTTTTTCCTTTGTAGAGAAACATTTAAATAACATTCTTAACACATTCACACAAATAGGAGGATGTCCTAAATAAAGACTTCCTGTTGAGACTGAATTCTATTGTCCCGAGACATTGCAGCATGTATTATCTCTTCCTACTGAGATTCCACTCTCCCTCCTACTGCATTTTTAAATTGAAATCTTTTTGTAGAAAAAATGACAGTTCTGTATTATGCTTGTAATTTTAAATGTCAGCAAATTATGTCAGTAAGCAACCTTCAGAAGGGAGTTTGCTTTAATAATTGTGAGTTTCCCACGAACTGAATTATGTTTAAGTATTTGTCTGTAACTCCTTTGGAATATCAGCCATGGCATTTCAGAGGTTAACACTGCCCGTTCGCAGAATCTGAGGAGAATTTGTCAGGAAGCAGTTCATTACATTTTTCAGTTTGACATTTTTGGGCTATGACTGCCTGTTGACGAAGACATTATTTGGGACACGATATTCACAGCGATGTCAGTTCCCGCCTCATGAGACCTACTTTTTTGTTAAAGAGCTAAACACAATGAGGTGTGCTTGTAAAGTAGCTGAATGCAAAATGTCCCATGCGCAGAAGAAGAGGAAGGCAACATGCCTAAACTGAAATTAGGAGTCAATGAGGACATCAAACACTTTGTGTGTCACGCTTTGTGTGTCACATTGCATAGGTATGGCCTAATGAAATCCCTGGGTGTATAAACAGGTGATAGCACTAGGAAGGTGAAATACCAGGGCCTGAGCAGTGAGGCCCTGAAACAAAGTTGACCTCTAGGTGAACCTCACAACCTAACAATATATCTGATATTTATAATATTGATCACATATGCAATATATAACCTTATTAACATATGCCAATTTATAAAAGCTTTTGTTGTAACGCTTCTAGAGCATTGCTGTAACGCTTGCTGTAAAATAATAGTTGTGTATCAGTAGCCCCACTTGCCAAAAAGAGATAAATCTATCTCAAACCTTCAAACAGACATCTACGTGACAGAAGGTAGCAGGGCGGTGACGGGCTTTGTTTAGAGACGCATAATCAAAGATAACCAGGCAACTTTACTTTTTCTTAACTTTTTCTTGGGTTCTGGCCAAGCGTGGCAAAAAGTTGACAAGGAAAAAAAACTACACCAGATGTTTTTCACAGTTTAAGATAGAAAGTTGTTTATTTAACTGTATAAAAGTGGGGACTGTTTGCAGGGAAATTTGGAAGCCTCCTCTATACAGTGGACGCACTGTATAGAGATTTCCCAATTGCTGGAGTGAGTTCTCCAAATCCTTCACTGTAAATGGGCTCCCCAGCATCTGCAGATCTGGATGATGGTAATATAGGGTAATTGGTGATGTATCTTTCTTAATCACTGTCTCTAACTCTATGTAGTAATTATTAGGCGCATTACCTTATTTTGTGCCTGCTATAGTAGTTTGCTTATTACTTTGCTGCTTTACCTTATCTCACTTTAATTCATTTTCACTGTATAATTTTCCTCATTATTTTATCACTTCAAACATAAGTAAAAATAAGTTTACTTTTTTTTTTAATTTGGTGCCTCTGTTCTTTGTGCTATCCCTGTTAAATAGCAAAACAGAAAGCAATTACTTGATTTAATCTCTAAATATTTGTACTTAAATATTGGCTCTATATTGACTTAGTATACATATATGGTACAGATCGAGCCAGTATAGAAATCTATTGTGATGATTACCATTAAAAAAATGAATAAGGTAAACAAGGAGACATACAGATGGATTTGGACAGACTTAAAGCACATGTACTAACTCATGTATTTGTCTCATTAAAATGAAGAGGTGACTTGATTACAGTCCATAAATATTTTCACACGGTAAAAAAAAATAATTCATTAATTTAGCAGGAAAGGGCATAACAAATACAGATGGTAGGAAGATGAAGCAACACAAATTCAAACAGAAAGTTAGAATTTAATTGAGAGTATAGTTGTTTCTCTAATAGAGTACATGGAGAAGCAGTACCTCATAGCTCTTGTGTTTCAAATGAGAACAGTACCTCTCATAAAGGTAGATTTTTATTACTGTGTTTTGTGGAACTCAGTTCATTGTAGGCCCAAATGGTTTTAAATAATCATTTCAGGTTAACTCAAAGTCTTTCTTTTTTTCCTGAGTAAAATAATCTGCTTGCAGCTGAAATAAATATTTTCTAGAGTCCACTTAGCTTTTCATATTTAGGATCATTAGATAATTTTAACTGGCATTTTAGTGTCATTATTTAATTTTATTAAATTTTTTATTGTTTTTATTGCATTTTATAATTACATTTTATATTTTTGCTTTATTATTATTTTGATAATAATATCAAAATACATTATTTTTCCACTTAAAGTTTCTTGAAAAATTTAAAATAAAAAAATAAACAAGGCTAAGACTATTTTTTTCTTAGCTTTTTTCTTTCCTCTTCCTTAATCACTCCCATATCAAACAGAACTGAAAATCAGAACAAAATTAAGATGATTTGGCAGCACTGAAATATTTTTCTTTCTTCTGAAAAGGGGATTTGGCCAAAATATTTTTCATATTCTGAACTTATTAAAGTTACAAATTAGTTTGTGAATTGTTAAATTCAAGTTAAATGGAAATTCAATAACAGGAAGTCAAGCTAGACAAGCTTTAAGAGTCTCTTTTGGAAAGTGGAAGAGTTTGTACCAGAGGAATTATTAAAACCAGATGAATGGGTGATCCCATTTCCAGAGAAAGCAAGTTGTTTTGCAGGAAGATTTAATGGTCAGTTCCTCTTCTGTTAGAGTCAAGGTTAGGAAAGATCACAGTTGTGCTTGTGGAAAAGCTCAGGCTGTATGTATCCAACTAATACTTCTCCACTTGTTAGCCAGCCTTTCATCTTTCTAAAGGAAATTTCAGATTGGTTCACTTCTCTTTTCCCCTCTTCTGCCTTTCACGTCAATACAGCTGAGGGCTTTGTTTATGAAGCTACTTGTCAAATGGGCTCCAGATAAAGCTGAGGCACTAATGCCTTTTTAAAATTCTGTTGTGTTATATTTAGTTAATAAACTTGTTTTGTTTACAATCAATACACATGAAGCACTGTTTGTATGATGGTTGCTAAGTGCCATTAAAAAAATGTGCTGAGTGAGACAGAGGAATGGATATTTGGTTCTTGTACCTCCCAGAAAAAAACAGTGGCCAAAATAACTTCTATCTCTAGAGATAAATACGTAATTTCTCTTTAATTGTAACATTAAAAAATTAACTCTGTCTCAGCTGAAACCACGAAAGGCCCAAATTAATACAATGGTAAATCTTGAAAATGAAAATGAGCCTTAAACCATTCTTGTGAAGAATTTTCTTACTATTTCTCAAAACCATCACAGACGAAGAAATATTTACGAGGAGCCAGCAAAAGGCACAGAAAATAGGTTATAGGAAAGAAGGATCATCATTAGGTCTTACAAGGCTTTATTTATGGAAGAAACAAAAGTCTTATTTTCAGTGGAGTAGCTGTATTCTTCTCAATTCATATTCAACTGGGGCCTCTGCTGCCAGTACTTTGGTCACACTGTGGACAGCATTTGATTTTATGTGAAAGAGAGATAAGACTGAATGTATGAGAATTCTCTAAGGAGACATAGGAAAACATTAACAAAAATTATAACTGCACATAATACACTTCAACAAGTATTAGTTATTAAATTGACAGGTCAATCAAGGTCTTCCAGGTTTATGCCAACATAACTGCACACACTCCTGAGAAGATAATTTGAGCCATTAATAAATTATCTCAGATGATTCCTTAATGCAAACACGTAAATTGCTAACACTGAACCACATTAATTAAACTACATCTTATTAATTACTTGTAGACATCTAAAAAGGCAGTCAAATGTTGCAGATACCAGTTTATAACTTTTAATGATGTCTTGTTATAGGAGATCCTGTTATACTGCCATGATATCCTCTATAAATTGGCTGCTTAGTTTAACCGACGCAGCAGTATTACAGATCTGTGCACGCTGTTCTGTATTTCTGTTCTTTAGAAACTTTGCGTAGGCTGAAAGAAGCATTCATGAGAGAGAATCTTTTTGACTTGAGGAGGATTCTCTATTGGAAACGCAGAAGATGTCACAACACTGCATAACTCAGTTTCAGCCCGCTGCAGCTAAGCCCATCCAGTTTTGCCACACTTTTCCTTACCGCATTGTATGAGAATCTTCATGTATCCAAACTAACAAGTTAATGCCACTACTACTAAAAATCTATCAATGCTATATTTCCATGATGTCTCTTTGAAACCTCTTTTTTAACGTCTAGGACATTTTACTATATTGTGGTATACGTAAGGATCTCTTTTTTTCCAACTTCTTTCAATATACTCAGGAGAATTATTTTAAGTTCTTAGCTCATAATTTCTCACTTTAACCTTCGTGTTCCTTTTCCCCATAGATTCTCTCGACACAAGTATGCAGTATAAACTTTGCTGTGTTTGATTTAGAGTGTAAGATCCAAATGACAGAGGTCTGTCAATTTTTTTCTGTCTGAAATAGGCAGTGCACACCTGGGTGACTAGAAATAATAAAAACATATAATAAGGCTCAATATTAACACATATTCCCAGACTAAGATTTTTTTTTTTTTGCTTCTTATCTTTGAACAAAGGAAAGCATATACTGAGATTACCTTGTGTGTATATTTTGAAATCAGAAAGTCCATCCAATTTAGTAGCAGATGTTTCCTTTTGCTTACCTTGAATTTCTGAAACAAAGTCCTAGCAATGGTTAGAGGTGACAAGCACATCACTGAGTGGGAAAGAAGAAGGTGCGAAAAATATAATTTATCAGGTGTTATGGGAAATTAAAAGAAGATTTTTAAGCAGAAAAAAAAGGATAGCTTTTAATGGTCTGCTTGCACTTCTAGGTTTAAAAAACAATGAGCACAGAAAAGAGCTTCGGTTGTGAGAAAAAAAGACGACATACAAAACTATGGTTAGAGAAACATTTTTGCGGCATAGTGGGACACAAATATACTACATATAAAATAGTCATAACAAAATGATTAGGTATCATGAACTCATAAAAGAAGAGTAAGGATCCAAAGAAAGAGGGAGAAGTTAATTTTAGGTTGCATTTTATATCAGATATTTAGCAGAAATCTTACTGATTCTGTGTGGTGGAATTCCTTGTTTTAGAACTTAAGCATTCACCAAATTTTCCAGAGTGCTGTGAGTTGTGCCTTGTTTGTCTCTTTCTGAAATACAGAGCAGCATGGCCATCTAACCTGTATATTACAAGCAAAAATTGTTGCTAATGAAGCAGATTTCACTGAAGTTAACAAGACTGAATTTTTGAGAAGTGGACATTATTTTCCAGATCTCTGTAAAGTACCTCATGGCCACCTTCCCCCTTCGTGTTTCCTATTAACAGTTAATAGTCTTGCTGGCCACAAAATCCCCTTCTGAAGTTTAATTGAGTAGAATTTAAGTGCTAGTCTCAGTCACACTATTTTTCAGATTCAGCAAAGATGCCCCTGGTACCCTTAAGATGATTTGATTCTTTTAAATTTATATGCCCCGAGCCTTAAAATCATAACAGACTGAAGATAAAGCTTCCTCATATAGACAAGAGAGACGTGCACAGACAAGTGCATACACTCCTTTTGGTGGTTTAAAAAGTATGCAGCATGTAATCATGTAACCACTGTAATGCAGTGCTGCCTTGGCTTGGTTTGTAAGGAGTTTGCAAGGCCTCAGGACTGAGTTTGTCAGTCTTGCTCCATGTGAAGTTTTCTTGACCTGCCTGCAGCTTTGTTTTACTTGGTTTACCTGTGGCAGAAATTTCTTTAATTGATCAGGTGTCTAAGGCTAATTTCTTTTACTTTTTAGCTGTGTATGTTACAGCCATACACAGTTTTACACAGGTAGCACCGTATTACAGTTAGTTTTACTCAGGTAGCAACAACAATCAGTTGTTGCAGGCAGAATAAGGTTTGCCACTCTAATATGATGTAGTGTAGAGACGTACAGACCTGGCACGAGGAGATCCAGAGTGTGGCATGGAGGAGTACAGGCATGGAGGACATAACACCAGTAAACAGTAGAAATTCAAAAAGGTGTATATAACAACTATAACAATTGTAACTGTATCACTATTCTTTATTTTTCTATTACAATTATATCTGGACTAATAATGATTAGACTCTTAAAGTTTCAGTTATTCTAACAATAAATTTCTGGCTCTACTTTCATACAGAGTGTGCTGATTCTTTGTCCATGAACAAGATTTCAAGCTTAACAATTGTTCTGAGAGTCTGTCAGGGACTGTTAAGCATCTATGTCTTGTCTCAAAGGATTCAGGGAGACCATGTATGCAGAAGAGGCTCCACCATGTCTAGAAAGAAGAAAAGTTGTTTTGTAACTGGACATTAGCAAGTTGTTAACACCATTTTGAGTGAGGGGCGCACCTGTTGAGGTAGTGCATGATTGTTGGAGGCTGGGGTTTGTCCCCTCTGCAGGAAATCAGCCACTACCCCCCCTCCCTGACCCACCAAAGGTCACTTGGAAGGTAGCCTGGATACATGGCTGTTGCTCCCCGCCTTGAGGGGTCGTCCTGGACAGACTGAATTATATAAAAGCTGAGTATGACCACCTGCTCTTTGTCAGCATATCACCCTATGGACAAAGATTCTGCCTGAGTCGACACTGGATCCAATGGGTGCTGAAATCTTTCTGTCTCAGTCACTCTCTCTCTCTCTGCCCCCCCTTCTTCCCCTCTTAAGTCTTTCCAACTCTGTTTTCTGTCTAATTTTACACCTGAATAATTGATAAGCATTGTTTGGTGCTTAATCCTGAAGAACTGATGTTATCTGATGTTTGACTCTGAGCAGTTGATTTGTAACATTTTTGCAGTTGTTGAGGAAATTACATAAAATTGTGTGGTGCTGTTCCTCTCTGAGTCATTGTCTGACTTCACTGACTCTGCGGCCCTGCCGAGCAGGGATCTGAATACGGTCAGTGCTCCTTTTTGTGGAATCACAAAAAATTCACGTCCCTTGTTCACCCACTGAGTGGGGTGAGACAGGGTCTGATCTTGCAAATCACACTGAGCCTCATAATTGATGTAATAACTGTATGACTATGTCACACATAACATCTTTTTGGAAATTACTTTAAAATATAACATAGTACTTTTTTAGAGGTGCAAAACATTGTTATTTTTTCGAACTATGATGAAAATAGTTTAATTTCAGTCTGTTCTAAGTCGGTGAAAACCCTTACTCTAGTTAAGTACTAAACACAATGACAAAGAGGAAATATTTTTCAAAGTTTCGATATAACAACTTATTCCTTTTTGAAATATTCACATTTCTTTCCTCTTTTTGCTGGAGCCTTCCCCTGAAAAAGTGCTATGAAAACTTTAAATTTGGTAAATGCAAAATCAAAACAATAACTTTCAATGTAAGAATTTTCCTTATATGCACTTAAAAGCATTTACATACATTTAAAACCACTGACTAGACCATGTTGAAATTTTTTGCTGGAAGGTACAATGGACATAGGTTCCTAACATGCTCTCTTTCTAGGACCCTGCTACAGAGCCACACAAGTCTCTCTCTGAATACGGAGGCTTTCGTGATTTTCTGCTCCCTTTCAGTAAGGAAGGGGGTAGTTTAAGCATGGAAGGAATTAAAGCATTTGGACATGGTATACATGAAAGAATTTATAAATTTCATTCATGTGTTCTGGTGGTCACTGAACTTGATGGGCACTGAAACCTTGATTTTAGATAGAGATGCCAGGAGACTATTGTAGCAGATTTGGATATTAAAAGTGGTGCATCTCTTAAGGGCCATAATAAAGCAGGTGAAAACCAAAGTTTCTGCCTTTTTCTGAATGGTGGTGGCAGGAGGATAAAAGTTTGGCCCCAGCTGGGTGGTATCCAGACTCACATACTATTTGCTTAACAGCAGTGCCTGTTAAAAACAAGAATCCAAATGCATTTAAGGTATTTTTCCGTAGTGTGGTAGCACTTCACAATTTTGCATAATGCTCTAAAGATGCAGAGAAGTATTATTATCTCCATTTTACAATTGGCTAACAGAAATACTGACACTTCACTGAAATTATGCATAAAAACCTGCCAGAATATAAAACTAAAATTAGATTGAGTCCTCCATTAGCTTCTTAAGTGCCACTAGCAACTATTTTTTACATCAGTATCCTGAGTTGCATTGATTGTGATGTCAGATTACATTGTCTCCAGAATCAAGATGAGGATCCAAAAAAAAAAAAAAAAAAAGAAGTAGGTATAAACTACGTAAAGAATGACACACTTAGGACACAGTATGGAAGAATTGTTTTCTCTGCTGCTCTGTAAATACAAATCAGAATTTTACAGCCCACAGCCAATCCACTCAAAACACTCATTTAATTTCACATAAGTCTTAACTATGATATTTTTATATTATTTTGTGTTTTTTTAAACTGTGAACTTTCAAGGAAGGGATTGTCCTTTTATGTTCCAGGGGCTGTCTGTTTTTTGGCACCAGATGAAGGGGAAATGTGACAAGTTCTGCTCGGCTCTGGCATTGTTCCTTGTCATGCAGAAAAAGTTATGATATTATGTAAAAAAATTTTAAAAACCCAAGATTTGTTCACTGTTAATAAACTAGACATGGAGAAATATTTTGACAGTCATTTAATCTGGGGCTGATTCACTTATCCATGAGAGATTTACAGTTCACCTCTTTTATGGATTATTGGCCTACTACAGTGGTTTTACTGCTTGACTGCTAAGCAGTTGTTCATGATTAACACTAGTCTAGAGCAGAGGATCACTATATCCAGACTTCTGTTTAAGTTACCAGAAATTTTTGCCTTGTTTTCTTTTCATTTGCCATTTTGTTGGTGTTCAGAAACCAGGATTGGGAAGTTTGTCTGCCTCATGTTTTGTTCTGTTTGTTTTTGGCTTAATGTAGTCCAAACCCCAAAACTTTGGTTCATTTCCTAATTATTTTGGTTTTGTGGGTTTTCTTGGTGGTGGTTTTTTGTTGTTTTGGGTTTTTTGTTTTTGTTTTTGTTTTCACTCTGCATTTTAAATAATGAAGTTTGGGAGAAATTATTTTGCCAAAATTTGAAATCCATCAAACATTATGAGTTAAAATTACCTCTCATGTGATTTCACTGCATTCATTAGTGCTGTGCCAGTGATTAATTTCGCCTCCTGAGTTCTTATTTTGGCAATGAAAATAAATTAATATTTGCATTCTTGGAACTGCACGCCTTTCTCAGTAAATTCGTAAAGTAGAATAAAGTAATGACAATTTAGCAATAACTTTGCAAAATCTATCCTTTCAGCACTCTGCTTTTTAAAAATAATATTTAGGGGGCCATTATAGAGAAGGTCATAGAATCAGATGGATTTTTCACTTGTGCCTTTATTTTCCTCTCTTTTTGTACCTGATACTACTGTTCCACACCTTCTATTGTGTAACACTAATAACATTGTTTTTCCTCTTTCTAAAACATCAGAAAGCCTATTGAGCTTCTCCAGAGAAGTTTACACTAGAGATATATGAGAAACAAGAATGTTTTTTTGACATTCTGTCCAATGGTAAAATCATGTTATTTGTCATTTTCCATTCTTTAAGTGAACTGGATGCGGATTTTTAATCAATAGTTGCTACTTTTAATTGCATCCTTTGGTTTTCACGTCTCTCTAGATTCCTGCTAAATCATTTAAAAATCATGTCCTCTACCCTTGCTCATAAGAATACACTGAAAATATTGAAACCTCTTGATGTCTTGTAAACGGATAGAATTTTAACAGAAAGGCACACTTTTCTGGTTTTGGCACAAATATGTTCATTTACTTTTCTTGGTGGAAACCTTAGTTTTGTATTCATTTACTCAAATAACAAGAAAGGTTAAGGATTATTTTAACCTCATAATAACAACACTAACAACATGTAGTTCATGCTGATGATGATTTCTGGATGAAGGGACTTCCTATTGAGTAGTCTGCTCAGAAAGTGACAGTATAAACCTGAAGAGCAGAGCTGGGTGTATTTCTACTTGTTGCATTTTTTCTTGAAAATTAACTTTTAAGAGTAACATAGCTTTGCAAAAGTAGAAGATTTTTATTTTTAGTTATGGTTGGGTTTTTTTAGATAAACATTAATACCAGCAGGTGGAAAGAAGGGTCTGGTTTTCTTCTCGCACTCAGTTGATGCTAAAATTTCACTGTGAAGTATGGTCATAAAATAGTCACTTGTGCTGTCAAAGAACTGTGTTTTTCAATCTCATTGTAATCAAAGACAAGATCCTGTTTAGCATAAAAAAATGTATTGATGTCTGAGAATGAATTGCTAATATTTTCCTGCTAATTTCCCAAGTATTATTTATAAAGCTTACTAGTGGTATGCCAAATTTTAATATAATTAGACCATCATAAATTAAATTTATTAGCTAGTTGTTTTATGAATTTTAATAATTCTGGATAAAAATTGAGGTGACCAATTATTTCTTTTTTTTTTTTTTTAAGTTTACTCTGTGTCTACATATAAAGATAGGTTACAATAGCACATTGTAGATTATTAAGTCTGTAATGTTATGACAATTCTGGCATAATTCTTTTCAAAGTCCTTGCTGTATCATGGTAGTCTTGCAAAGTTCAAAAGGTACTAAGATACGGTAAATTTTAGTTATAGATTAAGCAATGATATTTTTATTCCCTATAAAGGACTAATGTCAAAATCTAGAACCTTGATCTCATTATCAGTGTCATATCAAACTGCATTAATTTACCAGATGTTGTTTATTATTTTTTGAAAAATACCTAGTTCTACTTTTTTTTTTTTTTTAATTTAAAAGAAAAAGAAAAAAGAATGGTTCGTGTATTTCAGTCTTCTTGGAACAACACACCTACACTCATGACTTCCTGCAGGCAGGTAATCTAGGGATATGGAATCCCATAACTGTTTGGAAGTGACATCTGGGGGTCTCCTATTCTAGACTACCTCCTGAAATGGGAGCACTGGCAAAACCAGGCATGTCACCTGGAGCTTTGTGTACGTTAGTGCTGAAAAACTCCGAGGGTGGAGGTTCCACAGACTCTCTGGGCAGCCTGTCTACTGCTGCAATACCCTTTCCAGCAAGGGACTGTGGTACAGCTGAGCTGCTTCGACAGAACTTCATTGTCATCTCATTCGTACTGTACTTCACTTCTATGTGCACTGTGTTTTCCATGGAGAGCTTATTTAAAAGGCAACATACAATGTTGAGGCTTTTCGCCCTTTGAAACAGGAACTGTGTCCTTTACAGTATGCACCGGGCTGGCCATTCACTCACACATGATTAATAATTGTAAGCCTGTGAGAAAGAATGTAATCTTCCTCTGTAAGATTGACACAAAGCAGTACAATTAAATACAATTTGTAAATGCTTTGTAGAGAAAAAATATTATTTCAGACAAGCCATCTCACTAGTAGTGCCAAGTTAAAATACTATTTTAAATACCTTCTTAAACATTCTCTTCTTGCCAGATGCAAAATTTAACACTTCAGTCATCACAACAAAGCATGTATAATAACAACCGTTTATAAATTTCCTTATATTTTACTACTTATGCTTTGAGATTTGTCACAAAAAAAAAGTTTTGATAACTCAAATTCCTAATTCCTAGTTAAATTTTGAAGTATTTAAAAAAAATAGATAAACACAGGAAAGATGGGAAGGTACTCTTTATCAGAGAGTGTAGTGATGGGACAAGGGGTAACAGTTGTAAGCTGAAAGAGGGGAGATTTAGATTATATATTAGGAAGAAATATTCTGCTGTGGGGGCGGTGAGGCACTAGAACAGGTATTTTGCCAACCAACGGGGACAGCACAGAGGACATAGGCACCAAAAAAATAAACTTATTTTTACTTATGTCCAAAATGACAAAATAATAAGGAAAATAGTACAGAAAAAAAAGCAAGACAAGGTAAAGCAGCAAGACAACAAGCAAATTACTATAGCAAGCACAAAAATAGGGTAATGCACCTAATCATTACTACATAGACGTAGTGATAGTGGTTAAGAAAGATACATCAGCAATTGCCCTATATTACCATCATCCAGATCCACAGACGCTGGGGAGCCCGTTTACAGCGAAGGATTTGGAGAACTCATCCCGGCAACTGGGAAATCTCTATATAGTGTGTCCACTGTATAGAGGAGGCTTCCAAATTTTCCCTGCAAACTGTCCCCGGTTTTATACAGTTAAATATCATAAGCTGCGAAAAACATCTGGTGTAGTTTTTTTTCCTTGTCAACTTTTTGCCACGCTTGGCCAGAACCTGAGAAAAAGTTAAGAAGTAAAGGTGTCTGGTTATCTTTGATTATGCGTCTCTAAACAAAGCCCGTCACCACCCTACTGCCTTCTGTCACGTAGAGGTCTGTTTGAGGGTTTGAGATAGGTATGTCTCTCTTTGGCAACTGGGGCTATAGTTGCACAACTATTTACAGCAAGCATTACAGCAATGCTCTAAAAGCGTTACAACCAAAGCTTTTATAAATTGGCATATATTCATAAGGTTATACATTGCATATGTGATCAATATTATAAATATCAGATATATTGTTAGGTTGTGAGGTTCACCTAGAGGTCAACTTTGGTTCAGGGCCTCACTGCTCAGGCCCTGGTATTTCAACAGGTTGCCCAGGGAGGCTGTGGATGCCCCATCCCTGGAGGTGTTCAAGGCCAGGCTGGATGAGGCTTTGAGCAACCTGGTCTAGTGAAGGGTGCCCCTGCCCATAGCAGGGGGGTTGGAACTGGATAATCTTTAAGGTCCCTTCTAATCCAAACTATTCTATGATTCTATGATTGTGTGATTTTCTAGTTTCTGAAGTGGGGAAGTGCTGAATGAAGAACTGTAAATTTCAGAGAAGGCCTAATAAGGCCATGTCTCTGTTTGATAACACATTGTTCCTTATAGTGAATTATCTAGCTCATTCTCCTACTAATTGGGGCAGATCCTACAAAATGAAGTTTATACCATTTAAAACTTAATTAATCAGACAAGACAAGGTGTTATGGGGGTATGTATTCTGATAATAATGTTACTTTATCCTTCAGGGTAATATGCAAAAAATAGAAATAAGTAGATGGATTGAAACATAGTATCTGCTGGCAATTAGCTGTTTGAAGAAGGAATATAGATTACTGCAGCCCTTGATTAGGTGCATCTTTGTTATTCCTGTCTCTGACTCAGGTCTCTTTTCAGGTCTGCTGTCCACTACTACCCCTAAATCTCTTGCAGCTTGCCATCTTTCACAGTTCCTCCCAGTTATAGTGTCATTGTTTTGGTTTCTTTTTCCCTAGATGCATTAGCCTGTGCTTTTCTATGTCTATTTTGTTATTCCCTGCCTGTGTTTCTCCAAGTTCTTGTGTCCCTGCTGTTGTCCTCAGTCGATTATATAGTACTTCCCAATTTAATACTATATGTGAATTTAATTCTGCTGTTTATCTTCAAATTATTAATGAAAATGCTAAATAACAACAGACCTAATGTTACATATGACACAAAAAATACCTAGGAAAGTTTATGTTGCCATTTATGATTTATTATTTATATAGAGCATTTCTACTAGTGTTAATTTTTTGTTTGAACCAGAAAAAATTTGTGCAGGTATAAAATTGCACAGATGTTGTCTAAATGCTTACATTATATACATAAATGATACACAAATTAAAGATATACAAGTATTAAAATACTTCTGTTTCTGCACCTTAAGGAAAAAAAATTACCTGCTTCTGGATAGTTAATTGAACTACTTTTACTTTTGAACATACACGTTGATTGTTTCCTGCTTGAAATAACTACACAATGAAGACTATACCAGGGCTACCAGCAGGAAGCCAACAACTGGTGTATTGGTGAAAATAGTTTATAAGGCACTCTTATGCTTTTTTTCCTACTTTTTTTTTCTTTGCCAGACGGAGGAACAGACGGATGTATAATGCACACAAAGAAGCTGGGCACATGATTTCAGCTTTCAACCAGCAGGCACAGTAAAATGCACAAAAATCAGGTATGGCTATTCTGTAGTTGCTGGCTCCAAAAGGATTGACTTTTTTGTTTTCAACTTCCAAAAGCTCAGTTAGGAAATTTATTTCTGAGAAATAGAACTATCACAATCATCAGTGTGATTTATGGTTGCAAATCATCAGATAAATGATAGCACACTGCTTCATTAATTCTTTATGGTTTATTTTACGGCTTTTGATAGGTGTTCTGTATTTGTGGTATGCTCTCTCTCATATTTCTAAAGTATCTGTGTTTAGTACTTATTTGTTCATCTCAGTGGTTGTGTGCACTATGTTTAGAACGCTGATTTTCAGTAATGATAGTCTAACTTTCAAGTATAATAATATATGTTAATTTTTTTGTCCTATACATACACTATTCCCTCATTCCCAATATAATTGACATTTCAGTCTCAGCACAGTAAGAACACAATCACTGCTGTAAATGCATTGTCAGATTGTGATTTGGTTTGCCGAAACTGTTCCTATATTAATTTGGGGTCATTGACTGTTAACAATATGAAATGTCATGAATATGAACTAAATCAATGTGATTACCACAGTGGAAAAATTAATCACTGAGCTTGTCTTTATCATTTGACTCCCAACAGATAGGAGCCTATAAACATAAAGGCAACTAAAAAGTACCTAGGTATGCTCTTGCATATTTATCCGTTTGATAATAATAACTTTGAAAAGAAGGCTGCAAGGGACAGTTTCAACTTTTGATGCAAAAAACTGAGAAGTGAAAAAATATTCAGTAAATAAACATAATTTGCAGTCCTTTTTCTAACTCATAATAAATATTCATAATGTTAAGTCATAAAATACTTCAGTAAAGAGTCAAGGAATAAGTAGGGAAGGTGTAAAAGACCAAACAAAAAGCAAGCCAGAAGGTTTCTACAATGGTAACACGGAGCTTTGTTTCCATGATCACCTGCAGAAAAAATGTAAATGTGCACAAGAAGACATTATAAGCATTTAAGGGGATTATTATCAAAAGCCAAAAGCTTTTGATAGTATTTGTGTTATAATGGCTGCTTAAAAAAACAAACTATGATAATATATTTCACTGTGGAAATTCATTGTAAAGCCAAGATAACACAAAAGTCAAATCATTTCATTAATGATTCTTTACTAAAAAATACAAGGAAAGGGATTGTGAAAAATAAATGACTGTCTAAAAGTTAATAGATACTGGATTCCTCGTATGTGCATAAAGATTCATAAATATATTCTCTTCTTTGTATATTAAATATCACGTTGTTGTTCACATTGCTCAGTGGTCATTTTTGCAATTGGTTTCATTACCATAAAATCATCATGTTATACTTTTCATTGCAACCAAATAAAGATCCATGAGTAATGCCCAAAACAAAGTTTCAAGATCACATGAATGACTAGCTATAGGAACATATGTTTAGGTTATTGGTAGAATTTCTATCAGGTTTGTATACTGTAGATAAAGGAACACATTAATTTGACATCTGAGGAAGCAAATAACTGTAGAGCTCATATAAAAAGTCAGTGTTACCTACAGAATTATTTAGAAATGCATAATGAATATGCCACATGAAAAAAATTAAATAATGCAAAATAAATCGATATTATCATTATTATATCATTAATATTCTTAATTTGGTAACATTCCACATAATAAATGAGCTGTTAACATTTTCAGAACTTAAGCATTGAAGAATTGTTGACAAATGAAAAATGTTCATAAAAATCAAAGCAAGACAGAACAATTAAATATGACTTCACATTTTTTCCATATTTCCAAAGCAGAAATTGAGCAGAATTTGACCTCTCTTTTCCAGCAAAGTTTGGGGCAAACATCTGGGGATCAATTTATTTTGGCATCTCACACACAATTTTGTAATCATATTTAAAACAATGCATATTTTAAACAGGTTTTTTTTGTGGCAATGGAGGAAAATATTGCATGTATTTTTTGCTGTAATATAATACCGACAAATATTTAACCCATCATAAATGATATTTATAGATTTTGTTATAAAAGAACTATGAATTATATGTAATGGCACAAAAAAAAATCAGAACCTTTTTCATGAGGATTATAATAATACCATTGAGCACAACCAGAAAAATTATCTTAATCTCTAGGTATGTTCAGACAAGCCATTTCATACACTAGATATGTTCTTGGATAGCCTTATATGCTTTTCTTCTATACAGTAAATTCAAAGAATGGTTTGTAGAATTTCTTTACAGATTAAGGCAGCAACAAAAATTCCTACCATATGTTGGTCCTTTTTAATTCATTGAAAGATAATTGTAAAAATCCTTATTTCCTTCATTGCATGCTTGGAAATCATTCTGTGTCTCCCTTATTTTGATGATATGAATGTGCTTGGACGATTTAATGTTCATCTATTTTTTCTACAGTCTTTAAACCTAACGATGTCATTCCCATTGACAATTGCACTTAACGGTTATACTTTCTTAGGAGAACGTCTTTCTTTTTTCATCCATCATCTTCTTTCTTCTTTTCATACACCAAATTTCAGTTCAGGATTTCAGAAATTCTGTGTGTGACAACTTTTCATGTCATCACCACAGCTGAGTACTGGAACTTACGGTAAAAGTTATGGTTACAGCCTGTTTCAGAAAAAGACATTTGAAGGGACAAATGCTAATTCATGCCTGTGATTTATTGTGTGTATGTTTACAATAATTTCCTTTACACTTCCTCTTGACCATTTATCTCTAACACGGTTTATTTGTCCCCTTGTCTTTGTCAGCTGCTTGTAACTTGGGTTTATTTACAAAGGTTCAGTTTAGTGATGCTTCCATTTAAAAATTCTCAACCTTCTTAACTTTCAATAACATGAATATCCTATGTACTCAATTTACATTGAAAATCAGGGACTAGGAAGTGGCTTAAAAAAAGAAAAAAATCTGTATTTTGCAATCAACAAATCCCTCTTCGTCCACAGACTAGCATGTTTCAAAAAATAATTACTGTGCCCATTCCTATTTATTTGGCTTAGAGTGTTTATTAGTGCAGTTTTTGATTAGCTTAGCTCTTTTATAACTACTAAAAGATTCAAAGCTTCTACTGAGCACTACTTTTATTGCCAGTTGCCAGTGTCACCAGTGACTCTGAGAAGTTGACCTAATTACTCCCTAGATCAGTTCCCAACTGTGTGAACACACATTCGTGATAAACACACATGAACATGCAATGAATGGCTATAATAATCATCAGATCTCTTCCACACAAAATTAATGACTGTAACTCAGTGTAGTTCCATTATGAGACCCCAATCCATTATCTGAAGACTTGGTTAACCTTGGTGGAAAAAACTGAGAGAAGAAAAATGAAATATTTTAAAATATTTTCAGGTTTTAGCACTGTGGATATTTTAGGGTCTAACCACAAATTAGTACACATTAGTACTGCACAGAATGAAGGAGTATTGTTGTACAATGCTTTAGTATCAGACAGTATACACCAAAATTATGGGTCAAGTATGAAAAGATAACATAATTTGAATGTTAAAAGTGGAGATCTGCATGTCAGTCAGAGGAAAATGCTAAAATTAATTGGTATTTTAACTAAATGATTAAGTAGTAAAAATTTGGCAATTATAGATCGTTACATATGGCAGTGTTTTCACTGAAGCCTAAAACAGTGACTATTTATTAAGGGTTACATTTTAAAATGTGCCCCAATCTCATTTTTCAAGATATCCTCTTGGAACACATATTCCCAATGGGAAGGCTCTGAACCCACACAACTTTTTTACTCAAATTTTTGTAGTTAAGCTCATTGTTCCAGAGTATTTGTAAGCTAGCCATGTACTGCTCATTCCTTTTATTCTCAATGTTTTTAACTGTCCTTTACACACACTGGTTTCCAGTACGTACCAGTATGAACCAAGGAAAGAGTCTGAAATGAGGCAGCATTAGAGCAGTGTCCCCTTACTAAAGTAATAGTTTCTACACTGATCAGTTCAGGACATGTTGCTGAAACTGAAGAGAAATAAGCAGGAAAAGCATTTGGGGTTAGTAAGTGGAAGGAAAATACAAAGGGCCAATTTCCTCTAACACAGAGCAAGAACATGTACATGGTGTGCTAATTTTCAGGCTATGCATAGAAAATTAATTGTAGGAAATACTAATTGACCTCTACAGCTTTACTCTTTGAGCAAAAAAGGTGTGTTCATGAAATCAAGCAATTGCACTAGTTTAATAAATTAAGGCTACTGTCTTGTGCATTCAGATACTTCATTAAGAGTAAGTTAACTCACAGAAAGGTTCACTTCTGGTTGCACACTTCTTCCTCCATAAACTGCATTGAAAATTTTGCCCTGATTGTCCAGAGGATTTTCTCTAATCAACATAATTTTAATATCCCCAGTTGGAATTTCTTTTGTTCAGTGTGAAGAAGACCTTATGCAGTAGTCTTAGAAAAATAGTAGGTACAGTAGTCTTAGAACAAATAGTAGGTACATCAGGGACAAAAAAAAAAAATTATGCTGATTTAGCCAGGATATTCCAAAGACTATCTTTGCCAAAATGTACTTCTCTGTTTAAGGTATACATACAGTCTTCATCAGTAGCTGTAGTACAAACTGGACTATGAAGAGAAGAGCTCCTGTGTAGTGACTTTCATTTAGAATAGGAAGATTCTGATCCCTGCTATTTACCCATACATCATAAATGTAAAATTACCTAGTCCCATTTATGTCATAGTCATCAAAACTATTTTCAGAGTTTGCTCTTGTCTGTGTGTTTGGGCATATAGAAATAAATATAAGGCATATAAAAACAGATATAATGGTTTTATATATTATCTTTGCTGACTGCAAAGAGCCCCTCGCGCTGATTACAAAGAACTCCTCAGGTCGGCTACAACTGAGTTATGAAAGATTGCATGATGAGGTAAAACAAGCAGGATCTAAAATCTGTAACTTCTGTAACATTAATTTTCTGAAGACTTTTTAGAAAAAAGATTTTTTGACAAATGCAATATTTTTTCTATTGCAAATTGTGTCCAGTGAACATACTTTTCACTTTTTCTTAAATAGAGTTCCGTATTTGCATGCATATATTAAATCCTTATGAGATAACTGCACAAAATTCACCATATAGTTACATGAACTCTGGGTACAGATGGAGCTACGAAAATGGAAAAATGGCAATGTTCTGGCAATAATCCAAAACTAACAAGAAATATTCTTCAGAACTTAACATATAGAGAAGCAAGTAAGTATCATAACATTGAGGGAAAATAGATAATAGGATATTTCAGCAAGTTTGCAATTACATAACTGTAGAAAAAGACTACATCTACCTTTCAAAATCGTACATAGCATGATGTATTTAGTTAAAAGAAGATTTTAATCTAAAAAAGGTAAGTAATATTACTTTGTCCATCTTTCTCAGTAGAAAGATTATAATGGTGTTTTGACTATAAACAACTTCAAAAATAACAGTAGATACAGATTTTGTTTTTTTATAAATAGTGCAATCCATACAATATAAACTCCAAACCCCTTCAATCTGAATCATAATCTTGTCTCTTACATAACATCTTTTCTGATGTAAATTTTCTCTGAGCTGCTTCTATGAAGGAACACTTAATTAAGACAAAAAACAGAGAGGCTTCATGTTTATATGGTACTTCTTTTCCCCCCTTTCAAACAAAGCCAGAATGGAGCTCTCTTTCCTCAAACTGATATGACTAGCTACTGCAGAATCCTTAAGATCAACAGAGAGATAATTTATATTTAAAAATACCATTCAATTATTATGAATGAATTAGATTTTTGTAAAACAAATTTTGGATTAGATCTTTTTAAAAATAAAATTTGCTGTTAAAAAACCCCACAATCCTTAGTTTGAAATCCTTTTACGTCTTCTTAGGGTGCAAATATGTAAAATATGGCTGATGCAGATATTACGTTTACTTCTAGTATTGATATTGATAGCTTCTTCATTTAGTCCTTTTTAAAAAAAACAACAGCCAACTAACAAGCCAAATGTTTTTCTCCTTCATACGGTTTCAGTTGTTGTCTTGGTTTCAGATGTGCGTCTATAAAGCAAGAAATTCTGGTTCTTCTGGTACCATGCCCACTTGTGTTCAGGGGTATATAAGTTCATTACAATATTTCTAGAAGTCTTTTGAATCTACAAATCTCTGAAGAGATACAGTATTATGCAATGTAAAATTAGAAGTTTCCTTTAAGTGTTTGTACCACTGAGCAAGAATTTAGTAAGTTTCATAAATATAACAAACATCATCAACCGTATCACAGATACACTGTCTCTGTTAACTTTTGAAATTAATTGATGCACTTTTAACATTAAATGTTATGAACAGTTTTAAAATGTATGCATTTCTCCTTTGTTTTTTAACTCTTAATTTTCTGGAAGGTAGCCAGAGTAGATTATTGTTATTTAAAAAAAAAAAAAAAATTTGTAAAAATTGTAACATCTGAAACAGTGTCCTTCTGCCCTGGAGACATTAATTAAAGAAAACATTACGGCAGTTAATCAAGAATTGAAGTGATGCTTCCTTTAAGTCTACTGAATATGTCACTGTTTAGGACCCATAAACTGTATGAAATAATTTTAACAGCAGTAAATCTGCAGAATTATTCCATATCCAGGATAATAATTTGGAAAAGTTATACTTCAGTGAGGTGTCTTTCAAATGAAAAGTTATTTAAGGTCTAAAATCATTTGGCTATAGAATATCATTTTTTCTGATGCGAATAATAGAGAAAAGATGACTGGAAATTGTTTGTTACAATGATGAAATGAGTTTTTACCTCTGGTTATTACCAGCCCATACATTCATCATTATATACTACTCAGTTTTTTTATTATATTGATTTATTTTATCGCCTAAGACAGTTTGTACTTGTATGAAATTCAGAAAACATTGATTTACTTAAATTATTCAATGCTTTAGTGTAGGACTATTATGTCATTTAACACTTTAGACAAATCAATACATTTTTAAATATTGCTTTCCTTATTCAGAAGGTTTGCAAATGTACTTTTCTGGAATCATTAGTTTGCTATAAGGTGATGATGTTTTATAAATAATCTATTTTAAAACAACAACGAGTTATATATATATATGAATGCATAAATAGTTACAAGTAAAATGAATAATTCAGTGTTGCCTAAAGCATGCTGTAGAATATACATTTAAATTTACAACATTATTAACATTATTCTCAGACGTATCACAGTATGGCCATATAAATTTTTTTTGTTTAACTAGTGGCAATTGCTGGGTGTTAAGAATGTTTCTCCCAGTGCTTTAAAGACTGGAAAATTTGACTGTTTGATGCAGAACAATCTTCTATTGTCTGTGGAAAGGTCTAAGGTGGCAGATAAATCTTGAGCACTAATCAATTTTTGTAGTGTGGTTACAGATAAAAAGTATATGACCAAATATGACAAGTGAAAACATCATCTCGACGTAGATAGCTCAACTCCATCATAAGAAAAGAAATCAGTTCCATGTTCTTACTGAAATGCACAGTTCTGAGACAATTGCTTTTGTACCCTGTTGGCCTTCAGCCTTTATTATTGTAAACAATCACTCACAGTTCCTGAACAAAGGTTTTTTTGTAAAATAAAAAGTCTCACATTGATTAGAAGAGGCATCAATTTACATTAAAAACATATATATTTTTTACTAAATATATGCTAGAACAAAGAAGCTGTTGAACAAACAGCTTGTACAGCAACCTTTCTCTGCAAAAAAATCCTTTTCACCTGCTAAATAGAGCAACGAGAGACTGAAGGTTAATCCTGAAAGGATTTATTATTCAAATTTCAATGTATTGACAACAATACACAAGATTTCATATTTTATTAGAAAGTAAGCATTTCAGTTTCACCCATTCATACAAGAAAAAACGTTATTAAAATCTGTTGGGGATACTTTTATCTCCCTCACAGCAAAAATCTCAAGAAAAAAAAACCAACGCTATGTTTGGTTTCTTTATTGGTAATTTATTTCTTCGAAATTAGAATGCATGCTGACTATTTCTTTTGACTGGATATTTCAAACTTCCTCATGCTCATGTTGGATAACTGATGAATTAGCAGGATACCTTTTCCCCCTTGTTTAAAGTTCCTTATTTCCATATATCTCCTAATCCAATTACAAGGATAAAAAACTTCCACCTATCCATTACCAGTTTCCTTTTATTTTTCTCATCCCTTTCCTTAGCAATGTTAACTCCTGTAGACTCATATTTACCCACATTAATGCTGTGGAGCAACATCTCTAACATAAGTAGCAGTATACACGATTGTTTCTAAAGCTTAAAACTGCACATATAGTCCATATGCAACATTCATTTCCATAGAGCTTTAAAGTTTAAACTTGCTACATTTCAAGATACCTTCTCTTTTGCTCCGGGCTCCATTGAACTTCCTCTGTAGGTAGCCGTATGGATCAGTTTGTTCAATAACATGCCCAACCTGAAATAGTATAGTGTGTTAGTTAAGAAACACCTTTAAGAATCTTAAACCACCTCTTTTTTAGAGGTCAGAATGCATTTACATTGAAATATTAAAAATTGCCTTCTTTCTGAAGGAATTGTCTAGGGGTTTCTACAGTAACATGTATGTTTTCTGCAGTACTTGGCATTTTATTGATATTTTGTCAGATGTAGAAATATTTTTATTGGAAAGACTGCTGCTTGGGAATTACACAACTGTAGTGCAGGCTCACATCTGTTTATCTAGTGAGGTGCTGCAAGGAAGTATGCTGCTATTTAAAATATTTGAAATAAAATTGTGGCAATTCTGAGGCTCTTATTGTGCAATAGAGTTATACCCAGTAACTAGTGAAAGATGTCCCTGACCACGTCAGAAGGGTCACAGAATCACAGAATCACAGAATGTTAGAGATTGGAAGGGACCTCGAAAGATCATCTAGTCCAATCCCCCTGCCAGAGCAGGAACACCTAGATCAGATCACACAGGAACACATCCAGGCGGGCTTTGAATGTCTCCAGAGAAGGAGACTCCAC
>WKFP01014977.1:49419-67344 GCA_011057875.1 Pterocles orientalis | reverse complement strand
TATCACTGTGTATCACATTGCATATTTGTATATAGTATTATTTCCAATATTATTGTAGTTTAGTAATTAAATTGTCCTTATCTCAACCCACGAGTCCTCTTTGCCATTTACCTCTTTAATTCTCTCCCCTATGATTGGGTGGGGGCAGGGACTGTGTGAGCGGGTGTGTGTGGTTTGGTCCCCAGCCAAGGGCCAACCTGCCACATGTCTACACTAATGTTTTAGCTGAGATTAGGAGTGCAGTGGTGAAACAAATGTCCCCACCATCCCACTTACTGTGCTTTGTCTCACATCACCCAGCAGCCACAGAGCACATGCACCAGATTCTTCTGGGAAGAAACTAAACTTGAGGACATGTTTCAGGAGCACACCCAATGTGCTTTGACAGGCAGTCCATCCACAGGACCAGGCTGGCGTTTGTCTGAAGTGATTCAATTTGATTCCATTTTCTCAATAATACTTTTACTGACTTTAATGTTTCCTCTCTAGTGTCATGGTTATATGGTAAAATCTGTTGCTTTAGTATCCTTTTGGCATCCCTTTATCAAATATGTGAAAGCAATGTCCTTTTCCTACTTCCTTGTTTCAGGTGATATTCCATGAGATTGAAAGCTTTAAAGTCCCTTGCCCAATTGGAAAACTCAAATCTCAGAGTCACTGTCAGTTTTCACAGCTTTTCTTCCACATAATCTTTCACTTCATGTGGAGAAGAGTATCTTCAACTTCCCAAATTGCAATGTTGCAGTTAGGCTTTTCTGCCTGCCCTTTGGAGTGACTTGATCACATCAAATTCTATGGAAGTTGGTACATTAAAAAGGTACTATCTCCTATATATTCTTTTCTAGTGTCACTGTGCTGCTTTTATTAACTACTTTTTCTTTCATTTGGTGATTTTTTTAAATTTCCATTTCACGTAGTACCAAACAATGTTCTCTGATCAAGCAGTCACCAGAGGACTTAAGACAAAGTTATTGCAAAGGCAGGGCATTGACACCTGCACAGAGAAACCCTTGAACAGGGTGCCAAATAGCAGGGGTCCTGCTTGCCTTTGGCAGTCCTGCTTGCATAGGGAAGAGCATGGGTTCTGTGGCAGCTGGGAGGAAGACAAGGAGAAGAAAGGTGATTCTACACCCTAGGAACCAAAATATTCTGTTAGATGTCTGACTTTGACTGTAAGATACGGATCACTTCAATGCTTAGGTTTAAGTTCTTCAAAGCTAGACTAAATTATATTTCAAATGCTTAAAGTGGAGGGGGAATTAACTCATTTGCTGGGTAAATGCCTCTACTATCAGGGGAAAAAGGTCTCTAGTACTGGACACTTTGGGATCAGTCTGGCAGAAACAGGCAGAGAGTAAACATTCCTCAACATGTCAGAAATTCTCTTGTGCAGTTATTTAATGAAAAATAATGCTACTAAACGTTTCCCAGTAAAGCAAGACTGGAGGTGAGTCAGGATACTCACAATATCCTGGCTCCTGCCTTTACGGCAATTAAATGGATCATTGAATGCTATTACACGAAAGTTACAAGAGATACGCTTTGTGCTATGTCTCCTACTGGTTGTTTGGGCTTATCAATTAGATAAACACAAGGTCTTCGCAAAATCCCTATCATAGCGTGCCTGATATCCTTTACAGTTCCTAATAGCACAACAAACAAATAGCTGAAAGAAGCTACTTATAGCCAGATTCATTTTTCATCTCATTGCAATGTGTTTTTTTGATACCTACACTCTTCTTTTTGTGTCTTTCTTTCAGCAGGCTGGGAAATAATTTTATTTTGCCCCTCCTCTCCAACTCAGCAGATTCAATATTAAATTTTAGTATTACATTTGATTCTTGTACCTGCATTATCCAGTACTGGGGTTCAGGTAGGAACTGTTTTCTGTTTAATTATTTGCTTATCTTTTTCAAAAGAACTGTGATACTCACAAAGATACTATCCTATTCTTGGCAACATTTTATTTCCTGTAGGTCTCCTTGTTTTTTGTGTCCTCTGATTTAATGCAATATATTGTTATATACATAATAACTTGGCCCTAAGCGGGTAGACAAATCCTTTGATACAAACCTTAAAATGTTTTGAGCACATTTTATTTCTGTATTCTTTTATGGTGAATGTATATCATTCAGTAATTTAATTTGTAAAGGGATTACATCAGAGTAGTCTCATTAGAGATGATCATATTACCAGATAGCCTTACATAAAAGAATCTCATTAACTGTGCCTCAGGATGTCATTTTAGATAACTATTTTGTATGCCAGATATAAATTCATTACATGCTTCAAATTGGCTTCAAACCTTAAACTGACATGAGTTCTGTATGATGTGTGTTAAACACACGTTTAGTATCTTTGGTTTTGTAATTTGTAAATATAGATGTTTCCAGTAAAATTTTAAATAATTTAAATGCAAGTGGGGGTTTAAAGTACTGTGTAACCATATACTGTAATTATGCTCTGTCTCACATAAGAGATATGATTCATATCTTCGACTTATTTTAGATCTTGTTGCTCAGATTGTCTTTAATCCACTTTTTATATTGCTGCAAGTATCTCATATAGACTATCTGAAACTAGTAATAGATTATTCCTGTTGATGTTAAGAGGATTTAAAATTAGCCCTTCTTGTTCCTGATTGTATAAAGATAAATTAAAACAAAAGAAGAGACACTCAGAGTTTTGTAGGAGGAACATGTTTCTAGCATGAAACATAGTGAGGAAGGAAATGTATTATGTATACAACTAGTGAGCAGTTTCAGAAATGTGACACTGCAAATCGAGAAATGATTTATATGTAGTTATCATTCCATTTTCTGTACATTGGGTTTTTAAATGCAAGAAGCCAGCTGGCTATGCCTTCTGGAACAAAGAAGGGTAATGTTTGGATTCAAGCTGATGGAAAAAGAAGGTTGATATAGATGTAGTGAAACATGAAGAATTCTTCCAAGTTCTTTGGCTGTGACATTGCTTGAGACTTTAAAAATACTGCCCTTACCATTCAGCAGACCTTCCACCATTCAGTAGACCTTCCAGTGAACTACAGAGTCAAACCATTCTGCTAGTTTTTGGTGCTGACTGAATCTTTGGTGCTGATCTTCCTACTTCACTGAACAGGATGGAGGAGGTTTCTCAAACAGCTGTTTCAGTTCCCTAAACTGATGTCCTGGGTCCAGCTGGGATAGGGTTAATTCCTCACAGAAGCTGGGAGGTGGGCATAGCCAAAGCGATATTTGATACCATGCTGATGTCATGCCGGGGATATAAAGGGAAGCTAGCCGGAGACAGCCCCTCTTTTTGTGAAGCCCTCGGTGGTGAGATATTCATGGTATCAGTGTTTCCATTGTATTCTATACCTTGTCTTATTGTTATATTCTCTTTTCTTTTGCTTTCCTTGTGTGGTATTGTTAAAAATCCGTCGTTATCTCAACTCAAGAGGTTCCACTTTTTCTTATCCTTCCCCATCTTACGGGGGGGGGGAGGGGGGTTGCGACCACGTGGTGGTGGTCCTGACCCAAGACAACTGGCAATCAAGTAGTCTGTCTTCATTTCTTCTTCAAACAGTTGTTCATTCAACCCAAAAGGATGGTGCTTTTCTTCTTCCTCTGTCCCTCCTACAGACTAATATGTGCAGCAAGGATGTGCTATTTACTTTTGGCTAGTTGCCACAAAATATCAATTTTTTTAAATTGTATAACAAATTTCAATAAGAGCAGACAATACACTATAATATGACAATTTAGATGATCACACATGATTTATGCTTTACAATTTTGTTCAAGTTGTACTTACGACTTGTTTGAAAGATATGTCCAAGACCCTGGGAAATAGTATAAAGTATTGTGAGCCTTGCTTCCCTAGAGGGGCAGAGTGCAGGCGTGAGAAATTGCATATCTACCACTAGACACTTCTGTAGGACTCTGAAGTGAGATCTATGATTTTAGGCTGTCTTACTGAATGTCTAGATGCAGGCAGTAGGAGGACTGTTCAAGTGACATTCAGTCAAGTGCCCACATTATAATGATAACATATAGCTCCGCTTTGTCTTTATCTCACATAAGACTGCCACTATCACAAGAATGGTTAAAAGTTTTTGAAAAGCTGTTCTTGATGAAGAATGGCAGACCAAAGCACTATCCTAGTAAGCCAGTGATTATAGTGGGAGACAGAGGAAAGAAAAATTGCAGAAATGGCCTAATATGCACAAAAAGCAGCTCATTAATTTAGTTTAAGGTTTACATACAGCAGAACCTTATTCCAAAACCGCATTCTGGAAGCCAGCTTTGTTTTATGATATTTATGTTTGTTATTTTGTCAGTTCTTGGCAGGACTAAAGTAATGCAACACAGTAGAATTTGAAGCTAGGATGCTGGAGTTTATTCAGCCATCGCAGAAGAGTGTGAGGACAGGGAAGCAGAAAATATGACTGTAGAATATTTTAGCCAGTAATGCTGGTACTTGAAATTTGTAAGATGTAGTGCACAAAACTTGCTCTCTTAATTTATTTTATGGTATGGTATTATGGATAAGAATTTTACTAAAGAATGACTCAGCGGGTAAGACTTTTCTTTCTTACCAAGGTATTTCAGACAACTCTGCTGATGTTAGCTCCAGCAGCATCATGCTGGGAAAGACACAGATCTGATAGAGGCAACTGTCAAATCGTATACACTTGTGTAACTCCTAACAGCATTCTAAATCTGCACTAAATACTCAGTAGTTAAAAAAAATAAAAATCAGTGTAATTTAAGAAATTAGTGTGGCGTAGTACAAAGCTGCTTAACATTTTAGTTGTATTCACCATTAATTTTAGTCTCAGCGTGGATTTACAGTGCAGTCTTACAACTTTGATGCAAGAGTGGAAACAGAAAGATCAATACTGGGAGAAAAGACTGCAATAGATCACTGAGCTACAGAGAGAGCTGAGTGAAAGGGAATGACCTAAAAGCAGGAACAATCAAACATTGGTGTCTGAGGGCAGATGAACTCCACAAAAGCAGTATAATTTAAATTGACACCTGTGTTCATGGTAGGAGCAGTGTGGGACTATAATTTAAAATTGTAAAAGAATTTCCCTCTTTAATTTCTCTGAATTAATTGTTTTCAAATTGTAAGATGCTATCTGTAAAGTGCTAAAAATGTGTGTTAAACATTTTTTTAAGCCAATGCCAATTATGAATCTCTACATCTGACAGGATAGCAAGGTGGAGGCAAAGTGACACTTGTAGTCCCCACTCACATGTAGAAATCCTTTTTTTCTTACAGTTTTTGTGGAAATCTATGCCCACATTTGAGACCAGATTAGGAACATTTGCCTCTTGATATCTGGTAATGTGTCTTAGATTACTCTGTAGTTGTACCTTCTAATATACGCTAGATGTAACCAATTTGTATTATTAGGGAGTAAGATCAATGGGGTTTAATATACAATTCACTAAATTAGGCTCAGAGTTACATATTCAGCTCTAGCACATTGTGCTGGAACTTCATCTGAAATATCTGAGAAAGTTTGAATGTCAAGCTGGATGGTGCAGGAAATTAATATTAAATTACTTCAGATAAGTAATTATGGTAAATGGAGATTTATATAAAATTCTTGAAACAAGGTTCACAAGAGAAATACAGTTAGACTTCAGTTGTGATACTGTCAATGATGAGTGTTACATCAGAAAGAATTTGGGTCAGGAAGATAGACTTCTTACTGAGCTATGTCGGGGGTGGTGGCTTTTAGCCTTTTTGAGATGATAGTTAAATCTGAAAGAAAAAGTGTCTCTTGAGCTGGCAAGACAGAAGCAGGAAAAACCCCTAGTATTTATGAGAGGAGCTGTGCAGGCAGAGAAGGAAGTGTAAGCTGCTCAATGAAATGTAGCATGTGTGTTGTGGGGAAATGCCACCAACACGGGACATCCAGGAACAAATGGCATGGTTTTGTTTCTCTATTTTTGGTCAACGCAGTAGAGCTGTTCATTCTAGTACAGTACTGCTCTGCGTGTTGAATAAAATGTCTGAACACTCGTCTATTATGTCCTGATGTAGCTTTTGATTCTTTTACCTGAATGGACTGAATCTAAGACTTTTAGTTTGGTCATTCACCCTTATTAACCCTTGCTAAAACAATCTTACACATTTGGAAAATGGCAGAAATTACACTGTTTTGCTTGACTGTTATTTATAGAAAATGGAATTTTCTAGTTCACTAAACTAAAAATATGTCTAAATGAATACATAAATTTATTCAGTAATATTTTGGGACTGAGTAGTGTTACTCTAAAAGCTTGGTGAAACTATTTGCTTAAGGGTTCTGATGAGATAGATAGTCTTTTGCTACACTTCCTATTTTTTAGCACAGAGTTGTGCAGTAATTACAGTATATCAACATCTGAAGAACAGGCTGGGAGCGATTGCAGTTTTCCCTGGGGAATTGACAAAAATTGAGAATCGCTATCCAAAAAAAAATATTACCTTTCCTTACATCTGCAGAATTTTCCTATCTATCCAAAATGTCAAAAGGAAATACCTTTGAATTTGTTTCTACTGCTTTAAATAATTTAAATCTCAGAAATTTTTATAAATAAAACAAAAACTGTAGCAGAGTACTGAAACTTTAATGTTATCGTACAGTGGGCTCAGTCTAACATACCCTGTTTACACTGCTGTGCAGAAATTTTTATCTTACTGTGTTTTTTCTTGGGCAGTAGGGCAAACAAGGCAAAGTGAGAGTTTCTTCAGAAGTCAGTCTTAAACTTCTTCCCAGGTTTTCCCCAGTTCACTTATACCTTTATGTTTATTGTTAGGCAACTGTGCGGCTTTGTTTTCATCAGCTTTCAATGTGGTACATGGACTGGAATCCTGTGTATTTCTGGTTTTGATACATGCTCAAAACTAGTAAGTGTTTTTTTCCATAGTAACTAACAGTTGTAATTCCAGAAGTATAACCTTGATCACTCATTTAGCATTTAATTTCCTTTGTAGATGATACAAATCAAAAGCCGTATTTCTGTGTTATACATCAGCAATGCCAATTTTTGTTCTCATGCATGTTTGTAGTTGTCTGGATTGGCAAATTTTGATTGTCTGAAATAGCATGGCCTGCTTTACTTATTTATTCATTCTCCCCACTTTCAATTCTGCATTCTTATTTTCTATCACTAGACCTCAAAATTCTTCAACACTTTTAAAGTGTTCCTGACCAATTGCAGTATTGGTTCTTTGTCTTCTTAATTCAGTTATTTTCTCATCAGCTGAATTAGAGAAAAAAGAATAGTCTTGAAATGTCATCACCAGGTGCTTATCACAACCTTAGGTTTAGCATTTTGGGGGACATATAAATCACCACCATTCCACTGAGATTAGAGCTCAATCCTGAGGCCATAGACTAAAAATAAAAGGAAAAAAAAATAAAATAAATGTTCTATGAAAGTACATCAGAGCAAAGGATGTTTCTGGTCTTTTCTATTTTCACACACTCCAAAGGAGTCAAATGAATCTAAGACTAATGAATCATTGTGGCTAATAATACTGTTTTCTATTTTGGCAGCATCTTGCTCATAGTGGTTTTTTAATGTATTTTATGGAACTGTTAGTGCAGTTATACAACTGAAACCTGACATATGAAAGGATACTGAATCTTCTAAACTAACTGTTCTTTCTATGCTAATCCCCAATTTTTTCATTTACTCTCTGGTAATTTTGGTATAAAATCTACGAGTTAACATGGACATTTGTGTTGGTCACTTATATAAAGAAAAAAAACAACAAACTTCCAAACAAATGCACCTTAATTACTGACAGCCCTGCAGGAATATTGTCTTTGTTAAATCTTTGTCCCTGAAGAAGGAATGATTACATATTTTACTCGCAAATTATTCTGGTGTTTGGATTTCTATTAACTTATAAAATATATTGTATATTTACAAGAGGAAATACTTCTGCCACTGGTAACACATTCCATCAGAAACAAAATTTCAGATCCATTAGCTGTAGTAAGAGATCTAACATTTTCATCTTTTTTTGGCTTGTTACTAAACCTTTCAGGCAAAAATTCTCATCTGCACAGCATTGTCCTGAAGCGAGGAAGACAAAGCTGCGCTGTAGATGGAATTCTTGAAAGAGAATCTAAAATGATGAAAAAATTCTGCAGATTGTCATCAGCTTATCTGTTCTACAACACAGGACTGCCGCTTTAGCTGAGATATACATCTGACAAGGCTACTGGTTTTGATGACAGATTTCATCCTTTTATGTGCCACATATTATTTCTGTGATCTTGGCCATTTGTATGGGTTTATCAGATTTCCAGCACTGCAAGTAGTGCACCAGTTTTACAGACAGGTATGTATGTTTTTTGCTGATGCCACCAATTTCTGCATTGTACATATTCCCATATATGCAGACACAGCACTGGTCAGCAAAGTAAAATGAATATTAGCAATACAATCTCAATTACATTTTCTTCTGAAGAAGTTGAGTTGTTTCATTTCTTTATTCACAAAGGTTATGTGGTGGAAAGAATCAAAATGTTTTTAAAAAAATAATAATTTCAGTCATGTTAAAGTATAAACAATAGAAATATCACTCTGGTGGTTAATGTAAAACTTACAGAAAATTGTTCATTTCCCTTTTTCTGGTATTTCTGAGGTAGAAAACAACTTTTTCAGAAACTGTTTAGGCTTCTGTTTGTATTCGCAGTTGATAATATATTATTATACTAGTATATGTTAGTTGGCAGCATGGTAAGCACAAGTAAATTCTTTTATTGATTAACTATTTTTTTTATTTAAATCTGCAAACTTTTCTTACATGTAAATGTTCTAAAATCCAAAGTTCACCTCAGAGAGAAAGAAATACAAAAGGGGAAAAATACTGTTTGTAAATACCTAAAAGTTGCCAAGCCCCATGACTTCTGTACTTTCTTCTATATGGTTTTCATTGTGTTACTTTAATACATCCCCAAATAGTGATTAAAATAATGTTTGGGAATTTTTTTCTTAGAGTAGTTGAATAAAAATCACATCTTTTAGCAGTGGATCAGTTTAAAAGAATCAATAAATAGAATTTACATAGATAAGTTGACAGTATATTATTATTATGATGCTTTTCTCTGTAAATTTTGAAGTGAGCAATTTGAAAGCAGTTAACTATAATATGCCTTACAAATGCTACATTTGTGTTATGCTTCAGCATAGCTATGTGGGACCTAGAGAATGAACTGTTCTTTTGAAATATAATTTGAAGAAAATTCAGTCCTTTAAAAGGGTGCATTGTGACGAGATAAGAAACTAGTGTCATCTCTCTCTTCTCTAACAATGTATAAGGCTTGTTTCTGTATTCTATTATAATTACTATTACTTAGATGACAACATATTTTTCACTCACATTCCTATATTGTCATTTCAAGTGTTTTAATATTTCATAATTTCAAAGGAAATGGTGGGTAGCTTATAACATAGCTGTGCTCTTTTTATTTCTGCTAACAGCCTGCCAATTTCCATCCCCCATTGAAAATAAGAAGGTTTCTTTAAAGCAATCTCAATCACTCACAAAACAAACCTTTTTCCTTCCCTTTGGGATATGTGATAAACACATATATTTCAAAAAATATATGGACTTACAGTGCAAGTGTTATTACTGAAATCTTTGATTGACAAAAATAACAGAATAATTATTTTCGTGACAGAAGTATTGTAGATATAAGTCACTGAAGGTACGTACATGTAGATATGATATTCTTATAGTTCTATGCAGTAGTTAGGACTGACTGCAGTCTTTTATGTACCTTATGTTTATGAATACACAAATGCTTGAATACTTCTAATTTTCCTAAATGATACAAACATGAACAAAAACATCAACCTGAAACCCATTCACACTCACAAGAGACTTTTTAATTAACAGTCACATCTGTGCAAGAATACTGTATTTTGCAAAGTTAGCAGCAACATAAACCATATTATTATATTTTGAAAAAGAGTACAAATCTCAGTAGACCTGTTTAACAATTCAAGAACTAGTGTGGAATGATACCTCTGGCCTCCTAAGTCTAGTCTGGAAATAGCTGAATTTTCCACAATGATGTCAAGAAATATTTAATAGTATAATATTTTGAACACCTTTCCAACATAAATGACATTAAAATTTAACCTGTTTAAACTGTTAAAGGTTATCTGAAAAATTCCATTAGAATACACTTTCAAAGCCAGTTAAAGATGGCTTCCAAGAAGAAACTGAATTAATGTAAACAATAAAAAATGAAGATCAGAGTGAACAAGTAGGTTCTTTCTGAAGTATTTCATAAGGTTATGGAGTAAAATTCTGAAACATTTTATTTTGCAACATGGTACTCTTGATCCTATGTAATCCTGATCAGAGTCTAGCTGCATTTCCAGTCCAATCATTCTACTAAATCACAGTAAAAGTTGTAAATATTCAACAAGGTATGCAGAAATATTGCCATTTTAAGATCAGGTGAAAATTCATTATATGGAAAAAAAAGGTCTAAAATATTACAATAGAATGAAGCTTTAAGTATAAAGGAATATAATTTTTCTTATGTTCTGGACTTAAATTATCCCCTTTTTTTTCTGCTGGCTACCAACAGATACTCTAAAAGGACTCTGTGACTACAGCTTTGATTTTGTCTTCCTTTTTTTATATAACAACTGTCTCTGTTACTTCATCAAGGTTCTATAGGCAATAGGCTATGAGAAAGCGTAGCAATTCCTTCAGTGTTCGCAGAGTGGGCAAAAAGCAGCTCAAGGACCTAGTATCTGCCTTTACTGGGTTGACATAGGATTATGATCAACAGCATTTCCATATAATGATACAGTATTTCACCAAATGGACAGAGAACAATTTGAAATCACATGTCAGCTGAAAGGAAGAAACATAATCACTCAATCGCAAGAAGCTGAAGGCAGTGTTTTGACTCGGCATAGGCAACATTCTTCAGGACTTCAAAGAGCTGCATCAGTTTGCAAATGCAACCTTCATGCTGAGTTCAAACACTTTGCATTTAATTTTAAGTAAAACCTGAAAGTCTTATGGAAAAATTCCTTGTCTGTTAGAGTTTTGCTCATGGAGGTGAAATAGAAATGCCAGAGACTTGACTATGTTTTGTTTATTTTTTGAAATGTTGTAGTATGTATTGCCAGCTTGACTTTTAAACTGACAGTGGTCAATTAAGGCAGCAACAAAAGCAAACCTTTGTGAGATTTCTGTTCTATAGAATTTGCAGTCTATGGCTCTCATTTTCCAAATATTTCTGCATAAATTAAATCTAAATAATTGTATTGACTTCAATGGGTTTGTTCATGCATACAATTGGCAGATCTGGGGTTTATTTTTAAATCTGTAATGTAGACCAGGATTCATGATAAGTGTTCTACAACACGGAGAATGTCATAGTCATTCCACTGAGAGCAAAACACTGTGTACTACATTCATTTTAGTTTTACAGGTAAACAAAAATAGTGTGAAAGGAATCATGAACCATTTATCGCACTCACTGTGGTACCAAAATGACTCTCTCTTTGAAGCTCACATAAAATAATTTCATTTAATTGGAAAGTCAGTCACTACTTTGAATTGTCTACTGTTGTGTTTAACTTAAGAGGAGGTGAGCAAGAGGAGGAGAAAGGTTGTGAGACTTACTTCCACTAAAAAACATACAGTACAGTTTAAATCCTTTTACTATGACTTCCTGTATGAAAATGAGTGGTCACAAATTTAGAATGGATGTCAGAGACTATGATGAAGGGCATAGCTATTGGGCTGGTACTAACACTGGGTTTACAATTGCTTAGTAGGTAGAGACATATGTAAAGCATTGAAGGAATCTGTTCATAGATGTGACTGTTTAAGGTCATCTTCACTGAGAATATCCAGTCTTCTAAGAGTTTTGTTTTTAACTAAGTAAACAATATTTTGTTTCCTTTCTTATGCTTTGATTTGATGAAATGATTAAATATTCCTATAGTTCCTTGGATGTTTTGAACAGGTAGCACATTTAAGAATTGAGCACTGGCAGGAAATATTGTTGAATTTGTAAGGTGCATGAGAGATTTGAGTGATTTCAAATGGTAAAATGATAAGAGATTGCCTTCCATTGATAGAACATCTTCCTATGAGCTCTTTCCTTTTATCCTTAGTTTTGTTTTTGCTTAGGATTTGCATCTTTCCTGTGGAAAGGATTCTTTTTCCATATGAAATCAACAGTTCCCTATGGATAAATTTCTTTCACAATTTGCTTCTTAAATAGAACAGAAAAACAAATGTTATAACAGATTTTGACAATGAACACCAAGTCAGCTTTTATGTCCGTCTCCACTATCACAAAGTTCCTTAACTTTTCTGTTATTTATTTTCTGATTGACAATCACCTTTCTCCAACACTTCTCTCCTTGAGCCATCTTCCCATTTCTTAATGGGTAATTTCTCTTCTGTACCCTCTTCTCTCCATGGTACTTTATCTTATTCACTTCAGACTTTCCATAAACAAATACATTTAAACCAAAACTTGAGAGGTGTCAAAGCAGTTTTAGTGGAGTTCAGAGCAAGCTGTACTGTCAAAATTCAGCCTTTCAAATAGATTCCAACTTGGAGCAATAACGAAGAATCTAGTCTGTTCTTCCTAAAGTACTATTTTAATTGTAATTGGAGTAATAATTTACTCTGCTAGGGCCTGATTCTTCAAAAGTCATTGATTGTGGTGAGCACTGCTCATGGCAGTCTCTTCCAGATTAGCAGATGATGTTTAGCATGAGAGCTTGCCTCTAGCTCTTATTCCTTCAATTCATTTCTCTCTTCTTCTTGCTTTTCTTACAGATACATTTTAATCTGTATGCACAACCACCATCTTCACATCTAACTTTTTACATATATTTCTTGTAAGTCCTTTTCCATTATCCAATCTGGTCTTTCTACTTTTTATTCTATTCTATATTTTAATACAAAGAATTTATATTGTCCCAAGTTAACATTTACTTTAAACTGAATTCTAAGACAGTAAAAAATTGAACTCTTCTTTCATTAAATAAACTCCTTTGTATTTATAACATGTGGTATTAATAATTTAGTAGATAACATGTCATATTTTCATCTGCAAGAAACATAATGAGTTTCACACTGGGGATCAGCATGGGTCTCACCTAGGGAAACTTGATTATTTGAGCAAGACAGAAGACCTATTGATTTAATGTTCAGGACTCCAACAATTTCTCTACAGCATGATATTGAAACATTGTGTGAAGCTCAACATTAAACTGAACACTAATCTTAGAATTAACCAGCAGGCACAGGAACAAAAAATGCAGGATCTTAATTACCTCATCAGTTATGTAAGTACAGTGCCTATTTGCTTCAACAGAAGTCATACATGTACAAATAGACAGATGACATGAGGTTTTAATTTTGATTTTCATTGTATGGCTATCTTTAATGTTGAACTAAGCTTTTGTGAAAAAAAGGAGCTTTGACTTAATACTGGTGAGTAGGAGAAAATATTTGTTATCTTTTACAATGATTTGCCAACTTTGCAAAGAATTGAAATATTTTAAAGTACAGTTTAGCTTTGGTTATATTTTATTATTTGCAAAGATTTGACAGATTCTTTTATTTTTTTAGAGAGTAGCAGAAAGTATATATCCATTTGCATAGGTCTCCCACTCTCAGAATTACTCAACAGAATTATCACTACTATTCTTTCGCCCTCACCACACAGGTATTCTTACAGCTACTATTGTACAGCTGTAAAACAGACATAGGACTAACCAAATCCCAAATGAGTGTTCAGGAGCCTTTGCAGATGGTGGTGGAAGGCATCTATACCTTCTCTCTCTTCTGTTTCTTTTTAGTCTTGAGGTTAGAGTGATGAAAGTAAGAAGAATGGGGGTTGCAGCTTTAATAACTATTACATGTAGGTAACTTTACCATGCCACATTGTGAGGTTACTAGAATAAGACTGTACTTAATCTGGCTTTTGAATATCACTTAATAGACAGATTGTACCTACATTCATTTTGTTCTTTGTTCCTGCATCTTGCAGAAGACGAATACTTGGATGTAAATAAAGATACCGATTTCTTCTTTCAGCCAACTCAGGCTCAGTGATTTGCTGTTTATGAATGGAACTCTACACATGCACAAGTGTTTTCTTAAATCATTGGTTAACACATGCTGGTTTTAGTAACTGCTTCCTTACACTGCAACTTATAAATTCATGAATTGGTTCACTGAGTCCAGTACAACAGAAATACATTGGTCATATCATCTCTTGAAAGAAGAAATGATACACACCATCAGTGTGAAGACTTCTTCCTCTCCTTCTTGTTCTGGGATTCAGTGCCCACCAAGCTTCTGTATAAAAATGATTCAGACTTATTTCAGAGATCTAGGCACTATTGTTAGCATCACAGGCAGTAAATTACAGAGTCTTCTATCAGACTGACTAATGGAGGTTTGCTAAACCATCTGGCATGCTTCTATTAAAAAAGAGTTGATTTTTACAGATGGGAAAGACTTTCAAAAAAGTCTATCCATCATAACTGAGCTCACTGCATCTTGAGTTCCAAACTATTGTATACTTATTGTTTTCATATTTTTTATATTTATTACTGTTCCTAGACCCAGTAACTATGTATTTTACATCTTTTGAACACACTTCTTTGTATATGCTCCTAAAGACTGAAATTCTTGAGTAAATGAGAGAGCATTAGGGAATAAAAGTAAGTTTTATAATATTTTTTTTATTCTCCTCTAAGGAATTTTTGATGTAGGTATAAAATTTCTTATGGACAGCTATCATAGAACATGACTTAGTGTACTTGTTTTCTTTTCCTCTGTCAGTGATCAGCTTGTTCAGTCAGTGTAGTCTTAAAATCCAATCATTGTGATTCACTAAAAACAAATATCAACCATAAGGACACTATTTTGTGCAAAATTTTGTTTCATTGTAAAATATTTCAACACTCCCTAGTTTTATCAGCATATCCCTTAATACTTTTTCCTTCTTTTGGTCTTATTTAAAAGTAATAAGACCTCATTCTTCTATCTGTGTAATAGTAGGCAACCTCTGTTATTCTGTATCTGAAGACCTCTACACTGAAAATATAAAATATATCTATCACCATGTGTTTCATAGAAGCATAGTCTGACAAATTAGTAGCTGTTTGAAAACAAGAATTATTTCAGGACACAAGACAATGCAAGACTAAGGAAGAAGGAGTCAAAGAGAATTTGTTTCTTCCAAGCATGGACTTGAAGTAAAATCTAACTCTGAAACACACACAGATGTTGGTGCTTTGGTTGCTTTAAAGATACAGAGGGACAAAAATCTAAAAGAGCAAACAATCTAACTAAGATTTTAAAAGTCAAGAAGAGACAAGGCACATTGCATCTACAGTGACAGAATTGTCTAAAGCTTGGGCTTTCATTTACTAGATTGGTATTTATTAATGAATACAACACCTCGGCTATATCACACACTGTAAATGTGTTATTTGTAAGACATTACAAAATAGCTTCTTTCTTAGCTTGCATGACATCTGTCAGAGCAGAAGAAGACAATCTGTCAATGTATTTCAGAATTCATTCATACCAGCACACATCTTTTGCTTCCTAGTTTCTCAACTGTAATTGTGACTAAAAGTGCTGTGAAATTATGTTCAGATAATAATTACAATAGTTATCCCAGCCAGCATTTCCTATGTTATCTTTTTACTTGCATAGTGGCATCATTTGAGATTTCCTATTAAAGATTACTTAGGAGAAGACGTTACTGGAAAAGGTTAGCAATGACATTTCATCTCTGTATATGAGCTGTGTGTTAGCTGCCATGACAATGCAGCTACATAGGCACAAGATATCTTCAAAACTCAGTTTTATATTGCCTAGATCTACCAAACTCCTACAGTTTTGTGCCCATTCAAGAAAGCCTCTCAGAGTGAAGGATGAGATACACAGTAACTTTCCTCAGTAGCAAGTTCACAGGAGAGGTATCTCTGAAAACGGCCATTAGTACATTAGGAAGCTGTGTAAAACTTTGGTATTTTCTAAAATATATAATTCTAAACACACAGAAGAATTCTTCACAGTGACTTTTGTATTTTTTGTTATGTATGTTCTATGGGCTGAAAAACTTTGTGTACCGCAATGCTACCACACTGTTACAAATAATAACTCATGAAATTACCAGTGATTGTACACAGTGGGTGACAGTACAGATTGAACATTTACCAGAGAAGAGAGAAATATTTTTTTCCATTTTTTGACTTTATAAAATGTAGCTAAGATTGCTGTAAGAAGGAAATACAAAGACGAATAATCATTTCTAAGAACAATACATACTCTCTCCTTGTGTTATGATGCAGAATTTTTATAGTGCTATATTTCTAGTGGAACAGATATTTTCATGGGGATTCTTGCACTAGGCAAACAACATTCATTATTTTGGCAATGCCAGAACCACCTAGTTCCAATCACCCTCTCTGTGCCACAGTACTCAGTACTTCTGTTTCTACTTGTGCTACTTAAACATTCTCTAATTTGTGTGAAGGCAAATTTTGTTTACAAAATTAAAATATAACCCACACTTCCAAATATATATCTTCTAAGCAATGTAGAAGTTCATGTGTTGAGCTACAAAAGTGGGGAAAAATATTGTTTTAGCATAGAATAAAAAATTTTTACTTTTGGTTACTGGAACCCAATACTTTTCCTTAGTTGCACAATATATTGCTCTTAAAATAGATTAGATTTTGGATTCAACAATTTCACTGTATCCCTATGTGGTTGTGATGTTTGCTACCAGTTTGTTGGGGTTTTTTTTGTTTGTTTGTTGTTTTTTTTTTTCTACAGGAACATAAAATAAGAAAATTAAGAAGAGTGCGTCAAATGGAAAGAGGGACAAATTCTGTTTGTGAGCAGTTACATATGATTAGAAAGAAAAGGTTCAAAATACTGATAAGTGTGAGTACAGCACAATACAGAGCTGCAAGCCCAAAGTTTATGCAGCATCCTTGCTGAGAGACTAATGCAGTGAGAGACATGCCTCAGTTATGATGGAAAGAAAAGTGCTTAGAATGAGGGAGTATTCTGGAGAGTTTTCTGGAAAAGAGAAAGTCAATAAATTAAACAAAACCAGGCCTTGAAAAAAAAAGACCTCCCTGGAAGGATACAAGTTTAAATACTTTTTTTCCTGTTCTGTCTTTCCAAATTATTTCAAATTAACTTTTGAAATATATGTAGCATTCTAGGTTATATTTGTGTATCATCTGATTTCTTCAGGCGTAAAATGCTCTTAGTTTTTTTTCAAATGTTTACTATAAAGAAAAGTCCTTACTGCTCTGGCAATCCCCAGAGACTTCTAGCCTTCGTTACCAAAAATAACTGATATCTGTGTTGATGTTTATGTTGTTGTATTTTGTCTCTTGTAAATCTGTAATGAGCAGCAGGCATGTTTCCTATGTTTGCTTGAAGTATGGTTGCCATTTATGTTTATTTAAAATTAAAACTTAGAGGGAAAGTTTCCATGCTAAGAGCTGACTGCTACCTTAATAGTTATTAAATCATATTGTAGTTTTCGCAGATTAAGAGTTTAATAATATTTGAATAACTCTGAAGAAATACCTTCACATAGCTGGAAAGGCAATGTAGTAATTGCAATAATATCTAGACCAAGAAGAAAAAGTCAGAACAGCTTTTTGGATAAGTTAGGATTAATGATCCTGGAGGGAGGTGTTTGCATCTGAGTGAATCATCAGAAACCATTACACAAAGTTATAATTATACTAAAAAAAAAAACAACCAGCAATGCCTTCCATGCTATGGTATTCAGCCTAAAATAATCTCCTTTAAATGGAACCTAACACAGAGGACATTTTGAACACACACCAGACCTGAACCTTATCTTTTGGTTTTGGCAAGCAT
>WKFP01014977.1:0-49399 GCA_011057875.1 Pterocles orientalis | reverse complement strand
GTAAACAAAAAAAAAAAAAAAAAAAAAAAAAAAGAAAAAGAAAAAAATATATATTTTCAAATTAAATCTTGGTTTAAAGCAGATCAAGAGTAGTTTTATTTTTATCTTTTTCTCTTTTTTTTGTGGCTTAGGTCTCAATATCTATTTACTATTTTATAGTTTGTTGATTTACATTTTTTACTGCTTTTTTCTTGCTGGCTTTTTTATGCAAAAAGTTTTCATGGTAAATATTTAAGAGAGGACTTCGTTGCTTGGCTGTGGCATTCTTAAAGTTGAATGTAGGAACACTTTTCAAAAAATCTACCTATATATTATTCTGGTAGAACGTAAAAGGCAACAAGATAACACTCATCTTAGAGGCATGGGCATAGGCAAGGCCATACCCATAAGATGAGCTATGTGATAAAGTACCTTTTTACCAGCTTCAGCCAGAAAAGTTTCTTAGTAGAAAATAAAATGCAAAGAGCATAAATACTAAAGGAATCTGCAAATATAAGTTGTTGATCCATTTTTGGCTTTTAAAATAATCCAGTTGCTGTAATTATAAAAGCTAAATTAGGCAACATCAGTTTATCTGTAATGCACTTCTTTGTTTTCTTTTTCCCTATTTTAACCTTTACTAATGTAATAACTCCTTTTTATATATGTGTGTCTCTCTATGTATATGTATACAGTCAGGAACATTAGTGTGTGTTATTTCTAACAAAAAGGCAAAATGTATATTTTGCAGACACATAGCAGAATGGCAACCCTCTTGCAGGGTTTTCTTCTCCTAGAAATTAATTCCCTGGTTGCAACTGATTATGATAGAACAAACAATACAGTAGTTCATGATCTTTATTTTGTTCTCCCAAAAGCATATTTTTAACTCACAATCTGTCCCCTCGAAATACTCTACTACTTTAATGAAACATAAAATGCACAGTAACCTTTGGAAAAAAGTGACAAAAGTCACATTGTGATTTGAAAGTACAGCACTTAAATCACTACTAGATCAAAGACTTGATCTCTTCCTGCCTCTAATTTCGTCCTGGTACTTTACAGTCAGAGGAAATTGAAACTCTACTGATACATTCATTTACCTGTTGCAAGTAGATAAGATGCCTAATAAAATATTATATAATAGTATTATCTTTAAAATATTTTTAGTTTAAATACATACAGTGTCCCACTCAAGTTAGAAGAACTAGAAAAATTTCCAATAAATTTTCCAAGAACTAGAAAGTACTTCCAAGGATTTAAGAATCAGATTTTGCAAAAAAGGAAGCCATTTGAGATTAGCATTTAGCAACAATTTTAATTTATCCACTTGTCTTTGTGAAGTTCAGCACTTCATCAGCTCACTCTCAGTCATCCATTTTCCAAAAAGGAATCTCTGCATCCAGGTTAGGTTACAAAATGTCCTGGACCATTCACGCAGAGAGCTGTGGCTCCTCACAGAGCAATTCTTATTCAGAACCAGTGCATTAAATCTCTAAGGTAACTTATCTGGAAACATGAACAGGTGTTAGGTAGAGGAGGCTTTCAATTTCACTTTCCTGTGCCTGACTTTATTGCCTTGCAAGACCTTGCAAGGAGTTGTTAGATTAGCTCAGAATTCATACAGCTTCATGGGGCTTGATGTAAATCTGTTCCTTCCACAGGAAAGCAGAAAGTCACTGTTTTCTTTTAAAGATTTTGAGGGATGGTAGTGCAACTTACATTTTGCAGAACAAATGTGTTGGGCAGTTCTCACATGCACTTTAGTGCCTTTCTCTCTGTTAGGATGTCAAAAAAACCAGTCTGTCATTTCCTAGGAGAGTACCTAATGATCAAGCTTCAGGCAATTTTCCTCTCAAAGCTGTGCCACTGTGCAGAAATAATTTAAGACTCATCAGACCATAGCTTTCTAGCTCAGTGAGTAGGGCACTTACCTGAAAGAAGGATAAACTTGGATTTGGATTTCTCCCCCAAGCTAGTGTGTGCGATTTTTCATCAAATAAACATTTGATAAAAGACTGAAATGCACTTGTTCAAAGGATCAAAAGCTGAGACTCTTACAATAGGGCCGAGAGCCCCCCTGTTAGACTAAGGCGGGTTAGCTAGAGTCCCCACTGCTGAGCAGCTGAAGGCACTGCAGCTGGGCAAATGGCAGCTGGTAGTTTGTACACTCTAAAGCTGAAGAAAACACTGAATCTAGGTTGTCTTCTACAAGGTCAAATTCCCTAACCAGATTTTTTTTGTCAGGAAAATAAGATGGCACCCAAGTAGTTCCTCCTAGTTCTAGTTGGTGGGGGTTTTTTTGTTTGGTTGGTTGGTTTGGTTTTCAATACAAGTATCTTTAGCTGCGTATTTTGTACAGAGTTCAGTGCTTTTAGGATGTTGCAGTTGCTGTCAGACCGGGGGAACTGCTCAAACTTTCAGAGCAAATAAAAGAAAACTGCCTGTTTGAAAATCACAGTTCTCCAAAAGCCGTGATTTTAAGACAGGGAAAGGATCATTGTGTACTGTCCTTGAGAAGCATTACTAGATAAAGCTTGAAACTACAGAACTTGTTGACCTTTAGACCAAAAAGTTTTCCTGTTTAAGTACTCTTAACATACCTAACTCCTTTCTGTGAGTATTTGGCGTGTAATTCAGTGAAGAAAGTGTATCTGCTTCTTATGTCAGTGTGATAATCAGTAGCAAGATTATGCAGAGTTTTCCTTATAAATTATTTTGTTATTTGTGTCTAAATAAGTAATAAGAATGAAATTAGGCATATTAGCTTTCACAGTATTCGAATAATTCCATTTTCCACTTAGACTATTCAATAACTATAGCTGCACACGGCTCACATCTGCAGAATGCAATGACTTCCTTCCAAGTGATGCCTGAGTGTCCCTGTAGGACAGTAGATGAAGTGAACAAGCAATGCCTGGAGGCATTAACATGGAGTCAGGACATATTAAAGATGCACTCCAGAAGCAGTCAAGTAACCTTAGATACCATTATGTACACAAAGCTTATACTAAACCTTTTTTAGAAAAATTTTTGTAAACCTTATCATCAAATGTATGGTCTGACCCTTCTCACAAAAATTTACAAGTTATCATTTAGACACAACATTTATAAAAAGATCTTACTGGTTTATCTAATATAATTGTGCCTGGGAAATAAATAAGAGAAAGAAAAATCTGGAAAACAAAAGTGGTTAATTCTGCATCAAATTAGAAATAATATAACCTTCTCCATGATGAAGAAAGATAGATCTTATGCACAGTACGATCCTAGCTACAAATAAAGAGAATTGAAAAATTTTGAAACTGATGTGGTAACAGTTTTACTACCATAAATGTTTAGGTAAGTCCACCTTTTTTTTTTCCTTAGTTGCAAGTACCAATAAGAAGCAGTTACTATGCTTATTGTGGTTAGCCCTTAATTTTGAACACAACATTCTTGGCCCAAATTTGCAAGTGTTGTCAAAATTTTGGTTATAAAGATGAAGCTCTTATAAACAATCTTCTTCCATCTGGAGAGTTCTAAATGGAACACCCAACTGTAAGATGTGAAATCATGATTCTGGAAGTGGGATTCTTTCTGTGTGAAGACTATAGTATGCTCTACAAGAAAAGTTAAAATACTGCTACTGCACTTTAGAATTTTATGGTACACACCACACCACAAGTACAGACGTTAGGGTAGCACATGCTGTGCAGACTCCAAGAATTTCAGCCTGTATCCAGACTGGAGGAGGTCAATAAAAGAGATGATCTTTCTGCACTCCAGAAATCTCTCACTCCAGTTATTTCAAGACAAGACTTTGGATCAGGTACCCCTAGCCACAGTATGCCCTGAAAATATGAATTCATAGCAACGACCTTGCTATTTTGAATGTTTTTGTTTTCTTATGTATGGGTAAGCTGTCTAAAGCTGAAATTGCCAAAATAAAGGGACCTGAAATCACACACACAAACTCTAGAGCACAGAGTATCTTTAAATACAGTAAATTAAAAAAAAAAAAGTAGAAATAGATTTGTATATTTGTTTAGATTTCTAATTGTTAATGAAAGTGCTTATCTCTCCCATATCTGTCTAGCTATTAAAGACACTCTTCAAGACATAAACCCAACAGCAAAGAGCATAAAGGATAGTAAAGAGAACTGTTAGTGACGCCTCAGTTTGCCTCTTTATTTCCAGGCCTGCACAAATCTCCCACTGTGGATTAGTGCTTAAGTGAGGAGCTAGGTAATACATAACTGAATTGCAATGAGAAGAAAATGTTTCATATTGCCTTAAAACAGCAACACCTCTTTTTCCTATGGAATGCCACACCAAGGCAGAGTCGCTGTATAGCTGGTTGTTTCTGTAACTTTTTAGAGATTGGGTGTTGTATTATGAGAAGACATTTTTCTTTTATCTGATGTGAAATTGATCTACATTTTCAAAAAAGTATTTCTTGGGATAGAGACATACTCTTTTTTTGGTCATCATTCATAAAGTCCTTTTTTGTAGCATCCCAGAGAAATGTAGAATTAATGTGTTTAGTTGTGACAGTTCTAGATTAAATAATAGGGCACAAGAGCTTTCAGACAAAAATAAATATTTTGCTATAATTTAAAGGAATATTATGTTGCTATGTGCTATATGTAATCAAACATAGAAATAATCTTAACCTGCCAGATTGAGCCAACTAGTCTACATTGAAGTACTTCTCCTCAAACAATTGTCTCCAACAAAACCTTTTCTTTTTGTCAGGAGAAAACTACTTTCTTTTTTGTATTTTTAAAATGTCTATAAAAATGTGTATCAATAAATATTAAAAAGCCTTGTTTTTTCACTCTTTTGAAAAGAAACAGCTAATTTTTCAATGAGAATTAAAAACAAAGTTCATCTTGATACAATTTTACCGCCAGGTAAAACAAACAAGCAGACAAACTAAATAACAAACAAAAAACCCAACCAGTAAACCCAATCAAGAAATATGATTAAGTAAATAAACACTTTTTTTTTAAAAAAAAGCATTGTTTTCATTAATTAGAGAATGAGGTTTGGAGGATTTTTTTTTTAAATTTGGTTGGCTTTTTTATCCTATGGAAAGCAGGATGTAAACAACAAAAGTAGGGAAAAGTCATGTCAAAGTTTCTTAGTGTTCTTTTTAGCGAAACTAGAAGAGCATTAAAAACTTGTGGGTATGTGTGTTTCCATACTTAATTTAGTTCCCTGCCCACCCCAAAAATATTTTGATAATGAGTAAAAATAGTTTTTAAAAAAAGGAAGAAAAGAGAAAAATGAGGCTATAAAATACCCGAGGACTCATCTGTACAAAATGTTTTGGAGAAGATTCCCACTGCCTAGGAAATAAGAGAAAAAAAAAAAAAAGAAAAAAAACAAACACAAACCCAACATTTTTTTTGCCTATTTTGCTTTTTTTGCATGTCAGATATCTTCAAGGCAGTCAAAAGACTTCTGTTACTTTCTTTTGACCTTAGCAACAAATGAAAGTAGCTGTGGTATATTTAGCTAACAGCCATTCTTGCAGTCTTCTGTGTTTAGGTTCAGTTTTCATGTTTTTTCATTCAGTTTTGAAAAGAGCTGCAGAGTGATTTCTTACTGAAAAATCAAAGAATCTGCAGAAAACAAAAAAAAAATCCATATTACCTGCAAGGTGCAAGTTAACTGGACTTTTTTGAAATAAGTGCACCTTCTTAGAAGATAAATATTTTTTAAAGACGCATTTGAAACAAAAATGCACAGTGCATGTACATTTAATCTCCATATACACAAGAAGCCTTATATAAATTTATCTTGTAACTTATTCTCATAAATCTGATTGAACTGTAAATGACAGTCTACGTATTAGACTTAGTGTGTTTACACAACTTAGGACAACCATGCACATTGTGTAGCAATTCATTTAACTGGTGACCCTAGGTGGACAGTAGACATAGAGTGTTGTTGCATGCACATTGACTATTAAACCCAAGGCTTAGTGGGATCTGAGAGTTCCAGACATTTATTTAGGTATCTAGATTTAACATGAAGGCATTCTCAGAGAAGTAACCTGCCTGTTACCACTACTTGTCTCCCATTGTCATAAAGAGATGACGGCAATTATTAAATGAAGGAAAAGAGAGAATTTTTAGAATGGTTTTAGCTTTTTTTTTTTATTTAGATCTCATCTTGTGGAGAAGTGATAACACTTCATGAATAAATCTGTGATTTTGTAATACTTACTATAATATCTTTCTGTCAGGTTTTATTACTGTTGGTACTGAATGGAATAGGAACAGTCTGATCTTACCATTTCTTTGCTCCTGTCCTGACAGTATGTTCTTGCTGCTTTTGAAGATATTGCACCACAAAATTCATGAAAGCTGTACTGCTACTAACATATCATTTAAAGATAGATCTACTGTTCAGACTGAAATGACAGAGAATGCTATATATTCACTTTGATTCTTAATGTACTAAAGTTAATCAAGTCAGCTCTATTCATTCAAGACATAAGTATCGGTGTAGAAGGTCACTGTACACTCAAAGCTCCTCTATGATAGTGGAGTATGGAGGAGTACTAATAAAAACTGGGATTGCTGTGTCTCACCACTGCTCTTACATTTTACCTGAGGGACATTATGTCAAGAAATTCAGCCAAGATAAGTTTTCATGTGTATGCATTGTGTATGCAGAGGGAAAAAGTATAAATTCATTCAATTATATGATATTCAGAGAAGCAATAAAACAGTTAATGTTGAAAAGGAAAACACAATATTGTACATTGAACAATACTCTGTGGCAGTTCACTCTAGTGACCATACTACCCATATAATTCTGCCAAGGTCAGTGAGAGCTTGAGCTACCTGCTGCATGAATACTGGAAATGCAAGTTAAACTTTCTCTTGGTCAATGTAACTTGCTTACTGTCCTTTTTACATACTTCCTTGAATTTGATCTGTGAATGAGCATTCCTGTTCTGTTGCTCTTTCCCCTTTTGCTGAATCTGTGAGTCAGTTTCAGCCTGTACCTCGTCTCACAGCACAGAGATCAGTCCACATTTCATGCTCCGTAACAAAATCAAAACCAAAAAAACTCAAACCTTGCTGTACTGGTGAACGTGAACTTGATAATGAATATGGTGCACATTTTTGCACTGGGGACATTCAGAACATGGCTACGATATAGGCTTGTTCTGTTTGAACAGAGGAGAAACACATAATCTCTTGCATTTTCCAGCACCAGACTTATTTTCTGCCCTACAGAAAGTGTGCAAGCTTACTGTCCATTACTGCTTAGCATCCATTCATTTTCCCGCTGGATACACAAGTAAGCTTGAGGTTTTTTGGAAGGTTTGACAGACGGAAAGATGGCCATCTTCACCACTTGGCATCGAAGAAGTCAAGATAGTGATTCTTTTCCTGAACTCTATCAATATCTGCTGGCAGGGTTTTGTGCTTGTCATCTGACTCCTAGGGGCTGGTTGCTATCTGCTGGTTGCTTAGAGAGGGAAGGCAATCTTCAGCCTAGGGAAACATTTTGTATGCAGCGGCAAAAAGTGGCAAAAAAACATTTTCTCTGTGTTTCCTTTATGACTGAGAATCAGGAAAACTGGCATGTAGGAAAAATGAATACTTTTGAGTCTCTCTGGTGTGCAGGTAGGAGTGGAATAGCATGGAATTCAGATGTCGGTTGAAAGTGATCATCATATTTTGGAGTGTGTGTGTGCAATGTGAAATAATAGTAGTGGTCTGTTAATAAATAGGAGGTATCCTACAGGAGTATGTAACAGTGGCTTTCAGCCACAGAAATCCCAGTAGTTTTTGTAGGGGGGATGTGAGAGGCCTTTCCTGGTGCTGACATTTTGCAGAGCCCAATCGAGAAATAATGGTCTGCTGAAGAAGTAACATTAACACTTTCTTTTAGTTGCCTGTACCAGCACTGTCATAGAGAAAGGATGTTAGACAAAGGGCTTTCAAAAAAATAATCCTAATAGTGTTAACATTTCCACAGATGAAATATGAAATGTGTAAATAAACAGCAGAAAAGCATTCTCAAGTACCAGCTCCTCTGTTTACAGGTCAAATGTGAAGAACGTACACAAGTTTTTTAGAGTTAAATTTTCAAATGTTTTGGTCATTGTATTATATATCTAAAAACATCTGCAGTTTGCTAGAGAGCTGAGTATCATCAAGGTCACTTGCTCAGTTTAATGAATATCTGTTAATATTCTTGTGTTAACTTTATCTCTCAGTGCTGTCCTCTTAGGTACTGAGATACTTGATACAAAGGTCATATGATTTTGAAATTTTTGGCATATTATAGTATATTGAGTGTTACTGTGACTACAGCAATTTAGTGTGGTTCTGTAAGCTTAATGTGAATGCAAACTGCAGTGTCCTGGCTTGTTTCTAATCAGCATTAGAAATGTGCCAAACTGTCAACAGCTCATGAGCAATATGAACACTATAGTTCTTCACACCCCTTTGAGTTCATATCAATCATTTGAAAATAACTTTTTTTTTTCAGAATGAGCTGTCACTATCAATTTGAATAGTGGCTGTTCTACTGGAATTTGTCCAATTTTTCAGCAAGCCATTTGGTAGACTATATAATGAAGCAAACAACTTGCAAAAGCAGATTCTTTTCATGATGCTTGTAGTACAGAAATGTATACTTAGCATACTTAAGTGTTCCAAGCATCTTCTGCCAGGTGAAACTCAGCTTTCACCCGTACAATCTAAAGAAAATTATTTAAAGAAAAGAGACTTCTAAGGCTTTATCTAATATATTATGATACACAGAAGTTTACATACATTTTTTCAATATATAATATTTTGAGAGAAGTAACAAGGTAATGATCAAATGAAATAAGTACTCTCTGGAAATGGTTTATATTTATTTGTCTTGTGCAATTAAATAGTCTGTGTATTATTTTAAGAATCAGTTTAGCAGACACTTATTCTACTACCTCCGAAGAAGAAACACAAGAAGGCATTACTGGCCATTAACCTTCTATATTTCTGCACATATTTCATATTTGAAGAAATTAGATCTATTTTAATAAATTTAATGCAAAATGGGACTTTTTTCTGCTCTTTGCTTAATCACAGGTGCCTTTTCCTGCTTTAATTTGCCTGGCTATAGTAAGCATTAGCAGTTATCAGCTCCTAGAACAGAGTAAGAAGACTAAGCTTATTTATCTTCAAAACATGTCACACAGACCACTTAATACCTCTCCAAGATGCATACCAACAAAAATGATTCAGTCAGTGACTTTTCTTGCAAAAATTACACCCCTTCCTCTTTCTGTGTCTCAGAAAATGATTTTACTAACAAAAGGGTTTCATTGACTTCTATGGTATTTCTGACCAGCCATAGAAATAAATCATAAGCATTCTTCTTCAAAATCCTCCTTCTTTCTCTACAGAGAAACAGGGATTTGGACAAGAGCAGAAAGTTGTTGAAGGTTTATATCTACCCTCATTTCATTTTGTTTGGCTAACTAATCTGTGAGACTGTGAGAATCTTAGCCAGATGAGGAAGCAAATGTTTAAGGACATGAAAACTGACTATTCTTTCCCAGGATGCCTCATGGATAACTCAGCTAACTTCTGTTAAATTTATTTGATCTTTTTTGTTACCAAATCTGTTTTCTCATCATCTGAAGAAAATACATCAATAAGTATTGTACCTCTTTCAATTATTAATTTTAAAAAAGAGGAAAAAAGAAAAAAAAAAGGGATCGGAAGGGAAGGGAAGGGAAGGGAAGGGAAGGGAAGGGAAGGGAAGGAAAAGTACCAATTTGACTGCTAAACTTCAATTAAATACAGAACTTCATAGGAATTGCTGTGTTTTCAATAATTTTCAGTAAAAATCAATCTAGGGCTATATGAACTTGCAAGAAGTGGGTTACACTTAGGTATCATCTTTTGGTAAGCAATCTAGGGCTTGATTATGCTTTACTTGTAAATTCCAATCTCCTATTTACCCAATGAGAACAAGAAATGTAACATGAACCATAGAACCAGTACTGAGCTTCAATTTTTATTACGTCTATACCAATATTTAATTTTCTAGTCATGTTGACCATAATGTCAAGGTTCACTGTGCAGTTATTATGTTTCTCTCTGAGTGGAACATGAAAATGAATACATGAGAAATTATCACATTAGAAACTTCTCCTAAGCAAAACTATGAAGCATCCAGATCTATTGAAATACGTATGTTAACACCTATTGTTAGAGTATTTCACCAAACTGTAATCCAGTTTTATCTGGTTTCAAAAGTGTGAGCTTCAAAAGAAATACAGAAAACAAGGTATGTGATAAAGCACACTTATTAATCAGGTTTTCAAAAATAAGGATCTGCAAGTGCACACATAATAACAGTACTTTTTCTCCTCTGAAGTCTGTTCTTTGTGCTTGTGAAAATATCTTCATATATTCATGCCAATTTAGTATTGATTTTATAGCATTTTGTTATTTTTTTAATAAATATTATAGTGATTACTGAATGTGACACCTTACAGCAAAAAACCTTGTATTCCAGCTCTTAGATGTGATTTGTATATCATCCATTATTGATTTTCTCCTCCATCTAGATAGTGTAATAGTTGATTTGAAATCTAGCAACCATTATTAAATTTATTGCTGTCAAGAGAGTACAATAAGTAATAGGAAACAGCTTAGTCAAATAAAAGAAATACAGTCTGCACTTTTTCATTAAGTGAAAATTCCTGTAACTGCTTTTAAGACAGCATTGAGACATGAGATGCAGTAAGGTCATAGAAGATAGCATCATCAGTTGAATGCCTATATGAATATTCTGAAATAACAAAACATCTGTGCTTGCTGTGGTATCTGAATTTAAACATTATGTGAAATTAAAGGGAGCTTCAAACATGAGACAAAAAACTGATAACAATTTAAAAGACTCTGAAACAAAGAGGATGTCGGCAAAGGCATCAGAACAGTTAAAGGTGAAATTCTGAGCCATGTCAGGACTCAGACAGGAAAACATTAATGATTGCTCTATTGACAGATGAAGGCAAAAACTACTGAAATTTTTCAGTGCTAGTCTGCATCTCTGTTTCAATTAGTTCTGGGGATTTTATTGTGCCCTTCAGGTACTGGCAGTCTCTCAGAAGAGACACAAATAGGAAAATCCTAGGGCCATGTAAGTTTTTCAGGGGGTTCCTTCCAGCATTTGAAAAGAGTAGAATTTCCATGACTCACCCAGGTCCTATCCTGGTTCTTTCTTGTGGAAAAATACTTTTGTGTTACAGCCATATGCTACTGTGTGGGGAAACTGTGACAGTCTTGCCTGGTTGTTCCATGTTTGCCTTTTGTATTTTTGATGGTGAGACTAAAGAACACATTCTTTTGAGAAATTAAATACCGTAGTGAATTACTTGCTACAAATACTAATATTAGTCTGACTCTTCAGGCACTCTGTGTGCAGAATTTCTTCTGAAATAATGGAAATAATTGTTCAGAATTGCACTCCAGTGGAGTATGGAAGACTTTAAAAGTGCCTCTGTAAGTCAAAATGGATCCTGTTGACCAAACTCCATCAGAGTATTTTGCTAGTATCTTGGGACAGTTTATTGTTATGCTCCTAATTAGAGGTATTTTAATAAAGCTGGGATTCTTTAACATCACACAGTTTTGTCAAGGTTTACAAAGATACCTTTGGAAGAAACAAGACTAGGAAAAAACCAGACACACTCTTTAGATTCTCTCTGTAGCATAACTAATCCTTTGCCCACTATTTTAAGGTCACTTATGAAATTGAACCCTAGTTCACTGAGCATAACTGCATTTATATGAACACCGTTCAACCAGAAAAATCGCCAAGACTTTTGGAGAACTCCTTTAGGTCAAAGGATCTATTCATGAGGTGGCAACTAATTCTCTGTTTGTATAGCATCTCTGCACCATTATGACCAAATATGAAAGAGGTGTAGTTCTAATATTCTAATAAAGAAATAAAAAAATGGTAGTAGGAAAACAATAAGGATGTTGAATTAACATATATGTTATAGCTGTATAGGAAAGGGATAACAGGTTAGAAAAAAACTGGCAGATTGGTAATATTTGGCCGCATCATATTAGGCTACATTATTCAGGGTTTGTTATGCCAGAGTCATCCTTAATTCTTAAACATATCTCTGAAATATAAGACATAATTGTCAAATATACATACTAACTTTTTGTTAGTGATGATCAACACTCCCAGCACCCTAAGATTCCACCTTAAAGGCTACAAAAGTTTATAGACCCAGGTTGCAATGATGAGATTCCAGAAAGTTTTTTGTTATTTCAGTGCAGACACAGATTTAGTTGAATGCAATAATTTAATACAATCAGAGCCAGTACCGTAGTAAGACTTTTAAAAAGTCATATCCACATAACAGTCCCCTCTTTTTCTTTCCCAGACTATTAAAAGCAGTGTCTGTTTATGTTATGTCTTTTTTAATTCTTGTAACATTGGCTTTCAACATTCCTTGCTGTCTAAACTGCTGTTATGCTTTTTAAAAGATTGCTCATTTTCTTAATTAATTGACAGTTAGTTTCCTACATATATGCCTGAATCACTATTTCATATAATCATAGGAGACATAGTTTGGCCTGTTCTTGTCAGACATCCAGTTTCACTGACTGTCTTCATCAACATTAATGACCTGCTAGTGATTCCTACTCTAACTATGCCATGTTGAATCTTTCCAAAACACTACATGCATGTGTCCAACTGTTCTCTCTGTGGCTGTTCTGCTGATGCCTAGCAGTCTTGTTCTCTAAACTTTAACACGCTATTTCTCAGATGCACTTGCCAATTTGTTCTAGCCTGGCTATTGTTTTACCATTTGCCTTGATATTTTCTGTTTGTGCACTTGTTGACCGTCCATCTGTAGATGCAGCTCCAAAAGCCCAGATTTGAGCCTCAGATGATGGGACACAATTCCAACTATATGGTTCTGTAATTTAATGGATACCAGAGATGAAAGGTTCCTATCAGGGATTTCTCATATTAATCAAAGAATAAGCAGCTGTCTTTGCTGGAGAAAGATAAACTACACAGTACCAACTGATTGAAAAATCTTTGCTGCTTTTGCTTACAGTGATGTTTAAAAATGTGCTGCATTTATTAAATATAATTTATTAAAGCATTATATTTAAAAAAGAGAAAAGACATCTTTTTGTTGCAAGACAGCTGGTGAACACCCTGGATGTGTTTAGCAACTTTCTGAATGATGATACACACAGAATGCTTTGAGAACTTGACATGTGTTGGAAGGTTGCTTTTTGGCAGAAGTAGCTCAACGGTTAAAAATTGTTTTATGCTCAGAAATGGCAATTTCCACAAATGCAATAAATATTCATAACTCCACATTAAAACAAAAATAAATACACTATGTCAGTTCCTTAACACATTCACTGTTGTCTCTTGTTTCTTTTGCAGTTTCTATTTCATAATAAATTCCTGATACGCTGCAGGGGTACCAGCACTGTCTTTAATGTAACATTTCTCATTGAAGGACTGAAACCAAGTGGTTTCTCCAGGGCATCATAAATCTTAGTTTTTGCTTGGAATATAGAGACCATAAAAACATAAAACAATATTTAAGCTTCAGAGTAGACCAATTTTCGACATAAAATTGGATTGTTACGACAGTAAAGATGAGCAGATGAAAGTAAGTATTCTCCAATTTACAAAATCCTGCCAGAAGGAGCATTTAGGAAACACTTGAGTCCCAGAGATGCTACATGGTAGAGCAATGACCAGAAAGCTGAAATGACCCACAGAGATTCATTCATCTTTCTAAGGTTCATGTCCACACAAGTATAAACTGCCTGTGTTAAAATACTGCACTTAAAATTCTAATGAAGAATATAAACAACATATATTATGTATCATACTGTAGTACAGTATGATTCTCACAGATCAGAGGTCAGTTTGTTAAAAATAAATAAATATATATATATATCAGACAGCTTTACAAAATTAGGTCATTTTAGATTGTGTTCACTAATTACAGACACTGTCATGATAAATTTAAGCCATTAAAGCACAGCAGGAGTCTTCTGACACAGTCTTTTCTGTAAGGCCTTTGAACAACGGCACAGTTTTAGAAGCTCTTAGAAAGTCAAGAAAAATAAAGGAAAACAAATCTTCAAATTGCTGAGGTCCCTAAAGCTCTGTCGCATTGTCTTTCAAAGGCCCTCCAGGGTTTCCAGCAGACAACAAAAGTGGACAGGCTAAGAATCACCAAAGGGAAGGCTAGAAAAATCATCTTTTTGATAAGAAATATGCTTACGTTTGTTTAAAGTGTAAGTATCTGACTTAGCACTGGGAATACTTCTACTAATGGTGTGCAAAAAAGTACATGTGTGTGATGGGGAAGGAGCTGGATTTGTAAAACACCATGATAAAACCACCATGTTTGGCCTCATTTTGTACTGCTGGAGATTTCGTTTTTAGCTTGTTTAGCACTGTAAAATAAACAAAATCATGAAGAACTAAGGTGTTTTTATTTAAGTCAACCTCCTCTGGGTTTAAAGGTTCATTGATAAAGTAGTATACAGAACTACCATTTTTAAGCCAGCCAAAGATAATTGGAAGCCCTTGGCCAGCAATATTTCAATCACCTCCTTTCTACCACACTGAATTATTTATTTGCATTGAAAAGAAACATTGAGAGTTTTAAAAGGTTCCAATAAATTGCCTTCAGGCCACATGAAAAGATACTATTGATTCTAAATTATAAATACTGTGAAGGGGAGAAAGTATAAGATTTTCTTTTACATTGAACATTACAGTGATAATATTCATGTTGTTTAAAAACAAGTAAAATTACCACTAAGGTAATTTATCAAGATATATTTGTGATGAACTAAAGCAATGAAAGCTAAAGCAATGAACAACTGCAATGGCATCATTCATGAAACAATAAAAATTAGAAATGGCTGGACTGGGCTGGATGTTGGTTGTCATTTTAGATATAGCAACAGTTTTGAGACTTCAGGAACACAAGTTTTATAATCAAACATGTTTATTAGTCTGTATTAAGGATCTGAGCTATAGGATAAAAAAAAGAAAACTCCAACCAACAAAACAGTCAACAAACTGAATAAAGTAAAGAATGCAAAGGAAACAGTAACAGATTTTGAGAAGCTATTTCTTACTCAAATGATCCAATTTGGGTTGGAATGTTACCCATATGATCTGCAGGGTGTCTGTAAGAAACAGGGCAACAGCTGAATAGGAAATGACATCTGTGGCTCAGGGAAAGACTTGGCAAGAAAAACAAACAAACAAAAAGGTTAAAAAATGCTAAATGGCCATAAAATCGCATTCTTCTGTGAAGCATAAGGGTAGTTTAATTTCTCAGTTTTATTTTCTGCTTTTAAGTAAAGACTGCTAGATACAGAGGTTCAAACTGCTATTTCCATAGCAAAAAACCCCATGTTTTCTACAAACACTTGGTACGTTTTATTTCATGCCTGTGTAGAGTAAGTGCATCACTAAAGAATACAGTTCAGTGGCTAGAAACAGCTTGACAAATCTAAATATTTAAATTACAGTGACTGCGACACCAGGTCATTGTGGACATCATAAAGTGGCGTGAAAGAAGACAAAGTAAAATCAGGTAAAATGAAGTATATATAGAGGAGGAACGCAGCAATCATTATTCCTGTTCCAATTTCTAAAATCAATATAATGTAGGAAATTCTAAACTGATCCAAGATCCTCTGATAAGAACCCAGTACTTTTCAAATAACCTGAAAAATTTGCATTAAAGAAAACCACACCAAGCAACAAAAAAACCTCTAGTAAACATTCCAGCACTAGTAAAAATTTAAAGATGGTCATAAATCAATGACTGGGAAATAACATTCTCTTATTTCTTTGAAGTTTAGCGGTTTTAACCATGCAGAGTAGATAGCTGTCTTCACCCACTGCAGCAGCAGTGTACCGAACAGAAGGTAAGGAGATTGTAGATTTGTTATAGAGGCCATGCAGAAGTAAATGGCAATAGCTGTAGTATGATATAACGAAAGTTCACACAAAATCTTATGTATGTGGTATATCTTACCTGAATTCAGTCATGTACTTATGATGCGCGAGGGAGAGAGTTCTCATTCAATCCGAGTTTCAGAGACATATATTTCGGGTTTATATTGCCATTTCTGGAGGGACCTATTCCTCTACAGTAACTAGACAATTGTATAGTCTTAAATACATAGTAGCTTTTACTGGGATTCATTCTGTACTCAGTTTTTGCACTAACAAAAAAGGTCTGAATTCTTAAAAAGTTATGTAGTTGGCTGCATTATTATATAAATAATACAAGCATAAACATATGCAATGCTGACAAAACAGCACAGACACTTGAGACTTCCTAGCAACCTGGAAACTTAAGTACTTAATGAGACAAACAGTATCACGACTATACCATGGCAGTAAATATGTAAGTAATTAATTCATAAACTTAGATGACCGTTTTTAACAAAAAATTGCTTTACTCTTCAGCTAGGACCATACCTAAAATTTGTCACTGACAGAAAATTCAGCGAATAGTGACAGAAAATAAAAGTTTCATAAGTTCAGTGAATGCTTTGTGTGTGAAATGCTGTTGTTTGGTCACTGCTCAGGCTAACATAGCAAGCTCCTAGTTCCCTTTTTGCTGGTGGTACGACAATCAAAGAAATTGAGAAGGCTAGGAAAACATAGCCTTTGCAGACAGCAATGGTTTAACTGTATGTGATGACCAACCATGACAAAAGGTTAGTGATAGCATAAAGAAATGAAAAAAAAACCAAACACATTGATTTAATTCCTGAAGTTCACAGGAAAAAAAAAAAAGTCTCTAGACTTCTAGCAGCTCCATTATCACCTTGGCCATGAGACCATGTATTCACATTACTGGAAAAACAGAGACAAAATGTGATGGCTCTCTGCCACATACATGGTGCAAATCTGTATGACTCTTACAAAAATAAATTGAAAAGAAAGTTTTACAGAAAGAAAATGCATGTCATGTATACACTTTTTTCTTTCCTCCAGCCTTCGGTTTCTAAATAACAGCTAAATGTTAATGGCAAACATACCAGGAAATCACAGTGCTTGTGGTTTTGGGGATTTTTTTTATGTTTGTGTGTGTATTTTTTGGCGTATTAAAGTTGTCTCTTTCTTTATATTACTTCACATCTTCTCATGAAAGAGAAAAGACTTCAGTATATTTCTTTGGCATCTTGACCCCAACTATAGTTACAGTATTTTTATAGTGATTCTGGTATTCTGTCACTGTTATAAGCAAGTGTTGTATAGTAAAGAAGCTATATTATTTTTGTTTAAAAGAAACCAAGAAAACAAACAAAGCAATGACAAGGTAAGTAATTTCCTTGAAGTTAAGACAGAAAGATTATGAATTGATTCAATGTGATTCCGAGTCTTCCAAAATGCAGATCGAATTATAATGTTGGTCAACAATAATAAAAGACAACAATGAATGGCGTTTGTAAATAACCAAAGCAAAAAAATATCTCCATCGTGAACATTTAAATAAATTAATAAAGCAGAGAGTTCACAATCTATATGCATAAATATATTCATATGCAGACTCCATCAAAGAATTTTAAATAACTAAGTGCATGAATAAAATTTGTGAGTGTTCACTGACAATTTGCAACCGCACTCAGAGGCCAAATTCAAGATACATTATTTTCAATGAATAATTCAAGATATTCCCATTGTAAGCTCTTTATATGCAACTTTATACCATGAAACAATTCCTGCTTTCAACAAATTTTATTTCATTTATTTTTAACTGCCTGTAAATTCAAATTAATCAATTCCATTTTGCAAAGCAGTAAGAAAGACAAAAGGAATAAAAACCTTGTATTTTTCACAAGTTCTTTGATAAAAAAACATTTTTTTAACCAGTCCCTAATAAAATGTATCCCTTAAGGACAAGAATTTACTCACCTAAGTGTTTTTAACAAAACCAATTTTTAATATCTGAAGTATTTTTGTGAGGTCAAATAAGAAGAAGGCTTAGAAGTTCCTTTATGTTATTTCTTGGGTATGAAAGAGGTCAAACCTGTGGAGTTCTTTAATTAAAGTCGTATATTTTGTTTAGAATGATGTTTGGTTTTCATTTTTTTTTACTTTTATTTGAGAATTGATAATTCTAATTTTATTATTATGTACATAGCAGTACAGAATTTATGGAATGCCTCCAGCTCTAACATGGAGAAATTACAGAATTTAATTTAGAAAAGATCAAAGTTGTATCTAATTCATTCTTAGCTAGATGTTATGCTAATTTTTATTACCAGGTTCCTTAGCTTCTTGGTAAGTCAGTACAATTTTACCCGGTCCATTTGAAGAAGAGAAGAACCAAAGATCATTGTGCACAAAATCTTTCCATTCTCTGTGGCCCTTCACGTAAAATTCTGCATTCATAGTAAAATTATTGTGTTTTCATAAACTTTTAAGCAACTTTTCTTTCTTGAAATAGACATGGTAAACATTCATGTTTTGTTATTTTTTTTTCCTGGTTTTATTCAGACAGGAAGGTTTAAAACTAGAAAAAAATACTCCAACCCAGAACAGTCCTCAGAGACCCAGCCCGTGATACCTTGTGCAGGGTAGCTGTTAACGCCATCCATACTCAAAAGTAAAGCCACATATACCGTCTCTGGTTAGAAAACTATTTAGAGACCCCGTTTTGTGCTTGTGCTCATGCTCTGGTTAATGTCTTAATTAGATGGCCAATTGTTTTCTGGAGTGGAGGAGGTAATAAGGAAAAGCTGACATTTATCTTGTAACTATGCATGTGACTTTCAACACATTTCCCAATGGGAGTCAGTCTGTGTGAAAGACAGAGTAGGCTAAGCTGTGAATGTGCAAAACATGAGAAGCAGCTTCTCCTTAAAAGGGAAGACTCTCAAGTGTTAAAACCAATGACTGAATACTGGAAAAAGCATATAGACAGTAAGAAAACAAAACTGTGCAATGAGGAAAAAAGAGAAATAAAATACATTGTGGGCTTAGCAATTAAAACCAAATTTATTTTCAGTACTGGAAAGCATGGATCAGATGACCAGAACTGTGAAAATGAAAACAAATGCTTAGAATTGAAAAAGACATAACAGCCACAGCAACAAAAATTGGTAAGATTGTTTCAAAGAAAGCTTCGATGGGCCTAAGTCACCCTTAACCATCGGAGTGACTGGTGAAGATGTATATAAGACTTTAAAAAAGAAAGACAAAAAAAAAAAAAAAAAAAAAGGAAGGGCAAAGCCAGAGGCAAGTGCCTAGAAGATTCTGTGCCATTAAGTGACATCCCTGAAAAGTTTTAAACAAAGACAATCTGACAAGAGTAACAGACCAAGCAAGCTCTAAATCAGTTAAGTTGAAACAAATCCTGCAGCTCCCAGATTAAGCACCAATATCCCACTGGGAGTAAAAAATTTAGAGAAAACAGAACAGTTAACCTACCTGTTCTGCAGTGTGCTAGCCAATGGAGCTGTTAAGAATGAAGTGATGTTAGGATTAGGAAAGGGATTTGTAGCAATAAAGACAGCCAGCACTAACATGAAAAACAAAAAAAGTGACACGCCTTAAATACTATCTCAGTGCTAATGTATGAAATGTGAAATGCTTGCAAGTTTTCTGTTTCAGGTGAAAAGGAGACAACTGCAGGTAGAAGAATTAATAGGTTTTTTGTGCATTATATAGAAAATATCAATCACTAATGAAGAGTTTTGAAAAATCACCACCATGTCTACAACAGAAAGGAAGTATTTGGGACGGGCTCTTCAGAAATAGGATACCTGCTTACAATGAAGCCATCAGTGGAAACCAGCTAGTATACAGAAAAAGCCATTTAAGAGAACTGGAAAAAGAGTATTAACAGGCAGGAGGAGCGATCAATATCAGCACCACAGAACAGCTGAAAGCACAGGAAAATGACATAATAGAGCAGAAAGATGTAGCTTCTGCCCTAGGCACCTGTACTAGCTTGGGAGGGATGAAATGTGGTAAGCTATAAAGACACACTAAAGTGAGTGAAGCAGGTCTTTAATCCTGATATGATTCTTTTGCACTGCTGTAAAGGGATCAAAATCAAACCCAAAAGGACCAAAAAAGGAATCTCTGCTGGAACGGAGTTTCTGCTGGCATCTTCAATGGACTACACGCTACCCACACCTTACAGTTCCCTAGTAAACAGGGCACGTGTGTAAAGGGCTGTGTATGAAGCACCACATTCTCCGTGGATTCTCAAGAACAGACGATTACAGACTTCTAAAACTAAAGCAGCCTCAGAGGTCCTTCTGCTTTGTGCAGAAGTGGCAGACTCCTTGGTAGCTTGGGGGACCTAGAAAGTTCTGTTATTTGTGCTGTCTTTGCCTCTTTCAACTTTCCAGTCCTTTGCTGGATATAATTCAAACAGACTCAAGGATTATGACCTGTCATTTTTGGTGATCATGAGATTTCCAATGACATTGCAGAGCAGCTTGTGGTGAATGAATAAAGTGGAAAAAAATTAAATAGTTTATGACATATTTCCAAAGGCCATATATATTCATGAATATTTGAGATATATTCATTCAGTGAACGAATAATTTCAAGAGGTCAAGGAATGCATTTTAAATGAAAATAAAAAGATCAAGTGATTGATATACATCTCAGCGTTGCAATAATCTTTGAAATCTTTATCTGGAAAACTAAATCAGTCACACATTGCTCCCTTTCACTAGATGTTCTTAACAATGTCCATTTCATAAAGTAAATGTCTTCTGTCTCACAGACTGTCTTTTGCACTCACATGGGTGAGTTAACTCACCAAGCAGCTGGGAAACACTAAGATACTCAATGTATTTTTCTTTGTTGGAGCTGATTCTGCAGTCAAGATTATGTTAACTCACACAAATCTTAGATGCTAAGAAACTGCAGTAGCTGTTACTCTGTTTCTTCTGAAGTACAGAAGAAAAGTAGAACTGAATTCAGCTTGCGTGAGGTTAGGTGCTGTCAGATCTGCTTGTGCACTGAGATGAATTTATGTTAAATAAAAGGAGTTAGCTAATAGTGGAATAACAAAATAATGAGTTGAGTTAAATAATATTCCTTAAGAACTAGCATTTAGGAATTGAAAAAAATGAGAAAAGACTTTAAGCCTTCAGACATAAAATTACAAAAATTATTTCATTCATATCCAACACATATTTGCTTTGGTACATTCATCATTCAAAAACACCAAAAGTTATAAGGTGAGAAAAATAGTGTGACACTGAAAGGAAAAATAGGTTATATCTTTACCTTTAGTTATAACAGAAGATTTTCTAGGAAATTACGTTTCCATTTTATAATAGGACAGTATTTACGCAACTTCTTTTCTAAGCTCTAGATATACTTGTAGAAAAAGATGAGAAACAAAGAAAATTTGTTTCTTTAATAAAGATAATTACTCAGTGAACATAAGTCTGGAAAAATTCACAAATAAAACAAGAATCTAATTCTCCCAGAATTTGTTCATAAATGTTTAACTGTTTATGGGAGAAGGTTTCTTTAAATTTTATCATGTTGAAATTGCTTGAACCACAGCAAATGATGAGATGGCAACATGTTTTGACTTCTTCCTTGTTTCCATCCCTTCAGCATATGCTGTCTCTGCAATTTGACCCTAAAACAGTTCTAGTGACTCGGAAAAGGATAGATTTATCCTTCAGTGGCCTGGAGACAATCTTGTATGTGCTTATGACAGGTTTACATATTTGAGTATAAATGGCTAATAGCTAAAATGGCCAAATATGAAGCACCTGACTAATAGAACTTCTTGCTGCAGTGCAATATGTTTTGCTTTGGAATGTGAGTTGTCATCTGTCTAGATCTTTTCCCTTGGATAAAGAGCATCCAAATTTTGCCATAAATCTGAAATTTAAAAAGCTGAGAGAAGGTGTGTGTGTGGAAGTGAAATGGCACGGTAGGACTTGAGAGTGTATATTAGGCCTTTAAGACAGTCAAAAAAGTCGCTATGGCCAAGCTGTGACATATAGTTAGAGAAGCAGAACAAATTTAGAAAGAAAAGGAAGATAGAACACCAGAGTAATATATTCGAACTAGGAGGGAAAGAGATGTAAAAAAGCTGGTAAAGAGGATTTGAGATTCACATTAATAAACATGAATAGGTGAAAATAGTTTTGGATCTGGAAAGGAAGGTGATACTAGCAGTGTAGCTGCAGATGGCCTTACATATGACAGTTCCTTTACAAGATCCATTTCCACTGAATTGCCTTGACAGCCATCTATCACTGAATCAGAATTAGGTGACAGCATGGCTCACAAAGAATTGAATTAATTTTCAGAACATATCTCATTCTTTCAAAAAGCCACAGGACTGATGCTGCTCTGTGTAAATTGTTCATTCATAACTGCCAATAACTTACGTGCCCCTTAAACCCATAACAATTATGGACTTCTTTAGTGGACACTGTATGTGTACTTTGATAATTTCAGCACAGCTTGGTGTAATATTTCTGTGGAAAGCACTGAAAGTTGTTGAGAAATCTTAGGTGATAAGCAGATGGAAGTGAGCCAGCTAATGTGTAGCCCTTTGTGTCTTCTCACAGGCAGTGGTTAACACAGATTTCCTAATGGAAAACTTGCCACATTTCTCTGGTTGTCTGAAGTGTCTAAATTCCACGTAGGCCTCACATGACTAAACATAGCCATTTCTGCCATGAAGTGAACACGGGAACTGCTGGCCACCCTACATGCAATGGCAATGCAATTCTGCCACTGGATGGTGATATGAATCCACTGTGACAGGATGTACCTGTTCTTAGAAAGGATTGTACTTGCAGTTCAGCTTTGTTCTCATCCTATTGCTGACTGACTGCCATGGGGCTGAGTACAGCAAAAAATGTAGTTAGCCTGATAGTTCTGCTGTGAGCATCAAGACCCTGCTTCAGTGGTGACAGGTTTTCCTATTCCTCTGTTGAAAGCTCCTTGAAGTCTCTCTTGCTGTACCACAAAAACAGACATGAGCTTGACACCCGTTTTGGGATAAAGTGGATTATGAAGAGCAGCTCTTCTCAAAGACCGGTACAGAAACAGGCATGTGAATGTCCTATATACACATACTTATTCCAAGATAGTAGAGTTAACAGGAACGTGGAAAACTCTGTATCAATAACTAAGATGAAACCAGCACTTCATTGATCATAGGCCACTCTCTTCTGTTAAACAACAAAACTAATTAACTTCATAAGATTAATAAGTGTGCTGAAGACAAACCATCCTGCTGGAGATTTTGACTTTAGTAGCATATCTGCTCAAAGGTCACACTGCTCTCAATCTGCACACAGTGTGTGTGTACTGCTGTGCATTATGAAAATCTATCTCAAAATCTCTGTGACGATCAATATAAAAATACCTTGCTCAGTATTTCAAATCCAGTAATTAAAACACTTTTATACCCTTCTTTAAGCAAGAATATTATCTTCCTCTTAGGAAGGCACTTGGGTTCCTTAACAGTCTTTATCCAGTATATCTATCACTAAGAATTATCCTCATGATGATGTTTTTAACTCCATATATTCATTATTTAATAAAGTAGCTATTTTTATGATGGAAATGATCTGGACATGACAAATAAATTATTCAGAATCGTAAGTATATTGTCATTGACACCAGGTGTGAATTAAAATTTTTAAATTTGTCTGCTAGCACTTTTGACAGATCATGCATACGTTTCATAAACCTTTTGCTTGCTTTGTTTTTGCCAATTCAACCATTACTGTTACTAGAATGTAGCACAGTATTGAAGAAGCATTTAATAGAAGTTGTAATATTTAGCTGATTCCTTAATTACATTAAATTATTTCGAAGGAAAAACCATTAATTTTATAATTCAAGGATCGTGTTTTTAAATTAGAAGCTAGGAAATGTTCAGAAGGTGACAGCAGAAAAAAACAGGATGTTTAACTGAAATTTTTCCCTAAATACTTTTGCACATAGAGTTTACGTTTTATGTATCTACTTTTGCAACTGAAAAAAATAACCAAAAACCTTTCATATTTACTTAGAGTAGTAAGATTAAGAGTAAAACTAGTAAAGGACAAAAAACAGACTTGGCCTCGTTGACCTATTCCTACCACAGTGGAACATAATCAAAGGTGAGATTTACTGTAGAGCTACTGGATCAGTTGTACCAGACTTTCTGTTGTTCTTGCTGGTCTACTGCTATGTCAATATTGTCTTTGTGCACTGCATCTGAGAGAAAACTGAGGCAGCTTGCCACATTTCCTAACACTCTCTAGCATAAACTGGCTGCCTGAAAACCTTATAAAAAATAGACTTGAGACTATTCTGTGTCTCAGGTGACTTGCCTTGACCCTGAAGCATAATTACTATGTCTTTTAGAGAGTTTCTTAGAACTAAGTGACAGCAATAACAATAAGGCAGACTGAGATGTGCCAGATAAATGCTTTTAGGGTGACATCCCAGTTATGTACAGAGAAGTGTGGGGTGCACTATGAAGGGTCATGAGGGTGCTGGAGAGGTGCAAGATTTTCTGGGATTTTGGAGGACTGTTCCTCTTGGAAGTAGCAAGAATTGATGTTAGCAAGTAGTAGATGGCTCTCTTGTCCACTGTGCCAGTTTCCTCCTGAAGGGAAGAACTCCCAGTGGACATTGTAAGTTAACTAACATTCATGCAGTGTGGATAAGGAAACTGCAGTCTTGACCAAAACTAGGGATAAGTCCTATTGACAATATTGACACCTCAACAGATGGAACTGTGAATTTCTGAAAGAGGTAAAAAACTGGGAGAGGAATCAGGAAGCCGATAAGGTTATTGAGGAAAAGAGAAGGAAACTTTTCCAATTGTTTAACTTTCTGCTTGTCTCATTCATTGCTATCTTCTATCTGTATTATTAAGAAGCATGTGTCCATGACTACTGAAAAATGACCACCTATATGACATAGAGATTCCTATGCAACACTTTTATTATTCTGCTACTGTGACAGCTGTAGAAGTGTCCGTTCATTACTATTTAAATCAGTTCATAAATATTTCACTCTGAAATCCAGTTTAAATAAGCCTTACATCTGGTCACTGTAATGCTGTGGTTTAATGTCTGTTGTAAGCCTTAATTCCAGCCTGATATAATGCTATTGTATAGTCATACAATTTCATAAGGGCATTTACACAATAAAACAGGGATTTAATGAACACTTTATCTTTTTGCAATTTTTAGTTTCAGCTGACCATAACAAGTGAAGCTAAAGGTTGTATAATATTACACATCTCCCTCTGGCAGAATGACTCCTTTGCATAGTAGAGTCCTCCATTAAAAAAAACAAAAAACAAACAAACAAAAAAAACCCCAAACAACCAAAACCCAAATAAAACCCCAACCTTTCTTTGAAAAGGCTTAGCTAAGATTTTCCCTAAGAAATAGGAAAGTATACAATGTATTCCTCTTGTTTTCTTCCAGTTTCCCTCTTCCATTTAATGTTTTAAGTTATGACTGTGGAGGTGTTGAAATGAAGCGAGACTAATATAGATTTCAAAGAACAGTGAATCTTAAGGAGAAGCAGGTACAAGTAGAAAAGGATATTTTAGGTCAGTACAGAAATTCAGAAGTTGAATAGAAAATTAGAGAGTTTCCATTATGTTTCCACATTATTCTATGTTAACCACCACTAGAACTTATTCCATTCAAATACCCCAATCTCCATAATTTTCTCATTGTGTATGAGCTTTGGGGAAATAAATTATTGGGAGGACTCTGAATTTGTCAAATGAGGATTAGGAAAAGACAATAGCAGAAACGGCACTATTTTTCACTAGTGCATATATGCAGCTAGTTCCCACAGAAGAGCAGAGTAAGAAAAAAACAGTGGCACAGAAAGGTCAGTAGCCAACTCACTTTATAGAGGACAGACGTGTCTGCAGAATGCTGTCAAGTGTTTGTCTTCTTCTAGCTCTGTCCATTATCCACACTGCAGTATCCCTAATCTAGTGATTCTCTCTAGGCAACTCGGAGCTGTTTCTCTTTGTGTAAAGTGGGGCACAAACGATTACACTAATGTAAATTTAGTATAGTGATACTAACAGTGTGTAACAGTTGTGTACGAATAATAATAGTACTCTGTATTTAATTCACAACTTTTGTGTAAGAATCTTAGGTCATTTTAAAACATTAATTCACTAGGCTCCATGACAGTTTTGTGAACAGACAAGGAAAACAAAGCTCAGTAAGAGGCAACCTGCCCTTTAGAATATAGAGTTTATTTTCTCTGACATTATCCATCCAAAAATTAAATATCTAATATAAGCTCAGAGCCTAGGATCCTTCCATAATCAAGACAGGGAAAAAAATCTTTTCAGGAGTGTGTTATACCATCTGTTTATGTTAGACACTTACTCTATGGTGGGTCTTCCTTCACTGCCTATAGCTGAAGCCAGGTATGTATCTTTAAGGTGGACAAAGTTAAGTGATATGATTTCATCTTCAGTAGCTAAATGGCAAAATGATGAGACCTTTATTTCCCACCTTTTTTTCTCCCGCTACTAATGAAAATAGTTAGCTAAACATGTTCCTCACCTTGGTTTTTCACTGTCAGCCTCTACTGTACTATTCTCCTAATTATAGAAAAGGGATGCTAGAAGTCAGGACCAGGTATTTATAAGCAGCTTCTGAAACGGTTGAGATATATTTACAATTGCTTGGAGTCATCCTCTGGGAAAATATTTTGAAATTAATCAATGTCGTTATAGGCTAGATTTTTATGGTCTGATATCCAATTTGCTGAAGCCTTCTGAAAACAGAGCACTTATTCTGATGCTAAAAATGGGAGATGAATTATAGGGAAATTCTGGCTGAGAATATTAATGCTGAGTTCTTTATTAAATACTAGATATTGAGAATAATAAAAGGGATAATGTAGCTGAAAATATGCGGAGTCATGAACCACCTATTTCCTATTTGTAAAACCACCCTTGTTGAAATATGAAGCCTCTTGTGATTTTTCTTACTTTCAAATAAACTCAACATGCCAAAGTTATCAACGTCCTTTCCAGTATAATTCTCTTTTGCTTGGATACTAACATAGTTTTGGTGCATTAACTTTCTAGCTGAATGGCTGGAATTTGGTGGTTTAATTGCCACTTGCTCCATGGTTTAGTAGATAAACTCAGCAGCTGTTGCTTTGTGTTGGATGTGGTTTGGAGAATCTGTGGATACTTCATCCCTCATTTGAAAGCCAAAACATTTTGACCCAGCTGCAATATGAAAACGAGCTGGCAAAACTTCTCTTCAAGCAAGTATATCCAATTCATTCAAACTGTGCTTACAATATGTCCGAGACTTGACGCTGAAACAGCAGAAACATATTATGAATAACAGGCCAAGATCAGATAAATTATGAGCAGTAGTGGTTTTCTTAATATTGCTCAAGAAGCTACATGTTCTATCAAGACTTCTGTTATTACGATCTCTCTACTGGAGCTATTCTGTTGAGAGTGAATTCTGATATTAAACCTGGCTTGCCAGATATCAGGTAGATACTTTTCATTTAAAGGAATTTTTTAAAAGTGAAAATAAAAGCACTATGGTAACACAGTAGCTCCATAAACCCTGAGAGAAAGCATGCTGTTTGTCTGTTTAGAGAAACGTACCTATACACTTAGAAGCATTTAAGAATGACCTAGTACACGGGGTGATAAACATTACTTAAGTCTTCTTCATAGAAAACCTTTGTCACCTCTTCTGAAAACCACAGATATAAACAAGTTGCGTGAGCTGTGTGGTACTTCTAAAGGCATTGTATGGCAACCTCTCGGCTATCAGAATACGCTTCAGTTCTCTGGTCAGTATTGGACATCCATGGGTGCTAAAATATATTTAAAAAGCTGAAAGCATTTTTTGGACAAGATGCAGAATTTTATGAGGGATGTATATATTTAAAAAGTGAATATAGTGCATTACTTGTACCACTGAGGTCAATGAGTGTTTCATTACTGACTCAGTATGTATCCACCATCTGCTTGCTGAGCTGTTCCAGTGAAACATAATTAGAGGAATCTTACCATTACCTGGGACTCATGACAGATTACCTTGTGCCCTGAAGTACAGCCTTTACAGGATAAAAATTTCTAATAGGGTTTCTGCTGAGTTACGGAACCATAAACTGAGGTGTACATAGGTACATTAAGAGTTGGGTTTTAAACAAGTTGAGCTCCTATATAAATAACTTGGTAAGAGTAGAGGACTTCAGAATAACAGCTGACCACACAGTTGATACCACTTTTGAATAGAACTACTTGGAGATGAGAGGAAGGAGTCATGAAAGGAATGTTTTAGCCTTGTGTAAATTCCTACCTCTCTGAATGAATTTGAGACTAGGTCTTTAAGGTACGGAGGGATGAAATAGGCAGGGAAGTGGCAGCACCAGCTGGTCAGCTCTTTGACCAACCTCTACTGCTTGGCACAGGTTAACTTTGAGCTTCTCTCTGACTCTTAACACTTTAATTTTGCCTATACTTCTGAACAAATCAGGCCCAGATGGTAAAACTACAGTTTCAGTTATTGCTGTGGCCTATCTCCAAAGTTCACATGAAGTAGGAAACACGCTAGAATGCAGGTTAGTAAAACACACACTTAAAACCAAAGAACTGATAGGAGATCTGAGGCCTTTCAAACCTTTATTATGTGTTGTAACATGAGGTTCCAGCATGAGTTTCAATATTGTTCCTGGGAATAAATGTATAAAAAGATCAGTACAAACTTGAAGTGGATTCAAATTTACAGCACAGAACTATTTAAGAACAGACTGCAGAGGATTTACATGAAGATGATGGATGTCAGAATAAAAAAGAATCTCATTTATTACTTGAAAAACTGGCTAAAGAGAGTCTCTCTGTGAAACCGTAGTGACAAACCAAATGTTTTATTGTTTTGGAAAGGCATAAATTCCAAAATTTGTGGTTCAAGACCTTACAGACGGCATCTGTTACAGCTCTGCTGCCAAATGTGTAAAACAACTCCCCAAGTTCAAGTAAGAGTTGTTAGGAAATAACGTTGATTTTTTTTTTCTTTCTGAGGGACAGATTACAGTAGCAATATTTCTTTTCATAAAAATTGAGTGAAAGTATGTCCCAGCAACACAATACTGAATAGAAGGAAAGATCATGAGAGAAAAATAGAAAATAGTAAAAGAAAAAAAAGCATCCTAATAAAAAGGGGGTTTTTATGACCAGCTGCATGACTTAACTTCATTCAGTCAGCATCATTTATGCTAATGTTTTTAAAAACTAGCGTAAAATATTTTCTCTGCAGAACAAGATCATAGATAGAAATGGCATTTTGATCAGTAGATACAATTCCACAAAATTATGTCTATCTTTCCTTTAAAGGTTCCCAAGTGTGGTGGGTTAACATTTTCTCACGTCTTCCCCCTTGTCACGCAGGAAGAACCAGAGTGTGCCATGCGGCATGTGTCTGGGGCTCCCTTTTTCGATGATGGGGGCAGGAGAGGATTTGTTCTTTGGGATGCCTCTGGCAGCTAAGGTGCTGGTCTGTAGGGATGAGGAGTTGCAGAGATTTTCTTCAAAATTTTGGAGCCAGGAAAATGCCCTCTCCACAGCTGGTGTATCCATATCTGGGCAACACATTGCTGACAAGCTATTAGCATATGATGCTGGGGCACCTTGAATCACCTTCCTCCACATGTCCCAGTGTGATGGGTTAGCCCTTGGCTGGGGGCCAAAACACACACACTGCTCACACAGTTTCCGCCCCCACTCAATGATAGGGGAGAGAATTAAAGGGGTAAATGAAAAGAGGACTCTTGGGTTGAGATAAGGACAATTTAATAACTAAACTACAATAATATTGAAAATAATACTATATACAAATGAGTGATACACAGTGATACTGCCCCCCCCCCGATGACCAAAGGCTCAGCCTGTTGCCAGCTAACGATCCCAGAATTACACTCACGATTCCCCCAGACATGGGGGTGCACCGCTCCCAGAGGCACTCACAGAATGGAGATAACGATTCGAGCTGACCAGACTGAGAGCTAACTGGAGTGTGTGTGTGTGGGGGGGGGGTGGTGGGAAAGGCCTTGGGAGAGCGAATGCAGACACCTGAAGCGAGATGATCTGAAGCCCAAGGGAAGCAAAAGAGAGCGATCTCCCGGAAGGGTCCTCACCTATATACTGGGTATGACGTGCGTGTTATGGAATAAAATAATTGTCTATTCTGAGTTTCAGTCTTAATGTAAGGGCAAATCCTATGCCAGCAACCGGCTGTCCTTCTTCCCTGGTCTGTTGTCCTTGGCAGCAGCACAAAACATAGTTTTTATCAGCTCTTCTCCTAAGTACAGATCCAAAAGACAGCCTCTTGCTAGCTATTTATGAAGAAGAGGAAAAAAAAGTTAACTCTCTGCTTAACCCAGGACACCCAGGTACATGGGACATCCTCTGGATCTGTGGAGACCTGAGCAGCGTCTAGATCACTGTAGACAACTTCCACCACCGCTAATTCTCTCAGGTATTGAAACCTTCATCTGCGGTAGTCCACTTTGCTGGGGAGCTCACAAGGTCTTCCTTGAATGGATATCTTGCCTTCACACCTAAGAGGAGCCATCTCCAAAGACTGCAAATTGCTGCCTCTCTCCCAATTTTATGGTTTCTAGCAAGGGACGCCAGCTGCTGGGCTTCTCTACTTTGCAGCTGCTGACTGTCAGCCCCATTATCCCAGCAATGAAGCAGCCAGGGAGCAATCCACTCACCTTGCTGGTGGCCATAATCTCTCCATAGGTCTCAAAGTTCTAATGAAGTGAGGGACTGAGCAGGTTTCTGCTTCCTGTCTGATTTCTCTCACTCCTTCCTCCCTTCTCCTTGCCGAAGGGCTGGGTCCTAGATCAAACTCTTCCTCTTCTTCCTCCTCCCTTACTAAACAATGATACAGACCTGTTCATCTCCTTGTCCACTACTTCTTCTTTACTACTGAGGAAACTACTGTAGGTGCTACTGTGAGTCCCAGTCTCAACCATGGTGTCTTTAGATGCAGTTTGGGTCCGTGCCTCAACTGCAGTCTTCTGAGAGTGCTACACTGCAACTCAATAGGCACAGACCAAGCCCCAGTACAACGCTAAGAGCTATCAGGTTTCACTGGAGCATGAAAGGCACTATTCTATCAGGTGGTGAATCAGTCTGCCACAGTTGCTCACCTGTTCATGTGTGAAGTCCCAGGCTATGGGTGGTGAGAACTGCCCTAGGAACCTACCCAAATCCTTCCACGTGCCCTATCACCCAGGGACCGGCCGCTTCAGGGCACATTTTGGTATTTCTTCACCCAAAAAATGCCTTCCCTTACACCAAGATGAGACTAAACTCCACAAAACCAGTAGTATACCAACAGTATTAATTAGTAGCATTATACAGCTTACGTAGGGGTAAGGAGCTTGGGGTCCTCCATTATAAAACCATTCACCTCGACCCCAGGTAAGGAGAGTGAGATGTAATCCTTCATGTTTTCTGCAAGATAGCTTCAGCAGCACAGCAAAACCAACAGCACCAGCACAAACACCAAGGACATTGTATTGTATACACCACTGTATTCCCATGTTCTTTCTTCCTCCCCACAAAATAGCTCCCCCAGCACAGCAAAGCCATCATTGCCAGAGCCAAGCACAAAATCATTATTTGCATTAACATGTTTTAAATTGAGAAAAATTAAGGTAAATGGTGCAATCAGTAAACTTTGTGACCTGCACCAGAGCTTGTTCTACAGCACACTTAATGCAAGAGCTGTTATCAAGCCCCATATTGAGTGTCAAAAGGACTGTGGTGGGTTGACCTTGGCTGGATACCAGGTGCCCACCAGGCCCCTCTATCACTGTCTGTTCAGCAAAATAAAGGGGGAGAATAAGATGAAAAACTTGTGAGACAAGATAAAAACAGTTTAATTAAAGCAAAGGCCAAGGCCACACACAGAAACAAAAGAAAAACAAAGATGTTATTTTCTACTTCCCCTCAGTAAGCAATGTCCAGCCACTTCCCAGGAAAGCAGAGCTTCAGTATGTGCAGCAGCTGCTCCTGGATGCAAACACAGTAACAAATGCCCCCCTCCTCCTCCCTGCCCTTGGCTTTTATGGCTGAGCTGAGGTCACATGGTATGGAACAGCCAATCCGGGTCAGCTGTCCTGGCTCCGCCCCCTCCTAAAATGTGTTATAAACACCCTGCTGGCTGCCAGTGTGACACTCAGCACTGGGAGAGCTGTGATGGATATGCTGACTCAATTTCAGACAGACCTAATAAACCAAGCACGTGGCTTCTTAGCCTCTCTTCTGTGCTAGTGTCTGCAGGTGCAGGAAAGCTGTGAAGGAACACAGCCCCTGTTACTAGTCTAGGATTTGACCTTAGGTTAAGAACTGAGACCCAAATGGCCCAATGGTGTATTCCATATCATGCCATGTATATAGATGAGGCTCTGTCCAGGAGTTATCTCTCTCTCACTCTAGGTTTTCTCCCTCTGAGTCGCCCTTCTCTCAGGGCTGTTTTGGTCTCAGACACTCAATCTCTTATCTCCATTTCAGGATTGTGGTTTTGGGACTCTCCCTGCCCCAGGGTCATTAACCTTGGTCATAAGGTGGTGAGCAGTACCACTGTGCATTACTTGTTTGTATATTTGTATATATTGCTATCATTGTAATCATTATTGTTATTTTCAATATTGTTGTAGTTTATTGATTAATTGTTCTTATCTCAGCCCATGACTCTCTTTTCCCTTTATTCCTTTAATTTTCTGCCCCAACCCTTGGAGCGGGCAGGGTGGGTGAACAGCTGTATAGTGTTTGGCTCTCAGCCAAGCTATGACATTGTACTACATGAAAACTTGTGATTTTATTTAGTCAGCATTTTTCTATTTCATCTGTTCTATGTTTCATTCATCACACAAAAAATATTATTCAGGTTTTGGACTTTATAGTCTGAAGTAATTTATTTTGTCTGTTATTTGAAATGTCACATACTTGGAGTAAACATCCTGCCTCACTGAACTTAACAGAAGTAATTTCTATTGACCTTCAGAGGGGCAAGATTTTGTCCATAGTCATCAATAAAGATATCAATATTTTCTAACAGCTATAAGACATCTTTTTTTTTTTTTTAAATTTCAAATAACAAATAACTGAAGTATCTTTGGTAACTGTGAAAATTGTTGGCAAATGCTGACATTTTATTAGTGACTCCTACATTGATCATGTTAAAATACTACACATATTAATTCTTTACCATTTTACCCTTCTCAGCAATGACTGGGACAAACTTCTGGTTATGTTTTCCTCTGGAACTTCAATTAAATTACTGACAATCAATTCTTAAAAGTGATGATGAATAGTTTTAAAGCCTGAAAAATGACACTATATTATGGTTTTTATTTTTAATGAAATTTTTCTTGATTATCGTATTTTTCCTGCTACACAGTAACGTTTTTCTATGGTCATTTTTGAGACTTATGAATGTTTTTAAAAATAGATGACATGCATTGACCTGACAGTAGTTCAAGTACTTCAGTTACAAATATACATTAATATATCATATTGTGAAGACTAATTACATTGAAATGTGTTGATTAATTATCCCATAAGAATTCTACACTGTGATATTCTCACAAGGTGACATCTGCAAATGCAGGCCTGAGAATTTGATGAAGAAAGTGGCTTGTAAGTAGGACCTTTAGCATCAAACAGTTGCCCTGCACAAGCCTCTGTGAACATGTTTTGAGTTTTCTGTATCCCCATGAGACTGAGACCCTCCCATTTTGTCTCCTTAAGACTTGTTTTCTCATTCTTTTCGGTGGAGCACCTTGTAAATACTTACAAACTCAGGAAATGCAGTATCTATCCCCACTAGCCCCCCAGAAAGCCCTGCCCTGCAACTAATAAAGAACTAGCAAACATTTCTGTTTCAGGAAAGAGAAGAAGCATACAATTAGTCCTTGACACTGTTATGGTATTGTCATCGATGTGTTTGCATCATTAAACGCAAGATCCTGATAAAGAATCTTCCAATATTAGTCATTTAGAGTATAAAAAAGAGTTTATTAATCTAATATTTACTACTGCATTCACTATATTCTGTGATATATTCACAGTCATTGTGTTTTCACTTTTAGCTATTAATATTCCATGGAGCACCTTTCTCAACTGTTATATCACTTTTGCAAAGACAGAACCAGTGAATGCACTCTTTTTTTTTTTGCCAAATAAGTACAAATTATTGGTGATGACAGCATTTAGAATAATATTCTAGTGTATGTGTGTATTATGCAAAACCTCTATTGATTAGATTAGAAATGTTATGTGTAAATACGTAAGTAAAAACTCTAATGATTAATGTGTGCAACCACAATAAAATACCAACACAACATTACAACATCAACACCATATGATAATATTTTATTGAAGTGTGTTACAAGGAAAATGACCAAGCTACTAAAAGGGAAAAAAAAATATTATATGTAGTGAACTTGAAATTTTTACTTGTGCATGGTTAGTGGTATTGTCAGCTTGAGGTGTCAGTGTTCATATCTTTGTAGGGAAACCAGGACAAAATTATTCTAAAATCAGTAACATTTTTTTTGTCATTTAACAGATAGGAAGAATCATACTGGTACCAAACATCATAGTATGTAACATCCTTGTTACTCCCAAGCGAGTTTCTGTAGCTTACCAAATATATTTAGAATAAAACCATATTTTTAATATGAATTCAGGTGGGAAGTAAAAATTCAAGATCAGGAGAAAGTGAAGGAAGAAGGAAAGAAAAACACTGATCGGGGTTATAGATGTTCTGTCTTGGACATTGATGAAACAGTCATTACAGACAGACAGGGATGGAATCCTGTGAAGAGATGAATTGCTGCTGCTGCTGAAGGTGCTTTGAAATGGAAATAATGACAGGCTTGAATGTCCTGACCAAGCAAGGTTGTATGCGGAAATCAGAGCTGTACTTGGCAAACGATAAGAAAAATTGCAATCAAAGCTGGGTGGCAGAAGTGCAACATGCATGTCCAAAGAAGAATTAGAATTAGGCAATATGGCAAGGATTTAGAAATGAAAATGTTCAAAGGCACAAATGAATTGTCTTTGTTAGAGAGAGTTCAAACCTAATCTTCACTAGCACAGGAGTGCACATAAAAGGTGTCCACTGACATAGTCAAATTTGGATTTACACCAGCATCTTCAGTGTCAATATTTGGGCCAACTTGCTTTTATTTGAAGGATATGCTGTTAGACTGGATGAAATCTTTCTGATAGCCACAAAGTGAACAGGAAAGTAGGAAGGGGAGCCGCTGACAAAATTCAGTAAAACGTGTGTATGAAGCAATTGTGGCATCTCTGGGGCTTGCAGTTCTCGAGCAGCTTTGCTAAGTGTGCAGTGTCAGGGGTCTGAATCAGATGAGCCACCAATTATATTGAGGTTCTGGAAACAGAAATATCTCTAGTGGACTATGGGGCTCGCTTTGGAGCTGTGACATCCCGAAAAGCCCATCCCCGAGCTATAGAGGAGGAAACCTGGTTCCACATTAAGTTTCCGGACAGCTCGTGAAAATGCTGTCAAAAACTGAGAAATCTGGGGTTCAATCAAGTGGTGTTTCTCTGTGAAACCCTGCCTGCAGGCCTACAGTGCTAAAGCTCTGTTTAAACCTCATAAACATTTATGAACTCCTTCAGGCACCAAGTGGCTGAAACCACTGAAGGCTATGGTTGGAAAAAAATTCAGCCTGAAGTACAGGTAGGGTATGTGTGGGGAAAATTATTTTACCAGTTCTTTTGGGGTAATCCTGTGGAACTGCAAACTGTACAGAAGGTCAAAACTGAAGAGAGGGCACCATGAGCAATCACTGGGAATGTACTAGAAAAAAGGCAAAGAAAAGACTTAATCCAGATGGAGATTGAGGTTTCCTAATAGGAAATGGAACTGTGAAGAGAAGAAAACATTTTTTTTTTTTTCTCTTTGATTCTCCTTTGAGGGAACTGTCATTCTTTTGAATGTTTTCATCTGTATGGCCCCAAACTTTGCCAACAATTTTGTTCAGAATACAGAATGGTGCCACACGTTCTTTCGATGATAATTTTGTTAAAATAGCTATCTTTCAACAGTAACATTAAAAAGAGTATTAAGTATAAATACTGACAAAACAGCTGTCACTTAGCTGTCATGTTTATAGTAAGGTTATGACGAAAGCAGGTTTGGAATGTTTGCTGTTTCAATTAAAATCCCTTTTGTTTAAAAATAAGAAATCTACCAGGTCTCACTAGTTTCCTACAACTCCTGTTTGCAATTAATTTGAAAAAGCTGTTGGTTTGGGTTTTTTTTTCAATCCGAGTGCTAATATTTTACCACTGACCTGTAGAAAGTGACAGACACACTATTGCACAGTAGTTTTCAGACTCAAGTTGAGCCCTCTGGGAAATGCATGTTGAACCTTAAGAAAGAAATTCAGGCAAAACCTTTGCTTTCTCCCTCCCTACTTTCCCCCTCTGTTTCCCTCATTTCCAATCTATCTGAAAGTTTTGGCTTCTTTAGCAGTCCGGAAGACATTTTCTTGAAGCTTGCAGGGTACAGAGACAGGGACACCAAAGGCACAGGCTGCTGAGGGCTGTGTGCACACAAAATGTTGGGACGAGATCTACCACCTCTTCACACCTTCCTTTACTCCTGCAAAGCTGGGCTGTGCAAGGGAGGCACATCAGGGTGCTGTCTAAGCTGTGTCTTTGTGACGGTGTGAAGAACCCAGCTGTCTAGGCTAGGGCAGGGCAGATGAGCAGAGTAGGGACAGACTGGGAGATGGATGGGGGCATCTGGAGCAATGGGGACTCCTCAGAGCCAGCCCTGCTGAAATGAGGAATAAGCAGTCATGAGGAAGGAGCCTTTGCTGAAATACAGAGTTAAGAGGTTTGTGTGGATGTGTGTGGCTGGGTCCCTTCAGGATCTGGGGAACCGTTTAAACTGAACAGTTTTCTGTGGGTATGTGTGTATGTGTGGGGAGGAGTTCCTTCTCTTTCTTTGATGGGAGGGAGCAGTGGGCAGAAGGTGAGGTCAATACATTATCTTCAAGGTTATGAGTTAGGCATGTAGAGATTTAAGGTATCTAAGGATTTCAGGAAGACCAGAGAAAGGAAGAAGTGAGGGAGAGAGCAAAATACTGGTATAATAAGAGTTGACATAAAAGGTTGAGTCCTGGTGCTACAGTGCATTAGGAGAAACAATATTTATTTCTTTCTTACCAAAAATAAATACAGAAGATGTTTCTGATAAGTCAGTGAAGAAATAGCTGTTTCGCAGAGAACAATGTCAACATAAATAATGCTTCATAGCTTTGTCTGAAGTGTATTTATGCAGAGATAAATGCTAACATTTTGATGGGTTGTGACAGGTTTTAATATAAATATTTTGTCATTTTTTATACTTTAAATGTTTTTTAAATCTTTTTGCCTAAAGATAACTCTCTTTCCAGTATCTATAAACAGGTACCTAAAATTGAAGAAAGGAGACTGTAGAATAAAGCAGAAATACATAACACCTCAGGTATTTGCAGGGATTTTTGCCCTCATTCTTTTATCTTATAGCAACTTCCAAGTCTTTCCCAAATTTCTGCCCACTGTGTTTGAATTCAAACTGCAAAAATTTCTTTACCAACCCAAAACCATGACCAAGCACAACACATAAATTTGGTTCATTGGAGGTTTCTAAGATATACCACCAGTCTTCACAAACTGGTAATTTTGCAACGTTTCTAAAAAAATGCAAACTAAGAATGTTTTTACTAGACTAATGGAATCTGAATTATTGTTTATTTTACAGTGTAATGTATAAGAATATTGCTTAACTTTTTCTTTGATAACTGTATGGCCTCCTTTATCACATTCTTCTTTGACACCTTAATCACAAGAGAAAGAAGACTTCTGGTCACCTTGGTTTGATCAAGATGTATTTAAATATATGAAGCTGTTTTCTGGAACTTTTTTCTTGAATTCTCCATCTGTGGAGCTTTTCATTCCTTTTCTCTAACGTTGCTCAACAGAAGTAATAGGTATCTCATAACAGTAACTAAATCTCTCATTTTAAATTTGAAACATGGAACACTGTGGAATTTAACATACGAAATAATATTTTCAGTTATTATTACCATTATTGTCTTGGGTTCATCTGAGACAGAGTTAACTTTCTTCATAGTACCTACTGTGAGGCTATATTTTGGATTTGTGCTGAGAGAGCAGCTGATAACATCCTGGTGTTTACAGTTGCTGCCAGGACAGTCAAGGACTTTTCAGCTTCTCTGCTGTGCCAGTGCTGGCAGGTGTAGGAGAAGCTGGGAGGGAGCACAGCCCCAGTTACTAGCCTAGGATTCAAAGTTAGCTGAGGCTCTGTCCAGAAGGTCTCTCTTTCTCTCTTAGGGTCGTCTCGCTCTCTTGGTCAGCTTGTGGTCTCTTGGGCACTTGGGCTCTTATCTCTTTTCCAAGACTGCAGTTTCAGGACTCTCCTTGCTCCAGGATCATTAGCCAGGAATGGGCTGAGCCTTGGTCAATGGGTGGTGAGCAGTATCACTCATGTATTTGTTTATTTGTATATATTACTATTATTATTTTCAGTTTTGTTGTAGTTTAGTTATTAAACTGTTCTTATCTCTACCCAAGAGTCTCTTTTCCTTTTATTCCTTTAATTCGATCCCCTGTCCCCAGGAGGGAGGAGGGTGAGCGGGTGTGTGGTGTTTGACTCCCAGCCAGATTTAAACTACAACAATTAAGTAACATAAAATTCCAGAAAATGAAAAAAAAACCCAAAACCTAAGCCAAGTTCCTTGAAAACCTCCTGGCTGTCACTGAACTGCTTTCCATACAGTATTTGAATTGTGCCAAATGTCTAAGTGTGGCTCAAAATGACAGACGGCAGGGTGTTGTGCTTAATTCATAAAGTAGTATGAAACATATCCCAAGCATATCCTAAAAATGGTGTTGCCAAACTATTTTGACATTCATGATTGATTTTTCCCTCACTTTTTAACGTGAAAACTTCTTTCCTTTTCTATAGGCAGGAAGACAAAATAATTCTGTTTCAACACAGTTTCAATTGATATCACTCAAGACTTTTTGGATGTGTACCTACCCTGCTTCAGGTTAAACCTCATCGTACCTGTCTACGTAGACAAATACAACTGGATAATTTTTATTGCATGATGTTAAACTGGAGATTTTTAAAAACTGCAAAGAAATTATATTTAACAAAGACCTTCTTTGCTTCTCTATTTATGTTTTCTCAATGTTCCTATTCAAACCAGAAAGAGTGAGTCATCTAAAATTCCCATTTATTGTTAGTGACTTTTTCTTCCTAATTGCAAAGAGAAAAAGTTGATATTTTGGTATACTAATTGATTGTGTGAAGGACATAGGAAAAAAAAATCTACTTGTGTATCTCTTTATGTTTTGCACATAGATCATACTATACGTTGTGGTTTCTTCTTTTTCTTATGTACATAGATATATCTATTTATGGTCATCAAAGAAGAAAATGGGCAAACTATGGTAAGATGAATTAATCGTAAGCGATTTCATTTATTCAGTGGAGCACTCATTCCAGCTGAAAGCTCTCTACTGTAGTAGAAAGTGGTATTTTATTTCTGTATAAGAATTATCCACCACACACTTTAATCCAGTACATGAATAAGACAACCTATTGTGAATGAATGGATGATACAATAATGAGAAAAAGTACTAAAAAATAAAACCTTTAGAAAGATCAGCATTTTTTTTTATATTGTATATGTACATAAAGAACAGATTAGAGCAATTCTTGAGATGAATCCACTCTGGCATTACAAGAACAGTGACAGCACTAAAGCTCTCCTGTGTGGAACTTCTTTTTGTAATCTCATAGTTTTTTCATATGGCAAGAAGATTTGAAAGAAACTTTAAAACCTATCAGGTCTTCCTAGAGGGATGCTATTATTTCTATAGATGGTTAAATCAGAGGGATATATTTTGGAAATAGTAAAGCTGATATGAATTTCCCATTGTTTCCTGTTTTTTTCTTCCAATCAGAAGTAAAATAGAAAAGTTAAAGTTCACATTTCTGCTTTACTTGAACCACTGTCTTGATGGCACTTCCAAATTTTGCATATATGAAAATTTTACTCTTCAGGTGCTGTAGATAAGGGCAAAAAAGAAGTAGAGAGGAAAAAGCGGAACCCAAGGTTTGAAAAAATGATGTAACAAAATAATAAAATTCAAGACAAATGAATAGTCTGTTGGAAGATATGATTAAGAAGAAATTGTACATAGCTCTCTCCCCTTATCTTTCCATTGTACTGGCAAGAACAGACAGAGGGAACATTAAATTGGACACAACTGGATTCCACCACAGACATTCATGATGCATATGAGTGGTCATTGGGGGAATTCAAAAAGCTTTTCTGAAGTGAGTGTTGTTGCCATGATTCGACATATGGAGAAGCGAGGACAGAGTTCAGAGAGGGTGCATTTAAAGTGATTGTTATGTGTGAAGTGAATTAAAGAGAGGGAAGCTCAGATTTGTTCCTTTGGGACAGGTATGGAGAATAATATTAGGTTTTTACCTCTCTCTCAATATTACTTCGGCTTAAGATGCTCACACTAAGATGCTCTTCTTACTCCTCTTTCTTACTCCCTTACTCAAGACACATTCTTGACTAGTGGTCACCAACTAAAAGGCATTTTGAAAATATTTTTTGCATCTCTAGTTCATGAATAAACATTGTTTAATATTGTCTTTGCAGTCCTGATTGACATCAGATAAACATACCACTCCCTCAGTTACACAAAATTGAAGTATTTTTTCCTTACACATTTTTAAGATCCATGGAATCGCTGTGAATTAGAAAAGTAAATAAAGTATTTCAATAAAAAGTGATTATTAGTCTACACATTATTTGAGCTGTTCTGTTGTCTGACATCTGCTAATATGGGAAGTTACTGAAAGCCTAAATTGCCTGTACTTACTCATTCCTGTGAAAACTCATGAGGTAGATAAATCCCATTGATCAATATTAGTTTGTGAACTGGTTAATCAGTTTGTCCCTCAGGAGCTTTCCAGCACACCTTCTATCACTTTCCCATCATTTACATTTTTTTTCATACTTGTGCAATATGTAAGTTGGTACTTACATATTGTTGTGAGGTCAGTCAGAAGACCAGTCACAATACCTCTGTCCTACACCTGAAGAAAGATTACAGTCAATAACTGGGGGAGTATTTTATAGTGTACAAAGAACACTATCACAGACCAAATTCCTCCTCAACCTCCCACATATACCCTAAATCAGTGGAAAGGCACAAAAATAACATTTACAGCACCTAACTATACTGTACTCAGTTCTTTCTGCATAAAGCACGTACCTGGGAGGGTCAAGATCAGAGAATGCTATGAGTTCATGTAGGCAGTGATGCAAGTGCAAGTGCTTGTAGAAAGGATTAGGTAGAGGTATGCCTTTAGGCATGGTCAAAAAATGCTTATAATGCCTATGTAAACATAGTGAAGTACTATACTGCAAAGATCGAGCACTTGTGCAAAACATTTGACACTGTCTTGTGTGACATACTTGTCTCTAAATTGGAGAGACACGGATTTGATGGATGGACCACTCGGTGGATAAGGAACTGTCTGGATGTTCACACTCAAAGAGTTCTGGTCAATGGCTCAATGTCCAAGTGGAAACCAGTGACAAGTGGCATTCCACAGGGTTTGGTATTGGGGCCGGTGCTATTTAACATCTTTGTTGGCAACATGGACAGTGGGATTGAGTACACCCTCAGCAAGTTTACCAAGCTCTGTGGTGCGGTCAACACACTGAAGGGAAGGGATGCCATCCAGAGGGTTCTTGACAGGCTTGAGGGGTGGGCCAATGCAAACCTCATGAAATTCAACAAGGCCAAGTGCAAGGTCCTGTACGTGTGTTGAGGCAACCCCCAAGCACAAATACAGGCTGGGCAGAGAATGGATTGAGAGCAGTCCTGAGGAGAAGGAGTTAGGGTTCTGGTTGATGAGAAGCTCAACATGACACAGCAGTGTGTACTTGCAGCCCAGAAAGTGAACCGTGTCCTGGGCTGCATCAAAAGAAGCTTTACCAGTAGGTCAAGGGAGGTAATTCTCCCCCTGTACTCTGCTCTCGTGAGACCCCGTCCTGCAGTACTGCATCCAGCTCTGGAGTCCTCAGAACAGGAAAGGCATGGACATGTTGGAGCAAGTCCAGTGGAGGGCTACGAAGATGGTCAGAGAGCTGGATCACCTCCCATATGAGGACAGTCTGAGAGAGTTGGGGTTGTTTAGCCTGGAAATGAGAAGGCTCTGGGGAGACCTTACAGCAGCCTTCCAGTACTTAAAAGGGGCCTATAGGAGAGATGCAGAGGCACTCTTTAGCAGGGAGTGTAGCAATAGGCTGAAGGGTAACGATTTTAAACTGAAAGAGGGTAGACTGAGATTGGATATTAGGAAAAAAAATTTTTCTGTGAGGGTGGTGAGACACTGGAACAGGTTGCCCAGGGAAGCTGTGGATGCCCCATCCTTGGAGGTGTTCAAGGCCAGGTTGGATGAGGCTTTGAGCAACCTGCTATAGTGGAAGGTTTCCCTTAAGACGATCCTTAAGGTCCCTTCTAGCACACGCTGTTCTATGATTCTGTGTAAATCCTGCTTTAGTAGGGGAGTAGTTTCAGTAAGGCAGCAGGACTTCTCCTCCAGCCAGCCCTGAACTCTGGTGGGTGCCAGCCAGGTGTCTCACTTGAGATTACTGTTGTGTGACACCATGCATGACAAAATTGAAAAGAGAAGAAAAACAGCAGATGTTGCTATCTCTGGTCTAATTGCATTCTGTGGCTTGGTTTGCCTTGCATGTGTTCTGTTGTTTAAAACCTCTCATTTATTTATTGTTTGCAGCATGCAGATCTGACCACATTCTTGTTAATCTTTGTTCATGTTTGCAAGTTTGATAAAGTTCTCCTATGGCTCAACCTGGTTTTGAAATCTGCGGGGCTGCAACAAAGAATGAAACAACTCATATTCAGAAAGATTGTTCTGTAAAAATGCTGAAAAGTTTCTGTGACTATGTCTAACCTGTGGGATAGAGACATGCTCTCCAGTCCTGTGTCTGTGGCTTGTTTCCATATATATCTTAGGCTCACCTCCTGCCCTGCATCTTTTTCCACTTTTATCACTTAGGAAAAATAGTTGTGTTCCTTATGGAAAGGAGGAAAAATGTATTCCAGTCCTGTGCCTGATCTGAATGATCAAAGGACCTGCATTATGCAGTGTCCTGCAAAACATTTTGTGCAAAACTCATGGGGTCTAGTAATGTTGCTCCATTTTATCCTTAAATGTTTGTATAAAAGATCCAAATGAAATGGATACCCGATTGATCACCAAACATCCATGTCCATCCGTTTACATCATAATGTATATCAGCACTGATTGATAATCATGTGTTTCACATCAATGTCATAGCAACCTTATATGAAAAAAATGCTTTTATTGTTAGTTATTTCACACCCTGGTAAGAAAAAACGCATTTTATATCACTTAACTTTTCGTATGAGGTATTTTTCTGCCATCTTTTCAGCAATGCACCAAGAACTAGAGGTGAACTTATAGGCATCAATGTTTTTGACACAAGTTGGAAACTTAAAAAAATGAAAATCAGTTATTAGTTCAGATGCATTTGAGATATTGAGATAAACACACCATAAGAATATCACCAGTTGTCTCTGACAGTTAATCCGGAACATCAAACTACAAAAGCCCACGACAGCCAGTTCCCAAAGTGGCAACAACCATTTCTGCACTAGACAAACCCTTAAATTTTCTTGCCATTTGGTTTTCAATTACAGAACTTCAGCCGCCATCCTGCCTCAATACAGGGCAACAAATTGTGGAAAGCACCATGCCATCCAAATTAATTATATCTGCTTTCACATTGTTTTCTTTTTTTTTTATTATTATTTTTTTCAGGGCAGTGAACTTCGTTCTTTAACCTTCTAGATCTCTCTAAGTCACACATGGGCTCTCAGAGCTGTCCCAGTACACTTGAGTCACGGCTGTGATGAACTCCCCTGGTACTTGTGTGGCCATTTTGCATTGCTATAAACTGAGCTATGTACTGGTCCAAACAGTGATACAGAACAACAATCTTGCAATAATTTCTTCTCTAATTTAGGGCGCAAGGGGTTTTTTTAGAAAGATGTAGCCTATCATACAGTAAAATGCCCACCAAGTATGATGACTTTTTTCACCTGTAGGCAAATATATATTCTTTTATACACAGACATACATATTTAGATTGACATTGAGTGAAATACTGTTGTGAGAATTAATAACCATTGACATGTATCGACATGTGTGCCACAATGGATCTTAACAGACAAAAAAACCCTCTGCCACAAGTTGCTCAAATCCAGCAATAAAAGCCCTAATATTCTTCTTTACAAATGTTGCTGTTTACATCTTATAAAAGAAAGCTAACAGCTAAAAAACCTTTGATTGTGCAGCCATTATAAGTGTATATACTCTTTTATTATGAATACTCATGCTGTGTGAGACTGAAAATTATATGTGGATATGTGGATATTTAACGATGAAGTGGGCTTTGAAAATGCAGCATTTATTTGTTTATTTTAGTTGTGTATAAAACTGGGAACACAATGGGAATCTAACTACACGGTCTGGAAAGGTGATTATATCCTAGAGCTGGTAAATTTGCTCTATAATTTAGCAAAAAGTTTCTCAGCGTGATCAATTAACAAATTACTATTGTTATATAATTATCAGCGTATTATATCTGTACAGTGCAAAACTGTCCAAATCCCAGAACCTGCATTTTATAGCAACCCAAGATGACACTGATGGATGTGAATGCTTTTATAAATGTTATAACGCAGCACTACAATATGTTCTTGAAGTTCCTTTAATAAACATAGTCCCTTATAACATTGATGTAACATCTCTGCTGAGTTTTAATCATAATGAAAATAAAAATGACAATATGCCAAAATAATTACCTCACAATAACAATGGGAAACACTAGAATTTCATAAAACATAGCTCTGCAGTTTCTTTTGCTTTCATTATGCAGTCCCATCGTCACTTCTGTCTGGCAGGTAAGGATGTTTCTTTCTTAACCCAGGCATCATGTTCTGTTTCATACCTCGTGTATGAAATGACCCATCTATACAAAATTAAAACCCTTCCCTACTTCCTTCCCTCCTTCCTTACTTCCTTCTTCCCGTCTTTCCTTCCTTCCTTCTTTCCCTCCTTCCTTCCCTCCTTCCCGCCTCAGCTGAGATATCAAAGGATAGCTTTCTATCCTGAAAGCTGAAATATTCATGGTAGAAGACATGAAAAGAGCAAACTAGAAAAAAATAATAAATCTTGGAAACTCTGGGTTAGTACTGACATTTTGTCATCAACCCATGGCAACAGATTAAAATGAAATATTGTAATCACAAGGAAAGGGTGATATTTCTAAATCACTGTGCTCTTTGTGCACTTCTGGTCTAAGCTTGCCCTTCTGTTCCGTCCTCAGTTTAGATGATGGAAATCTGGACGCCAATACCTCAACTCACGCTATAGTGTAACTTTCTATGTCACTTTGCTTTTTTTTCTCCTTTCTGATGATCTGAACTGTGCCAGTATGATAGCTTGATGTTTGAAGAAAGGCATCCAAAGATGAAACTGTCAAATCACCTATTTTTTTGTTGTGGTTTTTATTGTTTTGATTTTTTGTCTCTTCGCCTGATCTGCAAATCTTCTGAGGTCTTCTTTCAAAGAAGAAGAAGTAAGATATTGTAATTAACACTCCTCTTTTAGACAAAAAATTAGGGAAATGTGAAAGAAAACTCTGCAGTATGTTAGGTAAGGATGTATTTTAAAACAAAGTTACATTTCTCGTAATATATTTTCTAATAATACTAAGGTTCTTTAGATAAACCTCTGTAGTTTTAAAACACCAATTAAACAAAATTCAAAGGATCTGCTGGTTGACCCGTACAATTGCATACAAGTCCAAAAGACTTGCAATTTAAGATAATGAAGAAAAAGCTCTGCAAACCCACAAATCAATGTTCACAATTAATTTTGCTGCCCTTAATATTTTGCTGCTCTAGTTGGCAACCTATTCTGCTTTTATGGCAGAGTCAGCCCTGTTTGCATACTTATGTCCTGTCTATTATTAGTCCATTTCCTTAAGGAAAAAAAAAGTTACTTGTTTGAAATTAATCTCTAAACCAGCTGACCAAAAGCTGCAGTATTTGCATTTTTGCAAATCTGATACACAAAGGCACATTAATTTTACTTTTTTTTACCAGCTGGCCAGATTTTTTGATGTATTTTTTTTTTAAAGTGCAAATACTAATGTTATTCTTTTGCTTAGCTTTCCTAGTTGTAAAGGTTTATAAATATGTTCTTAGGGAGGCTAAGGAAAATGCATTTCAAAAGAAGGAGTATTTTTTCCTTTTGTTCTTCAGCAACTCTTTTTAATAAATCTCTTTCTTTATACATAGACAATGAAGAGCTTTAATCCTTCAGAAATCTGCTCCTCTGTCTCTTCTTCCTCTGACTCTCATTGTATGATGCAACTCTTCTGTTTCATTACTGACGATCCAAAAGACAATAATTTTTTTTTCCTTTCTTATCCATGAGCATGAAACACTTTAAAACATTCTTCAATCTGGTTTGTGTCTCCTGTAAATAATATGTGAAATAACCAAAAAATGTTCAGGTGAATAATAATTTACAAGTGTATCTACTACAGAGATATTGTTTGTGTAAAATATATGCATATTTTAATATTCCTCTCCATTCTCACTCAATATTGTCTTATGCTTTGGATATGCAATTCGTTTTGAATTCACGAATCCACCTAGAACTTCACTGAAGTGGCGAAGAAAATTTACTAAATAGGGCTGTTGTCATACACAGTATTTTAAAATTTTGTAGGTAGACTTCAGAGTAAGATTTCTCATTTGTGATAAAGACCATCAGGATGATGACTTTTTTAAAGGATGAACAAGCTTAATATCACATTTCTGGCTTGTGCAACAATACACTTTGAGAAGAAGATTTAAAAATATTTAAAGGTAGGCAGTGACATAATCTGTAACAAACTAGAGAAAACTTACTGGCAACAGATTCCTCTGAAGTATTTGGCATAAAAGTAAAATATTGAAAAGGCAGCCATAAATGATGTATATGGTAACTGTCTAAAAAGCAGCAAGCTTCTGAGATTTCTGTATTTCAGAATAGAGAGAATATTTCCAAGCAGCCTCTCAGGTCCCAGGTCCAGGTTCATGGACTGAAAAGGAGTTTTCCTAGCTGAACAGGAGGTGTCATAATATCCAGTTAGGCCCTTGGCATTCAGATACCAAGATGTTAGGTCGCCCCCAGAATCAACTCAGAAGTAAATTTAGTATCAGTCAGTTTTGACTTCTGTAAATTAGAACAGGCATATTAACTAATACTAGCTGTGGATCCAGGCCAGCTGTTGCCAGGGTTCTTCTATATAGTTTAATTTGCAAGCGTCTTGGTTTTTCAAAACTTGTCTTTGTCTTTAACATTGAGTAAGCAGTACTGCCACTTGGTCAAAGCTACTAGTGCTTCCACAGATATATCTATTAGCTTGTTCTTTACTGCCTTTGACTGTTAAATATCCAGAGCTACAAAAAGACTGTTTAGGGAAGGTTTTCTGTTCAGATGCTATGTTAAATTCCTTCCTGCTACTGTTTGGGTAAAGACATGAGTCTGTCTTTGTGGTGGAGGCTTCATTTTCATTCAGTTTGCTGATTTATTTTAGTTATTTTGTATGACATATAGAGGTTATGTTTTTGGATAGAATAAAGTTTAAACCAATTTCTAACAATGTGAAAGTATCTAGTATTCGCTTTGTCTCATGGAATTGTGTTATACATACAGTTTCTATGGATGCTTTAGATTTATTCTGTAAAGATGAGATTCAATTGTTTCTTGCCACTGTGATATTTCCATTGACTCTCACTCTCAGTGATACTCAAAAGCTACTGATATCTGTAGAAAAAAAAAGTTCCTCATCTGTGCAAGCTGTCTTATCTAAACAAGCAAAAAACTAACCACTGAAAATGTGCCTTCTGTGCAACTAATTATCACTAAAAAAAGAGTTAGTTATTTTCTGCATGTTTACACAATTTTTTTTCTCACATTAGTTCATCAGAAGGTAGCAGAAAGATTGTAGGAGAAGAAAGTGAATAATGGCTTCCAAGATTTTCTTTGATTGCAAGATAATTGTTACAAATGGAATTTTAGAGTTTATTTTAGTTTCTTATGAGCTGTAGTTGTTCCCTTAATTATCTTCAAGAAGAAAAAAACCCCAACTTTGTTGCTGTCACATAATTTTTTTGCAAACCTGACACCTTAACACTCCCTTAACTACATTCTACCTCTGCCTAGATTTCTGTCACTGCCTCAACATCTAGATTTGCTGTGATGTGAATAGAAATAGGGGTGGTTGCTCTTACCAGAAGATGAAGCAATAAACCTTATTTTGGATCGTATTGTTAAAATGAGCATGTGATACTGTTATTTCCCAAACAATAATACAGTGAAGTCACTTTGTCCCCTTTTGACTGATAATAGCATTCTCTCACCAATATTTGTCCCATAGCTATCAAATTATATAACTGAGTTATCTGAGATAAATACAGGATCCAGGTGCATGACACCTACAAAATTTAAAGAAGCAATCCCATTTCTTGCCTTTTCAACAACGGAAAGGGAAACAGGCTTCTTTTACTTGCTCTCAAAACAAAGACTTAGTCTGGCCTTAGGTGTCTACATTTTTAGCAACCCATATTTGATTTCCATCTTGTGCCATGCTCGCACATGTGAAAGATTTCTCTGAAAAAGGACTCAGAGCAATTGTCACTGTCCAATAAAATTTAAAAGTATATGTCTGAAATAAATGAACTGTTTTTCTTCTTTAGGCACCTGTATAGTCTGTAAATACATAGTATTTATTTATCTTGAAAATTCTGGCCTATTCTGGAAAGCTTAAATAAGGATTTTAGAGAGCATAGCATTATAATTTTTTAGACTAACACTTGGATGGCAAGTTGGAGAAACTTAGTATGTGTCTGTTTCAATACAAAATTTCACACAGTGATGATGTTTAGTAAGTTTAGAAGGAAATCCTTATTTTTCTTTTCTGGACATTTCACAGTTGGTTTTTTTTCAAGATTTGTAAGAAACCATGTGCTTGATTTTTATAGAATTTGACAGTGAACACTAGAAGCAGCTTGATAATAATTTGCTGCAAGCCCAGCGCTACACCTTGTCACTGAAATAACAAGCTTGTCTTTAACCTT
>WKFP01014975.1:921103-933330 GCA_011057875.1 Pterocles orientalis | reverse complement strand
ATAGTAGAGAAAGAGTTGAGCCTGGAGAAAAAAAAAAAAAAAGACAGAAGAGGGTGGAAGCCAGCAGCACTCAGCTGCCAAGAACAGGATGAAAAAAATCTACATGGGTGATGCCTGCTCATGTGAGCATTGCCCTTCCCATGAGCTCAGGGTTTGCTCTTGAGACCATTTCATCCTTGGAGCTCCTATGAAGAAGCCCCATAGTACAGTTTTTAATCAGTTTTGGTTATTGGTGGAGCTCCAAAGGCCGTCGGGGCTTGTTCTCCCAACGCACTTAATTGTTTCTGAAATTCCCACGTTCTCCTCCCTGCCAAGCCTCAAAGGAGAGCTGCACACCAAAGGGAAGGGGAGAAGAAAACCACTTCAAGGCATCAAGGTGACTTTTCCTCTGACAGGTGAAGACAAAGAAAAGTGTATGAAAATAATTGATGGGATGGAGCAAACGGAGCTGGCATCGTTTACATACTGAACTGACAGCATGTGCCATTCACAGGCCCTCTCCACTATAAATAATGCTTTATAGTGACACAAAAAAGCCCGATTTATCTTGGAAGTTAAAAAAGCACCATCTGAGTGGACAGCCGGCTTCTGGACTGCCCAAGAAAATGTTTATATAGGAGACCATGCTTTAGATAAAGATGTATAACCTGGCTGATGTAGCCGTGGCTCTGTAGCCAGGGAATTGCAGAGCTCCGGGGATTTCCAGCCCATATTCCTGCTCCCCACACTCACCCCCAGGTCCGATATGTTGCCTGCAACACAGAGCTAACCCATATCTTGCTGAAGTCCAGAAACCTCAAGAGGGCTTTGAGTGGTTGGTATTTGCTGTTTTTTCTCCCTGCCATCCCATTATCTCTCATTTCTGAGGTGCTTGGGTCCTGTAACAGGCTCCAGCTGTGCTGGATTTGGGGGTGAGTGCTCCCAGCTGCTCACCAAACCCCACCCTCACCTATTTTGGCTAAAATGACCTCAGTATAAATAGCTGCACTTTCACAGTCTGGGGGTTTTTTTTGCCAACGGTGAGCTAGGGAGTGCTGGGTGGGGTGAGACATCCAGGAGGTGGGTGCCCATGAAGAGATGGGGCTGGTGACCTCTGGGGCCCAGCAAGGATAGGGGAAGAAGCCCTTGTGCAGCTCCCAGCTGGCTGGTACCTCATGGGGAGGTGCATGGTGCCCATGGCATTGTATGGGAGTTTGTCACAGGGTTGGTCCTCCGAGTCCCAGGTAAGCCCTGATGTCCTTGGTCACTGAGCTAGGGGGAATGGGCCTTGCTGAAGAGTGGGGTGGCTGTAGAGGAAAAGGCTTTCCTATTTGGTGAGAGGTTTTGGTGAGCTGGAATCTTCTCTCTAGCTTGTAAGGTTTGCTTTGTTTTCACGTGTGAAGGGTGGCTGGTGTGGGGAACTAAACCCTGCTGGAGCATGGAGGTCTCTGTTAATGCTATGGAAAGGTGATCACAGAAGCCTAGTTCTTGCCTGATGAGGAGAAATGTGCCATTTTTGGCTCCTCAGGGAAGAGCTGAGCTGAGGAGGCTCTGACAAGGGGGTTTGGATGCAAAGCTGGAGGAAGCTCTTGTTCTGCGTCCCCCTCTGAGGCCGAGCGTTTCTCGCATCACTTTGACTTTCTCTAACTCAGTCCAGACTTGCTGAGGAATCTGCAAACCTCAGGGAAGCTCTTTGGCAAAGCTGATGTGCGTTTTGCCAGCAAAAATAAAAACAAGTACAGAAGGGCTGTCCCAGGGCCTCCAGGAGCATCCCTGTGCTGCCAAAGACCACGCTGGCTCGATGGCCAGCAAGCCTGGACCCCTCGGTGTGGGTACTGGAGTGAATTGTGCTGCTCCTTTATCCCAACACCATCCATCTCCCCTCCCTCTGCAGCCACCCCGGCCTCGGGTCTGTGCTCTGCCCGCGAGCAGGCTTCCGCAAAGGCTGCTCCTTTATAAAGCCCTTCTGGGAAGCGGAGCATGCCGCCCGCTCAGGAAAAGGCGTTATAATGGGCAAGGTACCTGTAGAGGAAGATGGATCGCCAAGTCAGAAATCAATCGAGAGGTTGCGATGGCGTCATAAATCAGGGTATGCTGAGCGTTAAAAGAAACCCAGTGCTTGATTTATAACTTGGCACAAGCCATTTGTCGCCAGCCAAGATTTTCAGAAAGAGAAACATTTTTGTAAGCTTAATTTAACATTATTTTTTTTTCCACTGTGCTAAGCGTTCCTGGAGGGTTTCTTTTTCTCCCTCCACAGATAAAACTCACTTTGCAGATAAAAGCAGCCAAACACCATCTAAAGTTTTTTGTTTCACTTTGAGATGCTTGATGGGCTTGAGCTCTCCTTTCCTTAACCCAGGGTCATTCTTCCTTGAGCCTCAACTCCTTCCCAATGTCTTTCAATATCTTTGAGTTGAAGGCTTTTGTGGTAGATGGCTGGTGCAAATCCAACTCACGCTGCTGAAAAGTATCATCAGTTCATCACGGCTCTGGTGCTTAGTGAAGCTCATTTTGATACCAACAGCAGGTAGGCGGCTGCCTCACCTCAGCCTGCATCCGCCCCCCCCATTTGCTGTGTCTGGAGGGAGCTGCAGGAGAGGCCAGGCAATTAGCAGCAATCAAAAGCGTGGTGGGATTTTGCCCCTGAGCTGCAGAGGAGTTTGTGCTGCTGCTCCCAGTGCTGTGACTGGAAACCTGCAGTCCCTAGTGCGTCCAACTGGCTCATCTGTCCCCGCATCTCCGTGAGGGCATCTCCTCTGTTACGCTCCCAGGTGGTGTGTAAGCAACCGTGTCAGAGGTTTTTGAGGTTTTTTTTGTTTTGTTTTTGGAAATGGGGAATGCAAGTAGTATTCTGGTGTGAGTTCTTGAGAATTAAGTATCTGGTTAAGCTGAAGTGCTCTGAGCAAGTGAGGCGGTGGAAAATGCTGTTCCCGAAGTGCTTACCTTTTTCCCTATTTTTTTTTAATTAGTTGGGTTTTGCAATGGATTATTTTGTCTGCTTTGGTTTAAAGCAGCCAAACAAGCACAAAGGATGTGGGGTTTTCCGTTTGCATCGGTGATGTTGTACTTATATACAGGGTCTATATGAGATGTGTGCTTGTATATGGGGTGCCCTGGGGCTGTGCATTCCTGGCTGAAGTGACCAGGCACATTTCTCCAACTCCCTGGTGGTATTTCTGGGAGGCCAGGAGAGGCTGAGGACTTACCACACTGGCCCTGTAGCGATGGGAACTAAGGGGAAGGGGTTGTGGGGAGCTGCAAGGCACCCATGAAACCCCCTCTGCTGAAGCACAGAACGAAGTCGGGTGTTGGTCCGGGGCATTCCCGTTGTAGGTTGTGTATCCATGTTGGTGCTATTGACAGGTGTTTGCAGAAGCCCAGTTCTTGCCCGATGAGGAGAAAGGCACCGTTTTCAGCTTCTCTGGGAAGAGCTGAGCTGAGGAAGCTCTGACAAGAGGTTTGGATGCAAAGCTGGAGGAAGCTCTTGCTCTGGGTCCCCCTCTGAGGCCGAGCGTTTCTCCCATCACTTTGACTTTCTCTAACTCAGTCCAGACTTGCTGAGGAATCTGCGAACCTCAGGGAAGCTCTTTGGCAAAGCTGATGTGCGTTTTGCCTGGTTTCAGATTTCATGTGAAAAAAAAAAATCCCCTCCACCCCCCGAATCTCCACAGTTCTTTTTTCAGCTCGGTTAAGGTAATGACCAATTTGTAGATGCCAGAACCGCTGGATCACTCCGCAGCACTTCTGTGAGCACTATTTGTCCATTCGACAAGCATGTAATTGTGCTGCTTAATTGGAAGAATTTGTCAGTGCAAAGCATCGTACACGAAGCCATCATGGGAGCAGGCTCTGCCGGGCAACTGGTCCCAGTCCAGTGTGTGCAGCTCTGGCAGGTCCATGCCAGGCCACGAAAGGATAAAAAGCAACAAACATTTTAGGCATGAAAGGATAAAAGGTGATGCCCACCCACTTCCCTTCTGCCTATGGGACAACCTGGTTAAAAATAATAATGATAATTATGTGTTTCTGGTGAAGAGAGGTGCCCAGGGAGGTGGTACATGCCCCATCTCTGGAAACATTCAAGGTCAGGTTGGATGGGGCTCTGGGCAACCTGATCTAGTGGAAGATGTCCCTGCCCATGGCCGGGGGGTTGGACTGGATGACCTCCATGGTTCCTTTCAACTCAAACTATTCTCTGATTCTGAGGAGGCCAAAGCAGCCTCTCCGGTGTGCTCTGCCATTGCTGTTGCATTCTTGGTGAATGTGGATCTAGCCAAGCTCTGTGGTGATGTTCAGAGGGAGCTCCTCTGGCTGTTGAAGCAAACACAGAACAACCAGAGCAGCTAATGTGGGCTTCCAAAGAGGCTACAACAGGGGGCTTAGCAAGGCACCACTTGCCTCTCTGCTGAGAAGGTCTGTGGCAAACACCTTGCCTGTGGGGCGCATAAGGCAAGATGCTTCTGCTCCAGCAGCTGTGAGTTTCCCATCCCTGTGTGGGGCGAGTTGGGCTGACCCAGAGCGGGTTGTGTTGAGGTCCCTGGTCCCAGCTCCCTGCACACATCATGGAATCCCAGGATGGTTTGGGTTGGAAGGGACCTTAAAGCCCATCCAGTGCCACCCCCTGCCATGGGCAGGGACACCTCCCACTAGCCCAGGTTGCCCAAAGCCTCATCCAGCCTGGCCTTGAACCCCTCCAGGGATGGGGCATCCACAGCTTCTCTGGGCACCCTGGGCCACTGCCTCACCCCCCGCACAGGAAAACATTTCTTCCTCACATCTCATCTAAACCTATGCTCTCCATCCCTGACCCCTTGGTCCTCCCTGCCTCTGATGCCCTTCCCCAGCAGTGCTGGGCATGCTGAAGGCAGCAGCATGGGGCTTTCATTCCTGCGGATACAGATTGAGCGTTAAAGGGCTTCTGTGTCTCTGCCAGCCCTAGTCCTTCCCTTCAGAAAAAGCCTTTAGAAGCATAAGGTGTTTTTGTTGGTGCTGTAGAGCAGCCCTGGGTCTTGTGGTGGTGAGAGGAGCACCATCCTGAGCTGGCTCCTTTCTTCCTTCCCACTGTGTGCCATCCCTGCCATCTTCCCTGGGCAGCTCGAAGGAGCTGTACACAAGACTTACTGCCATGCCACTTGGCAGCTTCAGCCTCAGTGGGCTCCAATTTCACTTTAAAGCCCCCTTCTGCCTCCCCTTATAATTGAAAGGCGAGCTTGTCGTACAGCAAAGGATCCAAAATGGGTCAGACCAGCAGGCGGGCTCCAAAACAAACATCGTTAACGCCAAACCACTGAACCATACACTGCGAGCTGACAGTGCCTCTTTTGCCTGCTGACTTTGACCACACAGACACTGTTGTCTTAAAGAAACAGCCCGGGCTGCCTGTGCCGGGGCTGCTGGCGGTGACAAGGGATGGAGGGGGAGATGCCAGCAGGGCAAGGGCAGAGGTCCTGACTCTGCACAGGGAGGGCTGAGGGGTCAGAAAACCTCCACAAAGCTGCAGTGGGGAGTTTGGCGTAGCCAACATTGCTCTCTACCTGCTGAGCTTTCCTCTTTGCTGCTCTGCATCCCACAGAAGTTGACCTTGCTTTATAGGATCATAAAATGATTGGGGATGGAAAGGACCTTAGAGATCTAGTCCCACCCCCCTGCCATGGGCAGGGACACCTCCCATTAGCCCAGGTTGCTCACAGCCTCATCCAGCCTGGCCTTGAACCCCTCCAGGGATGGGGCATCCACAGCTTCTCTGGGCAACCTATAGGTTTTTATTATTAATTTTTATTTTTTGCAACTAGCCAAAGGGACGGTATGGTAGCACTCCACCAGCTGCTTTGCTTCCTATTTTTTTGGTGCATTGGTGTGACTTTGGGCTGAGTTGTTCTCATTGACATGTCCTGGAGGGATGTGCGTCTGGGTCCTGCTGCTGCTCCCCAGGCTGGGCTGTGGGTACCACGCTGTGCTACGGAGTATGTCCATCCCCCAGCAAAAATAAATAAAAAAATCTGAAACTCAAACATCCTCCACTTCCAAATGGTGCCTATGGTCCATTTAGTTTCATATACACAAAGTAATATCGTTCATAGGCAAAAATCCCGGGAGCCTCCCAGAACACAGAGAGGATCGGTGTTGCCTAGTTACCGGCAGTATGCTGGCACGCTGAGATAAATCAAATCAATACAGCTCCAAATATTAAAGCCTTTAAAATAAAATCAAAGCTGTGGCCATAATCCCCAATGCTTCCTCTTTACCTTCAAACAAACATGGTGCTGTGCTGGAGCCAGCGAAGGACGCGGTTATTGCACAGGCGGCTTCTTCTCCTTGGCTTGTATTCTTTTTCTTTTCCCTTGACTAAAAGCAGAGAATAGACTGTGCCATCCTGAGGGAGAGAGCGGGGCGGAGGGGAGTGGATGGACATTCAGGGCTTTCTAATGGACAGAGAGGTGAGAGTGACTTCTTGCATCTCTCCAGCTGCATATTGTGATGATTTACTGCTCTGAGCTGTGACACTGTTATGAAGCCTTTCAAGCACCCATCCTTCCTGAGCGAGCAAGTGTTCAGCCTCCAGCAGATATGCGGTAGCAGCAACTCTTGTCTTCTGGAGCCTCACGAGGTTTATCCTGGGCGAGATGCTCCAGACTAGACCTGAGACAAAGGATCACAGAGCCCTGAGCAGAGTCACAGTGTGTCCTGACAGCCTCTGCTGAGAAATAGGAGGGGAGGAGTATCTATAAAAAATACCAGAGCTGCCTGTTCCCCAAGAGGAATGCCTGGGGTGCTGGGACCATGGGTGTCTGTCCACCCCTGGGACTGACTGCGAGTGCTGTGTGTGGCAGATGTTCCAGTTGTCAGTGCGGGTGGGATGGAACCATCCTTGGAGAGCTGGTTATGGGAGTTGGTGACTTTAAGTGTTTAAGTCCTGCTCCTAATTAAGTAGGAAAGTGAAGTAATCATGTCCCAACGATTGAAAGAAAGCCAGCAAAGCACAGGAAAGAAAGAACCCTGTTTGGCTCATTTACTAGGGTGAATAAAATAGGTGGGAAATGGCGATTGACCGAACTTGCTTATATACATTAATTTGCTGAGGCTGATTTTTCTCACGACCGCAGCATGGCATGGGAAAGTCTTGCTCCAGAGTCAAACGCTGGCGATGTCTTACACTCATCTGCACGGTGGGCTGCCAGGATCAGGTCTCTGGGCTCAGCAGTCCTGGAGAATAGGATCTGAGGTTCTGAAATGCAAATTTAAAGCAAGCCGGAGCCCTTGGTGCATGGGCACAGCACTGAGATAAGTCACTTACTGGTGCTCGAGAGTGGGTTAAGCTGTCTATATAGACACAGCCGCTCGGAATTTGTATGACAGTAATACCTAGAGAAATCTGCCAGGATTAGATCACTTATATTAGATTTGGTAGATATACATGTACAGCCTCATCTCCCAGAAGATTGTAATGGAAGTAGACAACTGAAAATAGTGGTGAGGAAAAAAAAAGACTGTAACCCTACTCCAGCTTGGGGAAGGCAAACTAAAGCACAGCGAGGTTTAGTCGCTTGCCCACAGGGACAAGAAAAATGTGGAGCTGAGCTGGGAACCAAACTCAGATTTTCTAAATTCCAGCCTCAGGGAGCGCTGGAGGTGCTGAGACTGCTGGGGGATGTGGAGTCGAGTGTTTGCTGGCACCGATGCTGCGGCTGCTGGGCTCAGACAGCTCGGGACGGGGCGCAGCCCTTGGGCAGTGCCGTGTGTCCCTACCTGTGCTTGGCAGCTTGTGGGACGTGTCAGAGCCGAGGCTGTTCTCCAGCAGCCGCCCAGCACCAATGAGGACACCTTGGTGCTCCTGGGGGTGGAGAAGGGGCTGTGAGCCATGGCTCCTCCATGGGAGATGTTCAGGAGGGCTCTTGGTAACAGGGGGGACAAATATCCCTGATGGGGAGAGAGAGGCATGTCTGGGAGATGGTTTGGAGGTGTCTGCTGTCGTTCCTGCTCCCAGTGGCCCTCCGTGGGAGCCAGTCTTGCCCCACTGCTGGGAGGAGAGCTTGAGTTCCCTTGGCTGAGCTTGCTGTCGTGGGTGACCCTGCACGGGCTGTGACGGGTGACTGAACAGCCTCGTGGGGTGCTCTGGTGTGAGCGGTGCTCCTGATGGGCTGCTGGAAGTTGAGCTCTGCTGATTTCCAGGCTGATGGGGAAAAATTCATGCTTTCATGGCTCCTCTCTTCCTCCCAGGGCTCTGGGAGATCAGAGGTGATCAGGAGAGCCTTAGCGGGAGGGGAACAGCAGTGAAGGAGGTTTTGGGGTTTTTTTTCCTCTTAGCATCTCCCTATGCTTTACTCACAGCAAACAGCCCAGTAGCACCTCCAGCTGGGGGGCATCTTAATATATCTGAGAGGGACACTGGGACCTTTCTCGACCATCCTGGAGGATTTTTATTGTATGGCCACTAAGAGGAGAAGGAGGACTGGGACCTGGCTTTGGTGGGTGCTCCTCTTCTGTCCTTTCTCTGCCTCCCCTCTGTGTAACAGGATATTCAGAATTGCCAAATTCTTGTGGTTTTCACCAGCCCTACGGCTGCTTGGAAAGTGTGGAATTTTTTTTTTTCAAGAGGTTCTCAAAAACAATCTCCCCTTTGTTTCCCTTTCTACTAAAAAAAAAAAAAAACCAAACCTAGAAAGTTGGAAAATTGGCTGTCTCTGGCTATAATCCACACCAGCCGACTTTCTGCGGATAAACTTTGCCCTTCCACCTTTCCCCTGTGTTGAACAGAGCAGCTCGCACCTCCTGGAAGAAACCAGATCATTATAATACATGGCTTGTGCAGCACTAAAAGGGAAGGAGAAGCAATAAAACACCCAGGCATGCACAGCCAGCCACCTTCTGATCCTTTTTTTCCAAGAGAAAGGTATCGGGGAGGTTTTAATTGATTCGGTTGAGTTATCGTTAAATCTCAAGAGGCTTTTTCTTTTTCTGTTTTACCTTCTCCATGAAAAACCGCTCCAGTGGAGGCCTCTTTGGAGAGGATCGCCACGTGGAAGAATTCAGTTGATGGTTGTCCAAAGCGAGGTGAGAAAACACATTTGTGCCAAGAGCAGCCAGCTTGGATTAGCGAGCGGCAGCGTGGGATGTGAGCAGAGACATGATCATGGGCTGATAAAGACAGACGTAAGACATAAACATCTGAAATTTGACTTAAATATTTATAAGAACCTAGGGCTCTCTTACAAATGTTATGTTTGGGAAGGAGATAGGGTGATTTATGGCTGCTGTTTGCGCCGCTTGCTCTGTTTTTGTCGCTCCGTGGTTGGAGCTAACCTGATTGTCCCACAGCTGAGGTGCAAATTGAAGGTCACAAGGAACATTGCGTGGTGGCACGGTGCAGTCTTAGAGCCGGCCGATGTGTTGTTGTGTGAGCATCTCCGGGTCCCTGGGCCCTTCCAGCAGAGGATGGTCCAGCTGCTGCCCACCCAGGGTGACAGGGCTGTGCCCGTGCTGGGGCTAGGGAGGGTTTGTGCTGGGTTTCACCAGCAGTCTTGGCTGCGTTTGCTAATGGCACTGTTAGTTCTGTGCTGCTGAACAGCAGGTTATCGCCTGGAAAGCTCCTGTGGCTGCTGGGGGAGGTGGGGAAGGTGCCTTTGCCTGACCCAAGCTGCTCTCCTCGTATGTGTCCTGCTAAAACCGAGGGTGGCTGTGGCACAAGGGTTACAATTGAGCTTACTAGGGCTCGTTTCTTCCAGACAGATCACTTAAACACAACAAAAGGCTTCATCCCCAGCTGCTGCAAACTGGGCAGGTGGTAGCACACGGGACTGAGCAGGGCAGTGGGAATGGGGAGCTTTGGTGGAGAGGAGCCAAGGGGATGTAGGAGTGAGGAGAGAGGTGTAGGGGGTGAAGAAGCTTGGGGGGGACAGGATTGGGATCTCCCAACTGGGTGCAAGGGGAGATGGTGCTGGTGGGTTCAGGGTCTTGCTGGTTCCTGCAGCTCTGTGCCCCTTGGCTTTGCATGAGGTTTGCAGGGGTGAGCACCACTCTGCTGGTGGTGGAATCAGTGCAACCCCACTGACAGTAGCTCAGGGCACAAGAGTTTGTCTCCACACACACCTCAGTGGCCACGAAGTCCCTGTGCTGTTGGCTGAGCAGAGCTGTATCCCCACAGTGTGTGTCAGGGTGTGACGTCCAAAGACAAAAGCTCCTGCTTGCTGAACGGAGGAGAAAGAGCTGCTGCTATTAATTATTAATGAAATCTCATGCACAACATTAAGGACACAGGCAATTCTTTTTGGCAAGTGTAATGAAAAAATTAATTGAATAATCATTCCATGTAAATAGATTTAGATAAGCTTCTCTCTTTTTTTTTTTTTTTCCTCTCTTGCCTCCTCTCCCCACACCGTCCGCTTCGCAGTAGAGAAAACACTGTGATTTATTGCTGGGAATATTCTTATAATTCAGAGCATCCTGTGCTGAAGGGCGGCTGTACCGGCTGGGGCCACCAGGTCCCTGGGGTTCAGACAGTCTCACCAAGGGGATGCACAGTGGCATGAGGGGGGGGGGGAAGGCAAAAAAAAAAAAGCTGTTATAATTTACTGCTATTTGGAACATTTTGAAAGCAACCTAAGAGCTTGATTTACAAGGTGTTGGTTTGTTAATGGCTTAGAGGATCTGATCCTGTTAGCATCCATGAGTCCTTCCAGCCTTTGGTGGGGTGTGGGTGTCCCTGCAGTGTGGGAGCCCGTGGGGACCCCACCCAGCCCAGCTGCAGCAGTGCTGTGTGCCTGCAGAACAAACCCTGCCCTGGGGCACCCACCCCGCAGGTGCTCTGTGTTTCTTTTTGTTCCCATTGGCTGGTGTTGCCCAGGTACCTGTTAACTTTGTGCCTTAAATGCTGATGTTGGAGGGGGCTGAAGCATGCCAAGCCTTTCAAATTTTCTTTTGTCCATTCCTGCTAGAGAGTTGTGAATTTTTTCCCCAAGGAATGAGCCTGTGTGTGCCCCCCAGGCAGGGCTGGCCACCCCTCTTGGGTGAGGGGGGGATGTGGGGACAGCCCTGTGCATCCCCAGGCTCTGTGCAGCCCTTCAGTGAGAATCCCAACCCCGAATGGAGAGGGCAGGACCCAACGCTGAATCCTTACTGAGTGTGGGAACCTGTGACTGTGCTGGCTCCAGTGAAACCCGTGAGGACCCCCCCAGTTTGTGCTGGGCTCTGGCTCTCTGCTCCTGCCCCCCATTAGGCTGGGGCTGGCAATGGCAGGCTGGCTTCCTCTCTCCTGTCTTTCAGTGAAAAATGTTTTCCATTACATTTAATCTTGGAGTATTCTCTTTAGGGTCTCTGGTATGGTACTCAGCTCTCCCTCCCTGACGTGGGGCATTTATAAAGGCAGAAACCTTTTTTTGCCTGTACCCATGAAACTGTTCCATTCTCATTGCTCTGCAAAGTGACATAACTTTAAGAAAGAACCAGGAGAGAATTCACAGGAATCTCACTTAGCTTTTAAAGTTAATAAAAAAATATGCACCAGAATAACCAAACCCCCATTGGGCTGTACTCTGTGGGGTCCTGAGCACACACACACACCCCGCAACATTGCTGCAAAACCAGGAGGAAGGGGAGGGATTCAGGACCAGCATCATCACTGGTTCAGCAGGACACATCCCCTTTCTGGATTTTGAGGCTTAAAATTGCCAAATTCCTCCCTCTGTGCTCTGCCTCTTATTTCAGAGGATGTAGAGTAATTTTGGCCGTAACTCTGGAGACTTCCCAGGAGCTGTATCACGATACATATTCCCTGGTGTTCTATCACAGTTTGACCCTCTGTCTTTTTCGCCTCCTTGCCTCGCCTGACAGTGAGTTTCCAGCTTTCTTGTTGTTCCCTGCAGTTACAATTAACTTCAAACGGTGTCTTATCATTAAATCAACTGACATTGAACCAGGCAGTTGCCTTAAAGAGAGACTGCTCTTACTCTTTTTCTGTGCTTACTCAGCTGCTGTGTTGCTCCTTCTGCAAATTAAAAAAAAAGAGGGAAAAATAAAAATTATCTGTTGGAATTAAGCGAGTGCCTTGTTGCTGCCTGCCATGCCTGGAGTTTCTGAGTTTCTTTGGCTTTAAATGGCATCTGAGAACACAACTGTCCCCTGAAATGACAGAAGAGTTTGGTCTGTCACTACTTTGGGATCTAATTGAGGTGTATTTTGCAGACTGGGGACCCAAGGCAGCTCTGTTGGGTGTCTGAGATCAGAATTGGGAGCTGGGTACTCCTCAAGCT
>WKFP01014975.1:893978-912435 GCA_011057875.1 Pterocles orientalis | reverse complement strand
TTTTTTTTTTTTTTTTTTTTTGGATACATTATTTCAAAATGAGCTTGAATAGAAAGAAAAATGCCTAATTCTGCCTAAAGGAATGCATCAGTGGGAAAAAAAAAAAAACCAAAACCCCCCAAAATGCCTATTGTTTTAACTCAGTGGTTGCCCTACCCCAGCCACAGATGCTGTTATTTGCCATGGGGCTGTAAGATTGGCCATAAACCGAAGGACAACACAATCAGAGCACTCTAATGTGCACAAGCCCCGCATCTGTAGTAGCGAACGTCATGTAGAACCCCATCATGCAGCACTTTGGTCATGCTGTGCTCGTGGGTTAGAAATCCCCAGTTACAGGAGTGTGCTGGGAGTTAGAGATGCGTCTGCCTTGATAAAACCCAGGAGGGATTTACAATGCTTCCTTGGAAGACTGGGTGACTATTTGGTGTGGCTCCAACCCTGGATGCAGTGAGGCTGGGGAAGGTGCCCCATCCTCGTACGGGTGATGCCAGGTTTGGCGTTTCCATGCCGCTGCTATGCCATGCTAGCTCTGCCCAGGTGCTGGGGCAGGCTCTGCATCCCCTGTGCCCACCACAGCTCCCTTGTTGGTGGCCACCACCAACAGTCTGTCCAGGCTTGTTAGTGCCGTACCAATCACACCCAAGAGAGCAGGTCCTTCTGCCAAAGCATAGCCCTGAGGTTGTCACAACAGCAGCTTTTTTTCCCCTGTATTCCTGTATTTACCCAGAAGTTGATGCCAGTAACCCCATCATTAAAACCTTCCTGCAGTTCCTTGCTCCCCCAGCCATTCAAAGTCAGGTGTGCTCTGTCTGCCCAGGCCAGGACAGCTGTGAATGTCTTCTCAAGGATGCTTCTTAAAACCCCTATCACGATGCTGGCCGTTGGCCAGCGGTGATAGATGCAACGCCCTGGCTTACTGGAAATTCAGTGAGTCAAAGCACGAAGACTGAGCAGCGAAAGGCTGAGTGGTTTGCTTGAGTGCCTGCAGCAGAGCTGAGAGCATCTCGAACCACCATCAGCCACACCAGCCCCTAGATTTCTAGCTGCCTTAAATCCAAAGACCAAGCAGTGGGGCCTCAGCTTCTGGTTTTATGCCATTCGGATAAATACCCGAGGAGCCAGGGTTGGGGGTCATGTTCTTGTCCCCTTCTTGTATTTGCAAATGTTTCCAAAAGCAGTTGGGTGCCCCAAAGTCTTGGTGGTGTTGGGAGTATCTAATGTGCTCCTATCCCTGGCTGCCGGAGGTGAGTACTGATGTCTCTGAAGATCTTTGGTCAGTCCATTCCATGTTTATAGGTTGTTTTGCAGAGTTCAAATCTGCATGGAGGTCTAGGACCAATCTAGTACCCAGCCAAAGCTGGGAAGCACCATGTGCTACCTTGGGGCCATGGCCCTCGCCCCGCGTGGCGGTCTACAGCTTGGGAAGGGTTGGGGTGCATTTTCAGAGCTGTTGTGGGGTCTTTCATCCCAAGAAGCCCCAAGGCAGCAGGGCACATGCACACCTTATTTTTAGCAAAACCTGGACATAGGAGTCCCTCCTCTTCTTCCCAGCCGGGACTCCAAGAAGAGCTGATGATCGCACACCACGCAACATCTTAGTTCATTTGGGTTTCTAATTTCCTGGAAATCCTCCAGGGCTTTCTTTTCCAATGGCTTACCAGCAACGCCACCAGACAGATGATATTTTTTCATCCTAAAACCTCCCCAGATCACAGACGGAGCTACCCTGCCCACGGCCAAGCACAACGTGTCAGCTAAGAAAAAAAACACGTGGGAGCGTGGGCAGGCAGAGAGGCCAGGGTAAAATCAATGAATTGAACTTTTTTTTCTCCTCTCTGTCTCTTTCCACGTTTGTGTCCCGCCACCCCCACCTCCCTGGAGGCTGGTGTCACCCACAATAGCTTAGTTTTGAAAAGAACGTGGATAGGTAAAGGAGAGAAGGTATAATTATGGGTGGAATCTGGGATTTTTTTTTATCAGATTGTGACACTGTCGAACGCTTTCTGAGCAAAGTATACTGTTGAAAAAGCAGCGATTGTGCCTTTCCCACCACCATTATCAAAGCTCCAGTCAGTCAAATCCTCCCTGTTATTAAATGCTGCTCTGCAAGTCTGCATTGTGAAGCTGAAGGATATAATCACAGGTGCCAGACATGGGGAGAGAGCTGATCCAAAGGTGTGAAAAAAAAAAAGAAAACACAAAGATGAGCTGAATAAAAACACATAAATGAGGTGTAAAAAATCAGATTACAGGGGGCAGAGAAGGTGGGAGTAAAATGAAGCAGAAAAAAAATCCATTACTTAGACTTCTTTTTTTCTCTCCCTTTTGTTAATACAGAAGAAATGGAGGAAAAAAAAGGCAAGCCAGCGTGCTGATGGATTTGCCAGTATTTGTCTGCCCTGCTTGAGCCAGGCGGTACTTGAGGTGATTCAGGCACTTCTCGACTGCTGCTGTCGGTGTCAAAGGGCCATCGACATCCACCCTGGGGACCTGCGGGGTGCCCAGCCCCTGCCACCCCACTGGTGCCCCACAAGCGGCAGGATCTGCGGTGGCTTCGGCAAAGCCCGGCACCAGCAGCATCCATGTGGCTGGTCAGTGCCACGCTCAGAGGGTGGGGATTGACCAGACAGCATCGGAATTAGAAGTTGTGTTCAAACATTTGGCATGAAAAATATTAACACAGACTTAGGCTCTAGGTAGAATATTCCCAAATTTCTCTGTCAGAATGAATTAGGAAGGCGATTGGATCTATCAGAGCTTCTTTTTCAAGGGGATGGAACAGGATAAAAAAGCATGCTCGGGTTGTAAAGCCAAAAAATAATTTGGAAACTAACTCCGACTGCTCCAGTGAAGTCGTGTCAATCTGGAAGTGTTTGCTTTGACCAAGCTTTTCATTTCAGGATGTTTCAGACTAAACCCTTGTTGAAGTGGACACATTCCTGCAGAAAATTTCCATTTTGATGAACTTGCATTTTTAGAAAACATCCAGGCATTGTTAGCTGTCTTTTGAAGACAGCTAATACACCAAGAAACCCAATGGTCCTCATTTTCTTTAAATGTGGACCTCTCCAGCCGATCACTCACAGTCCTTTCCACATCCCTCCATCCTGCCTTGGTGTGTTTTACAAAAACCTCTTTTAACCAGGGACTTGACCACAGCAAAATTGGAACCAGTTTTGTTGCACACAGCCTTGTGCGTGGCCTCCGCCAGTGCAAGAGGACATATTTCGGCTTTAGGCTGAGCCCGTTTGTAGTCGCTGTCAATTAGGACCAAACCGATAGAAGTCCATCACGCAGCTGTTCTGCGATAGATCTGCAAAATCCTCTGAAAAATAACGCTCCGGGGTCAGCTGGTGCAACTCTAGACAGGGAAAGCTGGCTAACTTTTTAGCTGGCTTATAGAATATTCCAGGGGAGAAGATCTATTAACAGGCGAAGCAATAGGTCACCTTTGCTGGGCATAAAATGCCGATAGCGTATTAACGGAGCTCACACAACCACCCACCCCCTGCTCGCTGGGCAGGGATGCAGTCATGCTTATAACATAGAGAAACATAGATTTTTTTTTGTTGTGCCCCAAGGCACCTTGGAAATTTGGCCCTACTGAGGTCAACAGGACTTTTTTTTTCCAGGATGTTGTCCTGACTCTTCTCAGAGGTAAACTGAGCTCAGAGAAGTATGTACAATTTCACTAGAGGAATTTCAGAGTGACTTTTTCTTTTTTTGCATGAGGATAGGTGAAATGATTGTATTGCTTCCTTCTGCCCTTTGTATCCACCAGTCCAAATCCATCTGACATTATCCTCCCATCAGTCAGTGAGCAGTTCATACGTAAAACCTCATTCCTGTCTAGGCTGCTTTGTTGTTAGATCCTCCACCCCCTTTCTTGCGAACACTTTTTTTTTCCTCTTACTCCAAATCTCAGCGTTCCAGAGCATCACTTGGGAACTGAGCAGCACATACACGGGGTGAGGTTAATTTTGAACACGGCAGGTCATCTCTCAAGCTAGCCCGACCTTGGTTCCAATTCTACTATATTTCAATTGTTATGGATTTTCAGTGCCTCTTTTCTGAACAGGAACCTCCGAAATGAAGTGATATGAGGTGCTATAGATCTGTTTGCCGGCAAGGTTATTGCAAAGGCAGGCAGGACAGTTTGCCTTGCAGAGGGTGCACTATAAACACCTCCAAGGTCTTCCCATAAAATCTGTGAAATACTACCCCTCCAGACATAGATCGTTGATGTTAAGGGTCAAGTTCTCAACCTGACCCTCAGACCAGCTAAAATCTGCAGCTCTGTTAGTGTGTGATCGCTCTATCGTCCAGGCGAGCGATGGGAAGCCCAGCAGCCCGTGGTGGTGTGCATGGGGAAGAAGCACTGCCCAAAACTCTGTTTCAAGGACATGCTAAAGATATACTTGTCTGTGTACAATTTACCCCGATTTTGTGCTCTCAGCCGTAGAGAGGCAGCTACGGACTCAATGGAGGAGAGAGCAGAGGTGTTCTGGCCCAGGGGACACCAGAAGTGAAGGCGAAGGCGATGGCAGAGAGCAGCCCATGTGTCGAGCAGCACTGGAACCAGGCGCTATAGATCAGAGTGGAGAAGCTGCAAACCTGCAAAGCCTGAGTCACAATAAAATAATATTCATAGCTGGGCTGGTTTGGGATTTTTCAAGGGCCAAATCAGATTATATCCAAGTTCACAATGGAACACCAACAAACCATACATTCGCTGCTGACAGAGCAAAGTGATTGATCTTTTGTCTGGTTCCAAAATACGTCGCTTTTGGGGCATTTTCTTGATGTTATTTGCAGATTCAGCATGTTGGCTGATGAAGTGAAAAGAATTGTCCAGCTATTGCTTGCTTGGCAAGGTTTACCTGCCCTCCTGGGAGACATGGCCAGAGGAATCGGCTGCATCATCGTTTGTTGGTGGACATCCACAGCCACATGGTTAAACTGCACGGCACGGCTCTTGGTATATAACCAGGGAGAAAACTATGATTTTTTTTTTGTTTCAGATGCAGACTTCTGCTATTTAAAATGGAAATCTCATTTCACTACAAACAATATAGAGTCCATTTCAAATCTTCAGGTCTGACTGTGTCTAGGGGAGATCAGTAATATTTGAGGAACATTTTTTATCCCAGGATGTTCATGCTCATATACAGAAGACAGAAGTAGCCAGGATTTATACATTTCCTTTCAGGTGTTTACAGCTATGGATTTCAATAAGAAAGCTCTTTGCTGGCTTTAAAAAGAACAATGAAGTAGTGCAGCGAGGGGCTGATTGCCGCTCCGTGGGGAACTCCCGCGCACATTATAGACTATCTGCCTCACGCGATAATGACAGACAAGTAGATGACCTTTCTATGCTAATGATTTGGCTCCTCAATGAATTCATCCGATGTGATCCAGGCGACTTGTCTTTACCCAGTGACGGATCATGTCATGGGACCCCTGAGCTTTCGTGTGTTAGTTAATGTTCTGTCAACACTAGCCCCTGAGAGATCATCCCAGATGTCCTGGATGACGATTAAGCCTCTTGAATAAAAGAGATGGTGCCTAGCGAATCTCCAGGAGCTGATGCTCTTCCTGGAACACAACTGGTCACATCCCAGCAGAAACCTTTCCTGTGTCTGCCAGCTTACCTGCTGCTTGGAGCATGGAGCTGAAGTGCAATAGCAGAGTTAAAATTCTCTGGGAAAATGAGCTGGAAAATATTGATCCAATTTCAAGCAGCATTACAAATGCCCAAATCATTGCATCCTAGCATTAACTAATTTTTAAATATCCAATGGTTTTATCTGCTCTGCTGCACTTCATAATGACAAGCACGTGTGTTTGTGCGCACGGCTACTACGCCGCAGATATTTTGCTTCCCTGTACCAGACACAGACCCTATACCTGCCCTCTCTCACACATGACAGCTCTGCAATCAAACACAATATGACAGAGAGCCGGGGGGGGACGGGACACACAGGCTATTTCCCACAGGATTTGGGTGCCAAGCTTTGTACCTTTCCTACCCAAGGGCCTGTTTCACAGCTGCTGTGCATCAGAGCAGCCGCGCGCTCCTCGCTGGAGGGAAGCTGATGTAAAGCCAGTTGAGCCTCGTATAGATTACGCTTGTGTTTACATTGTAGTTGAAGATGAAAATCAGAATGAGGGTGGTAGAAGACGTGATAAGAAATGTTTGATGTTATAAAGACTTTTGACTCAGCACATAACTCCTTTGCAAAGGTTGCAGAGAAACCTTGTGTTTCTGTCCCGCAGGGGAGGTTCCACCAGCACCGTGTTCATGGCAGAAACTGGTGTCACCACGCATAGGACATCTAATATAACCTTGGAACCATGAACTAAAATAATGGGCACATTGTCCCATCTGAAATAAAGACAGTCTTGCAAAGTGCTTTCTCTCAGCCCAGTTCTGCACTGTTTTCCATGTTTGTTTGTTTGGTTTTTTTTTCTTTCTTCCTTGCTAAAGGGCTAATTTGCTCTGGTAGCTGCTAAACCCTGCTTTGACTTGGTGACTGCTGATCAAACCACGTTTCTGTTTCCCACAGCAAGAACCTGCAATCCTCATGGGATTTCTAACAAAGGGCTGTAGACACTGAGTTCTTAATGAATTCTTAAAGAATCAGGGGTGCTCCAGCAGCAAAAGGCCTTAATTTTGTGGTCACTCACTAGCCCTTGTTACCAGTGGTCACAGTGGCTTTAGGGTTTGGACCTCATGGAAAATGAAAGCTGCTTCTTAGATTGTGTCCCAGCAGTGTCGATGCTCATGGCATCTGGCTGATGTGCTGCCTGAGAGATGCTGAGGGACCTCCACTCTTGGGGCTCCTTTATTCTCCTTGGCCCATTTATGTGGACAAGTGGCTGTCCTCAAGCTGGTCTTGAGCCTTCTAATCACATCCATCCTTTTTCTGTGGAGTCCAAGAATGCGCCAGTTTTCCGTGATTCTCATGTCTCTAAATCAACCCGTTCCCACCTGGTTGGGTGGCTCCTCCAGCCTTGACCTCTCTGTCTTGCCCCATTTCTGACTCCACAGGTCTCCTTCTCCCTTTCCAAATTCCTGCCCATCTCTTTCCTTTCCTGCCCCTTTCCCAGCCCCACTGTGTCCTCCTCTGGGGTCGGCGTCATGAAGGGCAGCGGGGAAAATGCACTCCCATTGTGGTGAGGTTGTGAGAGTGGTTCAGCTGATGTTCTGACTGTGGCGTGTGCTCTGACAGTGCCCTTGGAAACCAGCATCCACAGAACTATTGTCTCTTTTATTTTTTTTTTAATCGCTCTCACACCACATTTTGAAGAGGTTATAATGGGATTAGCCACCCTCATTGCTTTACAATACACATTTTTATCTGTGTGTATATATAGAACAGGCTTTTTAACTGCATAAAGGTGTCACGGGGAGGTTCAGGCCCTAATGTATGACATTATCTCCTCTGCTGATTGCAGCCAGTACCAGGCTCTGCACAGAAAAGGCTGTTAACAGCGTGCGGCGATCGCTTGCCAAAATGAGATGCTCTCACCTGGTACAGGCAGCCTGCTCCCTGGGGTCGGATCCTCAGGCGATGCAAACCAGCGTAGCTCTGCTAAAACCAGCAGAGCAGTGCCAATGTACAGGAGCTGGAAACCCAGCCCAGGCGCTGGTGTGGGGATTCCTCCTGCAGCCAGCGCTGCAAAAGCTGGTAGCTCTTTTTAACATCCACTCAGCGAATTTAAACGAGGCACTAGTGAAAATCGTGGAAGCAGCTGGAGTTTACACTGGGTGACTTCTGCCTAGAGTGTTTCTGAAACCCTGGTTTCAACATAGTCGTTCATAATATGGCTGTGAATGTCTGCCTTTGGTGGGGTGATGTGGACAGGGAGAAAAGCTCTGGGCTTGCTCTCAGGATGCTAGTGTGTTCCGGCCTGCAGATCCCAGGGCCTGCAGTATTCCCCTGCCCTGGGGATCAGAAGGGTTTGGTCCTCCAGTCCAGACCAGAGCCCCTTGTCCTGCCGAGGCTGCTGGTGGTCCCCCTGCTCCTGAGCCCTGCCGGCTTTGAGGTCTCAGCATCTCCCTGCAGCAGCATCCCTGCTGCCCATAACAGGCTGCTCTCAGGCAAGTGCATGAGCGCTCTGGTGTGTCTTATCATAGAATCACAGCATGGCTGGGGTTGGAAGGGACCTTAGAGATCATCCAGTGCCACCTTCTGCCATGGGCAGGGACACCTCCCACTAGCCCAGGTTGCTCAAAGCCTCATCCAGCCTGGCCTTGAACCCCTCCAGGGATGGGGCATCCACAGCTTCTCTAGGCAACCTGGGACACTGCCTCACCCCCTGCACAGGAAAACATTTCTTCCCAAAAAAAAGGAAAAATAAAACCCCTCCAAAGGCTGGTTAGTGTCATGTAGTTAAAGACCAGACCCAAGCTGCGCAGCTGCTGGAGGGATGGCAGGGACAAGCTCTCCCACAGGCTCTTACAATAACTGCAAAATCCACCGGTCCCTCAAAGGGTTTGATTCACCCAAATCCTCTTTAGACGTTAGGTCTAAAGGTTACAGAGTTGTGCTTTTTTATTTTATTTTTTTTTTTAGTAGACCAGGAGAATTCAGAAGATTTTTTTTCTGCCTCCCAAATACAGTAAGAGGTATGAAACCCTGTTTTCCCTCATAGACAAATAAAGACCCTTTGCTCAGTTCCCAAGGGCTTTACGCAGTTTAGAGAAAAGGGAGCACTATGTGGCAGAAGCAACACTTCCAAGACATCTGTGTGAGCACTGGGAAGCTTTGAGTTTGGGAGATGAACAGCCACCTGCAGCTATTTCAGAGTAAATACAGTAACTAATGGAGCTGAGATATCACCTAACAGGAGCGAATATTCACACCTCTCAGGAGCTAAAAAGCTCCGACTACCGAACTCTGAGGTAGGAAGGAATCAAGAGCAGAGGTCGAAATGGTCAAAAATGAGGATACTCTAGCAAGTTCTGTTTAGAGCTCATCTAAACCCGTAGTGGGATGGGTGTGTAAATGCTCTTTAAGATTCAGTATCTTCAGCCCAAAGCTTAAAGTCTTTGTTGTTAAAAAATATTGTCATTAAAAGATAACCTCAGAAAACCTAATGAGTACATTTTATCATACAATCATTCTATGATTCTATGATAAAATGTACTCATTAGGTTTTCTGAGAGAACTGTTCTGGGAGAACCAAAATTACTAAAAATATTTTTAAAAAAGATTTATGTTTTTTTTCCAGTAGTTTGGGAAGAATATTTTAAAAATCAGGGAAATCACATGCATTATATTGATAATTTCATATTTTCAAAAATCCGTTTCAGTTAAAATGAAACCGTAACTACTTTCTGGAGGGATGTGATATGCAAAATATTTATTAACCCCTATAATTTTTGTGCAGCCCTTGTTAGTGTTGTCAGCACAGGCCTAGGAGTGAAAAATATGAAAACTGCTTCTGTTTTGGATTTGGGGCATGACAGAAGAGCTTTTGTCCCTAAAAGCTTGTCTACTTCCTCCAGCTCTACTAGAAGTCTGGGGGAAAAAAAAAAAAAAAAAAGGTTGCCTTTCTGATGGAAATTGTGGCATTTTCTAAATGATGCTGCACCTGTTTAACTGAGGGTGTGATATTTAAAGCAAATAGTTCAATTTAGAGAGGAAACTGTGCCCTTATTTCTCTTTGAAATAGCTTGTTTTGATTTAATTAAGCCTAAATCCTTATTCATACATTTATTAAAGGTTCTGACTGCCCGTGTAACCCAAGCCAAGTCACTCCAGCCAGCTGCCCCCTGAAGCCCAGCGGGAACTGCGGCTGGGCAGGGGTTCATCCACCTTGTCCCTACACTTGTCTGACACTTTTCTTGTTCGACTCAGTGTAACTTCGACTCCCAGCCTGTTATTATTCCCACTTTGTTTCTCTCTCCCCAAAGCGAAGGTGGCCCTGGAGCAGCACCGGCAATGACCACAGCCAGCTGTGGTACCTTCACGCAGCACAGCTGGATGGGGGGTAGAGCCTTAAATAGGGGCTGCAGCAGCCTGGCTTGGTCTTAGGAGGAGCTCAGAGCTACTGGGGCTGAGGATGGAGCTCCTGCAGAGGGCTGGTGTGCTCTCCTGAAATAGCGTGAACACACTAAGGTGATGCCTGGACAGGTTTTTGTCTTGGTAGGCTTGCCACAGCTTGCTTCTCTCCATTGTGGCCAGCTCGGGGAAGGTAGGCTTCCTTTTGGTTTGTGCTTCTATGGGGCTTTTTATAAAGGGTTTCAGATGGTTTGTTCCTGTTGGAAGTGTCCCCTCTGAGCTGTGTTGTGTCCTTGCAGGGGAGCAGTGACCTGCTTGAGCTCTGAGGAGCTGCTCAGAACCTGTGTTTGTGGGTCAGATATTGCATTGGTGCCTGGTGAATGAGCTGGATGTGACGGCTGTGGTTGGTCTTTGAGTCTAATGGGTGAAAAATCACTCCAGGCAAAGTAATTATTTGGAGTATTTATTGTTTGTGTTGCAGCCTAGCTGTTTTTTTTTATAGTTAGAGAAACTGAGGCACAGAGGTTTTTTTACAAAAAATAGTGTGATGCTGTTTTCCAGGTTTGTTATTAATTAGCTCTTCCTTATAATACCTCTTGGAGCTCAGTAAGTACTTTCAGGAATAATAAAACTGCAGAAAAAATATTTGTGTATTTCCTAAGGACTGTTATTGAAAGCTAGAGCACACTTCAGGCATCATAACCGTGAGTGCTGAAGCACAGTCGAGGCAGTGTGGCAAGCTTCGTGGAGGATAAAACAACGCAAAGCAATAATCCATGTTATGGGGCCATTTAAAGGACCCGTCATACTGAATAGGATCAAAAGTCAGATTTCTCTTGTGGAAAAAATTTGGTCTGGCATTATTCACAGTCTTGGTGTCTCTCCCTTGAAAGCCTCCTTTGTTCTGTAGGTCTCAGGATGAAATTAAATCATAGTTCATGTAAATACTGGGGGTTTTTTGGACTGGCTGGGAGCCAATCCTATATCCTGTAGCTGCTACCCCCTTCCCCCACATATATGCACTATGTTAGAATTCTCCCTACCCTCCAAACTGGGGAAGATTGGGGGCATTTGTCACTTCTCTGGAAACCTTCTGAGAAATGGGACGGTGTGACGGGCATCCTTGTGACTCCGAGCTTTAGGAATATGGCAGCAACCTATGGACCTCAGGGGTTTGGGTGTTGCTGGAGTGAACTCCTCTGCAGGTTTTGCCTCTGGGAATTGTTCAGGAACCATTTCTGACTCGGGGTTTTTAGGTGTAATTATTCTTCAGACACTTTCATTGGGAAGGTGCTATCAATGGGTGGTTTGTGATGTGTCCTCCACAAGCGCTCCGTGTTTGTAATTCAGTTTTACGTGGTCTGGGATGAGTCACCAAAGTCGTACAGTACCGCTCTCGCTTCCATACTGGTTTAAATTGGGGACCAATGAATAACAGACTGTGAAAACTGGGGTGAGGACTAATTTATGCTGACTCACATGAATCTTTTGGGCATTCCAAATGTTTCCCAAATGCCCTGTGGTTTTCCAAATGCTCCTGAGTCACAGCCAACCCCTTTAATTCATAGAAAATAGTTGCAAAATTGTGTTTTTAACAATTTAATCAGCTCTGTGAGGGCTAGAATTCTGTTTTTGGGCTGAACTTGTTGGAAATAATCACACTGATTTCACTGGGATGTTGCTCTGGCCTAAGTACTATAACAGCGTGTAATTATATACAAATATAAAAAATGCAAAGTGTGTTGACTCAGAACCTTCCAAAATTAAAAACAAATGCTTAGTTAAGATGCAAACAGCCCTGGCCTGAATTTTGCCTGTGAGACCCTCAAGCCAATGTAGTTCTGGCCATGGATGGATCTTTTCCTGAGACAGAGAAACATTTTATGCTGGGGATATTTTTTTTTCCCCCTGCCCATCCCCTGTAGGATCTGCTGGAAATTGTTCAAGGGATTAGGATTTGGGAATAAGTCTCAGGGGAGATGGATTAGCAGGCAGTGAGTTGGTGCGAAGGTTAAAAAAAAATAAATCTATTGTGTTGCTTTATGCACACTGCTATTCTCAACTGTGTCTCTCTGCATATATCTGATACATAGCAGTGTGTGATATATATATATATGTGCATTTCTGCTTTAGGAGAACTCTTCTTCTGTGTGGCTATACACATCTCTTATCAGCATATGTCAAGGCACCACTACAAATGCAGGCAATCAGTAAGATTGACGGATGGTGAATATTTGGGATACTTTTTCCAAGACAGCATGCTTAAAACAGGAGTCCCCAGACTTGAATGCCGCACCTGAGTTCTGGTGAGACAGATGAAGACCGGGGGGGTAATTCCATGAACTCCTAGGTTGTGCCAGCGCAGGTGAGCCGTGCCACTGGCCGTCCCTGCGTGGGGCGATGCTCTGTGCCAGGGTTTGGGCAGGGGAGGGACGTTGCTGCCTGCCCCCAGGAAGGGTTAGTGCTGGCTCTGGTGCCTTAAACCCCCAGAGGAATCAAGCCTGACACAGGATTGCAGACTAGGGAAGGTGCCTCCTGTGTCCCCACCAGGCAGGTCATTGTCACCCTGTCATGCTGCACAGGGGCTGCCCTCCATCCAAACCCTTGCCTGGTGCTGCAGCGGGAAAGCTCATCCCACTTGGGCAGACAGCAAGCTCACGAGGTTTGTTTTATTGAAACCATCAGGCTTGGCTCAAATCTCTGGTCTCAGAGCAAAGCCAATGACTTCATCCTTGGAGCCGCCTCCAGGTAACCTTTGCTTTCACAGATCTATTAGGAAGCTCCCCGGGAGGGAAAGCCCAGCTGCCAAATAAATCACACCTTCCCGGCAGAGAGGTGCGAGATGCTCAACAGGAACCTGAGCTGCCTGGAAGGGGAGAGACAGGGGATCTTCTGCAGAGATTTTTCAGACTTGTCCAGGCGCCAGAAGGGCCAGATCCTGGCAATGTAAATGCAGTAGTTCCTGTGGAGGTTTGTTCTATTCCCAGTAAGGATTTGGCCAGAGCCTGTGTGTGTGGTAGGTAGGCAGGAGCCTGTAGTCAACTGTGGGACTTTTTATTGTTTTTCTTTCTAATTAAAAACAGATATATTTTTCAAAAATATTTGCAGTGGGAAACTATAATTTAGTTTTAGAATTTCCCGTTTAATACCCCCCCTAATGCCTGTGAAAAGCTTTGAGTTGCAGCTCATGATTTGAGTCTTTACAGGCAATTAGCTGGAGAAAGACCTGGAGAAATGCTGGTATGGATTTGTGGATCTTGGGCTATGATGGTGTAGGGAAGAGAAAACTTATGGAGTGGAGACCCTTTGCTCTAAGGCAGAGGGGAGAAAAGCCTCTGTCCTCATTTCTTTAAAGATACTCGAGCACCAGTGTTGCGTAAGCCAGGGGTCATGTCAGCATCCCATAATTAGGATTTGGTTGGACCAGAAGCCAGATTTCCATGTGCTTTTCTCCGTAGTGCACCTTGTGTCTGCTGCATTTCATCTGCTGGATCCAACAGGGCTGACATCAGGAGAAGGGACCTGAGGGCAGAATCAGCCGTGAGGGTGATGCCATCTGCCCAAAAGGTGCTTTCCGGAGGGTAGAGGGGGGTTTAAACCCCTGCTGCTGTGCCTGGAAAAGAGCAAGGGCTTGGCTGGAATTACAGGGTTTGTTTCACATCTGCCTTTTCCTGAGAAGAGACTGGGGGGAGAAAAGTGATATGTGAAATTTCTTATTCATGCATCATTCAAGACTGATTTCAGGGGGTTGGACAGTGGGATGAGACATTCAGCCTTGGGGCCTCTATTTGAACTAGATCAGGTTTTTTGCATAAGAATGTGGATGTTGCTGGATCAGGTTTCTAGTCCAGGTTTTTCCTTGAAGACTTGCAACTTCCAGCTACTTCAGAAGAAGACACAAAAATTGCATAATCTGCAGTTTTTGCAAATTTTTATGCACCCCACCTCAGCTCCAGTGAAGTCTTTAGTGCTTTTGTATCAAAAATGAGAACAACTTCTGGCTCCCACAACTATCACTGGCTCAGGTGCTTCATCCCCATGAATTGTCAGTCCTAAAACCTTTCCCATCCTTTGGGCTTTCTCCAGGTCTGGGTTTGCCCACTTTTCTGTGAGCCCCTCTGCTGCCACAGCAGAGAATTATTTGGGGGCTGGTGTTTCATTCTCGAGGGGAAGGCATTTCAGTCTACCTAGCTGTGATCTGAAAGTGCTTATAGTGCCCATAGACTGCAAATGAGAGGAGAACAAGGTGGGGAAAACAAGGGTTATCTCTGCTGTTAAGTGTAGGTGAGACTAGTAGGTGGTTAGGCGGGTCAACGTAATATTTGTCTTGGCATCAGGGATGTGATGCTGGAGCTCCAGCCACCTCCAGTGGCTTTGTGTGTGACTCCTGGTGGGGTGGGAGGTTGGGATGCCCCCAGCACTGCAGCAGATGCTTGCTGATTAACAGCACCCAGGTGAAATCAAGGCTACCCAGGATGGTCCATCTGCTCTTTGTCAACCTGCAGCTGTTTCGCAACAAGTATATCACAGCAACAACAGGAGTGATGCATGTGTATCCTCACAGCTAAAATGGTGACTGGTCCTGCTAATCGTAGGTCTTCCTTGCAAGTCTGCTGAGCAAAGCTGCCCATTTATGTGCTGTGGCCATGCTGTCAAGGTATAAGTAATCACTTTCCTACTTACTGAGCTGTGTGGTCACAGGTGCAATATCTGATGGGTGACAGATGTCTGCTTTCTTCCAGGGTTTGCAGGATTGTGTTATTGCTGTTATTTGCTCTGGCTCCATGCTGCTAGGGAGGGGACAAGGGGTATGTACTGATGCTGCCTGCTGAATGAATGGCACCTGCAATCTTCCTTTGGCTTTGGAAGGTCTATTTTAAGTGTTTGAATAATACCCAGTACTCGCAGATCCAACATATCTTCTCAGAAATGAAATGGCGTCTCCTGCAGTGGAAATTTCTGGTTTATTCAGATAGCCTTTATCCAGACAGTGGTGTTCAGCTAAGGGAGAACATGTTCCTCAAATGTCCCTCTACAATGCTACAGAAGATAAAACAACCTGTGAATGAGATGAGGGCTGTGTCTTCCAGGGCAGTCTCATGGATGTGGCATGCTTTACTTTTGCATTAGCTGTCTGTGCTCAGGGACCAAGCAGGGAGTCGTGCCTCCTGTGGTGTTCAGTGGCAGTTCTCACACAGTTTGCTGGTTCAGCTTGCTTGATGGAGAGAGTGAGATGGTGCCTCTGACTCTGCTCCAGTGCTTCTGCATCCTTTTTGCTTTTGAAGAAGTGCTGTGCAGCCTTCAACTTCCACTTCGATGCCCTTCAGGAAGCCTGGTTTAACGCTTCATCTGAAGGACATGATATGAGTCATTAAGAACATTTTTTAGAAGTCTGGAGGTGACCTATGGGGCTCCAGGAGGCTGATTCCTGTGTAGCAGCAAGAAACCAGTTTGTAGCTACCACCTCTGAGCTGACAAGCCTCTTGAAGCAGCTGTTCTGCCCTGTCTGGAGAGGGCTGGGCTAATCCTGAGCATTTCAGTGGGCTTCTAGGGGAGCTGCTGGGAAATCTGCTACAGGGACAGTTGTAGTTCAGATGGCCCAAGGTCAAAGCAGACCCTGAGCCAAACATTTCCTGGTGATTGCTCTTAAGCAGCCCCTGATCAGTACTTTAAGCTCCTTGCCCTGTGCTTCAGAAGCATTGACCTCCCTACTCTCTGTGATGGCCCTCTGTGCACAGAAAGCATTTGAGCTGCAGGACCCACAGCCTGCAGACTGGGTAGCTGGGGAAACACTGGAGCTTCATGGCCTGGCCTTCCTCACCCTGGGTAGGTCAGACCTGATCTGCTGCTTCAGATGGCCACCTGAGCACTCCTTGCCTTGGTGTGACCAAGGCACATCCACATGTCCTCAGTGGAGCTGCTCTGGAGGTGGCTTGGTCCACTTCTATGTCGTTACTGCTGGAATGACAGCTGCCAGCCCAGCTTTAAAAACTCCTCTGCCCTTTACAGTGTGTGCCATGCCACTTGGGAACTGGTCACCCACCAGTGGCTCAGCTGGTAGCTGTCCCCTCTCCTTGCAGTGCCTAGACCCACAGCTGGAAGTCCTGTCCCCTCCCCAACCCCACCACCCACAGCATCATCAGCATGGCCCTGATGCATGAGATGAGTCCATGTTTCCTGCCACTTGGCTATATGGTGAGGCACTGACAGTTTATTTCAGCAAGAATTTGGGCTTTAAAACCTCCATGAGGCTGGGGCTATCATAAAAGATGTATCCCCCTCGATGAGCGCATGATGTGGTTGTTAGAGCTAGGGGATGGAAAAAGAAACACCAGCTCAGGGATGTAATTTGGCTCCATGGAGATACCTGAGCCTTGTCTGCACTAATACTTGTAGTAATAGGTATTAAATTGGCTCATGTAGACACGGCCCTGAAGGCAAGAAAACAACTTCACATCTCCTTTTTAACCTCTCTCTCTTTTCAAGTCAACTTTTTTTCAGCCTTCAGGTACAATGCATCTTTGCTGCTGTTTGTGTTACGCTGGTGCCTGGAGGTCCTCGCTCACACGGCAGCCTGCTGTGCTGGGAGCTGTGTGTATGTTCAGGGAGGGAGACCCCAGGGAAGGGTTTAAAACCACACAACAGGAAAAGGAAGCATGTTGATTTTGCAGTGTGGGGGGTGAAATTTGGGTGGGAGCTGGTCCCCACTGCTCCTCTCTGCAGAGAGCTCTGACTGGTGGTAGGACCTGCTGTGTGAGAAGTAGCCCCCAAACTACTTAGTAATATGTGACCAGCGCATGTATCTGCCTCCCCAGTGCCAGGTTACTTCAACATACCTGGCTATAAAAAGCCTGAATGAGCCAGCATGTGCTTCTGGAGTAGCATCCCAGAAGAGAAGTCTTGCCTGTGCTATCAGTGGCCAGAGACAGACTGAACCTGCCTCTCCTGATGCAAAAACTGGTGGTTTGCCACAAAAAAAAAATCTCAAAATACATTTTTCCAATCCAGTGTGTTCACCTCTGCTGTGATCTGATCAGGGAGAGGCACCCCCAGATTCTGCCTGGCTATGGAGCAGCGATGTTCTGGCTTTATTTTTCAAGATAAAGAGGGGTTTATGCAGTCTGCTGAATAATGAGTTGTCGTGTCACAAACTCTTGTCATCACCCAAGTCAGTCTTTGAAAAGCCAAATGCTTTGCCCATTGTCTTTGTAGGTAAAACAACAAGAAGTGGCATCTTTCCACAGCCTTCTGAGGAAAATCCTCCAGGAATAGCTGAGGTGTTGCTCAAGAGGCAACTCGGACAAGAGTGTTCTTGTAAGCCTGGCTCCCCGCTGGTTTGGGAGCCGTGCATCTGATAGAGTTCTCTGCAGCATCAGATTAACACTGTCAAATGTACGGAAGGGAGGAAAAAAGAAAAATCAGAGTCAGAAGGGGTGAGCTGGATCAAACCGAGTCCAGCTCAGGAGATGAGTGTGCCTGTCTCACGGTGGGTGAAATTTTGTCGTTTAAAAATGTACTCTCTAAATCCCTTTTCTTCCATAGTCTTCTCGTAGCAGGAGAAATGGGCCCCAGCTCCTCTGGTCGCACCCAGGACTGGACGTGCATCCACATTACAAAGGTGTTTGCATCCGAGTCATGTTGTGCCCAGATGAGGAGGTCACCAAAGCACAAAGTCTCTGGGTCTCTCTTTTAGGTTGGGCCCATTTCCAAGGTAAATGTGAGTATCTGCGGCCAAGCTGTGGAAACAAATGCTTTACCCACTCTGGGGAGGAGGAGAGAAGTCTGGAGAAATATTACCAATTCCTGGCTGGAATGACTATTCTTGTCTTTCCTAGGGGCTGTACCCCCAGCAGGACAGCACTGAGCCGTGTCAGGGCTGCATTAACATCCAGTGTGTCAGCTCCTCTTCCCAGCAGACCTTTCCTCTGAAGGATCTTTTAATTGCTGCCTTTCTGCTTTTGGTGACGGCTTCCTAGTGGACTGTGGGAAACTTTGGGCCATCCTGTCTCCACTGTGTGTTGGGTGAAAAGAAAATTTGCACACCTGACCTGCCCCTGCTTAACAATCATAGAATCATGAAGGCTGGAAAAGACTTCAAGGAGCTGTTTGCTGTTCTTTAGGACAGCGGAGCTCTCCTGATGGCTCAGAGCAAGGATGAAGAAATCCCAAAAAGGTGCAGTCATAATCTGCTCTTCAGTAGCACAACCACCAAGCTACCTGGGTCCTTTTTGTCACTGTTATCTAAGCTACTGGACATAATTTTCAATAAAGGCAAGAGAAAGTCCCACAAGCGCACCCAAGATGCTGTTAAGCCTTCATGTGAGGAGCCTGAGCTCCATGGAGATACCTAAGCCTTGTCTGCACTGATACTTGTAGTAATAGGTACTATTGCTTCCCCTGGAGCAATGTCTTCATAGCTTCTCTCCTAGGATATAGAAGGTCAT
>WKFP01014975.1:870531-893745 GCA_011057875.1 Pterocles orientalis | reverse complement strand
ATGCACCAGCCTCTGGAAAGATTGAGCGACACAATGGGCTGCTCAAAACTACACTGAAAGCAATGGGTGGTGGGACTTTCAAGCATTGGGACGCACATCTAGCAAAAGCCACCTGGTTAGTTAATACAAGACGATCTACCAATCGAGCTGGTGCTGCCCAGTCAAATCCTCCACGTACAGTAGAAGGGGACAAAGTTCCTGTAGTGCGCATGAAGAGTATTTTAGGGAAGACAGTCTGGGTTATTCCTGCCTCGGGCAATGGTAAACCCAGTCCTGGGATTGCTTTTGCTCAAGGACCTGGGTGCACTTGGTGGGTGATGCAAGAGAAGGGGAAAGCCCGATGTGTACCTCAAGGGGATTTGATTTTTGGGTGAGAAATCTGTATAATACTAATTGTTAAAGAACCCTGTTTTGCATGCCATAAAGCTACTGGACATAATTTTCAATAAAGGCAAGAGAAAGTCCCACAAGCGCACCCAAGATGCTGTTAAGCCTTCATGTGAGGAGCCTGAGCTCCATGGAGATACCTAAGCCTTGTCTGCACTGATACTTGTAGTAATAGGTACTATTGCTTCCCCTGGAGCAATGTCTTCATAGCTTCTCTCCTAGGATATAGAAGGTCATTTAAAACAGCAACGGGAAGAGGAAGAGAGAATGTGTTGGCTTGGCCCAGGTGAGGGGCCAAGATCCATGTGGTGTGCTCTGAACTTGGGGGTACCCCCAGGTCCTCTGGAGGTTTTAAAGCATCAGAGCTGCAGACCTGGAGCTGCTAATGCCATAGGCCACCTCTTCCACAGGTGGGCACAGCCTTGCCTTTGTTGAAGCAGTGTGATCTGCAGGGTTTAGGTGTGAAGCATGGTGGTGAGCTTGGGTTGTACATCTTCTGGTTGTTAAACCAACTTCTCTCAGAGTGACCTGGACCCATTCTCAGCAGATGTGGACTGAAGCCCAGAAAGCAGAGCAGCTCCTGTGACTGAGTGGGCATTCACGGACATCTGCTAAGGGCAAGGGCTGGTGTGACACAGGACACACAGGCTTCCAGTTTTCCCCCACCATCACTGATGTCCTGGTTAAACACCAGCACTTGGGGCTAATGGGGGTTGTGTAACACCCTGGTCACTTTGCTCAGACCTCTCCATGGGATGCTGAACTGCTGCCCCAAACTCGCAAGCAGTGCTTGGGTGGCATTTGGCCTTGGGAGGAGAGCGTTGCTGGCTCACTGCTCTGGGGTGTCATCTTCTAACTCCATGCAGGAGCTCTCCACTGCGTGCTGGCCAGCTGCTGTGTTGGGCTGCTGAGAGCATGAACCAGCTACAGGGGTCTGCACAGAAGTCATTCCCAAAACCAGAATGTAGAGTCCTAAATCACTTGGGTAAATCAATTGGGTGGTAAAAAAAAGGCAATAATCTCCAGATTGTTAACCTTTATCTCCAGATGCTTGGGCCTAGAGTTTCTAAATTCAATCCCATTTTCAACCCATATGTGGACCCAGCTCCCATAGAGATGTGGCCAAGCAGAGTCTGCAAGACAAATCTTTCAGAGCACTGAATGGGCCACAAATGTTTCCTTGCTTATCCCTTAGTCCTCCATGACTTGGAGATTGCAACATGATCTTAGATGAGTCTTTACTTGAAAGGTTTTCCCATGCTTTGATTTTTTTGGCAACTCTAAATGTTTTTTAGATTACCATGAGAGATCCTGGAAGCTACTCCAACAGCAACAGGTTTGGTCCCTTCTCCTGCAATAAACTCTGAATAAATAATCTCTAGTGTTAGTGCACATGACATATCAAGGTAATTGGCCTGACCTGTGAAATATATTCTGTATTAATCTCCCCCTTACCTGTAAACTAGGTGAAAAAGCATCTACAAACACAGAACCTATTTGATGTTTTTCTTCCAAATCAAAAAAGCTGTCTCCATGGTCCTATTATCTCCTCTTATTAAGTATGTTTTCATACTGTGCTTTTTTTTTTTTTGTGCCCACAGTCAATAACAATTTAAATGATACTCTTTGATGCCCTTTGTTCGTATCATTTATTTCCATCTCTTTATCTGATTTTGCCAACAGGACCTAATTTGAAAGAGGCTGCAGTTCAGCGGCAGGAGGGATTTAAACACTGTTAAGACTGACATTTTCCCTCATCTCGCATCCCGTGGGGTACCTGATTGCAAATTTATAATACACCAGAGGTCCTGCCATCGGAAGATACAGACTTACAGTAACAGCAACTAATTTAAAAAAGATCTCCAGCGCATCAGCGTCTGGGGCTGGTTTACACAGACTAATTAATCCTTATTTGACCTGAATTAACTCTTAATGTGTGTGAAATGAAAAGAAGCTTTACTGGGTTACAAAAAAATTTAAAAGATGAAAAATCCTTTCAGAACAGGAGGTTTCTGCAGCCGAGTAACTTGTGGATTAAAATACTTGTTGGCTGCTGCTGTGGAAAATTAACTGCTTCATTTTTTTCCTATTGCCACCCCCACATTACTAACCAGAAAACATAGGTGATGGGCAGAAGACTTTTTGCCAGCAGCAGTTGGTAAGTGGTGCAGAAGCAAAGCAGTCATCCCTGCTGTTTCCTGCTGATACCTTGGGTTTATCAAAGAAATCTGCAGGATGGCACAAGGGGGAGAGGTCACTTTGGAGCAGATCTTCACCTGGTGTCCCCAAATTGTACAATATACAGTGAGAGGTGGCTTCTCTGCTTCCTTAGCAAGGAGTGCAGATGTGAGCACTAGGTAGATACAGAAGGATCACAGTGGACGCTCCCTATGTGGTGTGCTGGTTTTGGCTGGGATGGAGTTAATTTTCTTCAGAGGAGCTGGTATGGGGCTGTGTTTGGATTTGTGCTGGAAACAGTGCTGATAACCCAGGATGTTTTGTTACTGCTGAGCAGTGCTCACACACAGCCAAGGCCTTTCTGCTCCTCACCCACCCCACCAGCAAGGAGGCTGGGGGTGCACAAGGAGCTGGGAGGGGACACAGCTGGGACAGGTGCCCCCAGGGATGTCCCACACCATAGGATGTAATACTCAGCGTATAAAGCTGGGGGAAGAAGGAGGAAGTGGAGGGCATTTGGAGTGATGGTGTTTGTTTTCCCAAGTGGCTGTTACATGCAGTGGATCCCTGCTGTCCTGGGGCTGGTTGAACACCCATGTGCTTGTGGGAAATGGTGAAAGAATTCCTTGTTCTGCTTTGCTTGTGTGTTCAGCTTTTGCTTTTCCTATTAAACTGTCTTTATCTCAGCCTGTGAGTTCTCTCACTTTTACTCTTCTGATTCTCTCCCTGGTCCAAGCAGTGGGGGGTGAGTGAGCGGCTGTATGGGACTTATTTCTGGCTGTGGTTAAACCACAACAGCAGCCAGCAGGGAGATGCCCCAACCCCACATCTTTGTGACAGAGGAACTTATACAGTTTGGGGAGAAAAAAAAACAAACACCTTTCAGGTTCAAAGTTTCACATAGTTTGACAAAGGACAAGCTTGCTCAGATGTCCTCTCACACCTTGGAAGACTCTACCAGAGCAGAGAATGAGCAAATGTCTCATCCAAGATGATACCAAGAATGTGAAGGGATGAACACATCTCTGACCCCAGAATACCCTGATGCAGGGGATAAGGGGGATGTGCTGGGTTGGAAGAGAGGTTTGGAGACTAGAGCTGGAGCCAGGACAAGTCACAGCCACCCTGAATGTGAGCAAATTTTCACTGCTGAGCCCTGGGGGGATCTTGATGAGTGTTCACGGACATTTTAAGGGCTAGCCAGGGCTGCGGGAAGCTGTGGAAAAAAATGTATGGCTGGAGAAGGCTGGACCTGCAGACGTAACCCGGCGTTTTGGTTAGGTTTTGTGGTGTGCTGTGCCGAATGCTCCTGCCTGTGGAGATGGGGGCTGTCTCAGAGCTCATCCCTGTTTTCCTCTTGTCTGTATTTCACTGTGCAAAGAGGTCTTTGGGAGACCAGAAGACTGTTTGTAATGTGGTGATGAGCCAATGAGGTCAGGTGAGACACCTGTCCCAGTGCCAGGAAGGCAGCAGCTTACCTTTCTCCTTTGTTCTAAGAATGCTTTTTTTTTTTCTTCTTCCAGCCCTGCTTACCTATTATTTATTCTCTTTGAAACTCCAGCCAGTGTAGGACTACCACATTTTATATCAATACCTAACACAAAGGGCAGGATCCTTATCTCCAATTCCAGGGGTGTGGACCTGTCCAAAGCCACCCAATATATCCAAGGCAGAAACCTGCTGTGAGTCCAAGCCTCCTGCATAGCAGGACCTTCCCTGCCACCTCTGGTAACATCTCTGCAAATGCCGTTATTATTGCATTAAACATCCACTGCCCCAGCCGCAGCAGAGAGGCGTTTAAAAAGATGCTACCACATTACGCAGAATAAATGTCACCCTCTCCAATCAGCAAGCTGTCGATGGCTGGAGGTAAGTGTTTAAAGGTTATCCACTGCTGCTTGTATCTCTATTTTCAATTACCCCCACTTGTTGGCTTTGAAGTCTTTAGTATGGAAAATAAATCACAGCTCAATGTGCCGTTCCATCATCCAGTAATGCCTGATGTGACAGTCTTGGAAGATCACAAGATTATAGTGATAAGGAGCTAGTTTTAAAATGTTTACCATTTCCCAGCTGGATCTCTGACCTCGGACTGCATTAATGTTGTGCCATTTTTAGGTCTAATGCCAATCTCTGTCTTGCAACATATCATCATTTTAATGCCTGATTTACACTCTGAGTTATGGTAATTTATTGTAATAGTGTGAGTTGACCTTTTCAGTATTTCCTATTTTTATTGGCTAGATGTTTTGTCCCTTTCCCCGGAGGTTAGCAGGACTTTGGGGGATGCAGAGGAGGCGAGGGAGCCTATCAAAGGATGCAATGCTGAAAAGGGCAAAATGCAAGAGCATCCTGCTAATTCAGGGACTGGGGATCACATGGAAATTTCAAGGTGATATTTGTGACAAACCTCACACCAAGAAGTGAGATGACATGTTGTCAGCCTTATGGATTAGAGGGCATCTTTGGGAAGGGCTGAAACGATGACCATGAAGCGGGGCTCTGGAAAGGCTTGTTGTGCCTGCGTGGTGCCAACCCACATCTTTCCAGCGTAGAGGTTGCCGTCACAGTTTGAAGCTGATATTTGTGGTTCCAGCACAGTGAAATGCCCTTGAGAGGGGATGGATCTGCTTTTAGAGGAAATCTGCTTTGGAAATGGGAGTGTGCCCTGATGAGGGAGCAGAAATGTAAAAGGCCAAGACAGAAAGTGAGACTATAATCCTAATTGTTTCTCTTTTTTTTTGCCCTCTGCCCAGAAACAGTACTTCTCTAAGGTAGGATTTGCAGGCATACAATGAGAAAAGAAAGTGATAGCTTACTATTAAAAAAAAAGGCAAGAAAGAAAAAGCAAACCCAGAAACACTAAAATAATCCCCTACAACAAAAAGCTTTGATAAAAGCAAAGCTGAGCCTGAGGGTGATGCTGCTACTTCACCCTGTTCTTCAGTATTGAGTTTGTTCCAGAGGACCCAGCCCTCCCTTTCTGTTTTGGAGTGGTGGTGTTATTTTTTTATTTTTTTTTTTAAAGGACTGCCCTTCGGCAATCCTTTTGAAATAAGTATTTGTGCCTGGCTCTGGAAGCAAAACAGCAAAAGCAAGCAATCTAATGGCCACGTTGCCTTTCTGGGAGCAGCATCCTCCGTCTTTGCTCTCAAGGAGTGGGAAAGCACTGCAGAGTTGGGCTGAGACTCCAGCCCTCCAAGAGGTATTTTGAAACTTTTGCTAATAAGGGCTCAGAGAAATATGGATTTAATCCTACCCCAGAGGGGTAGTGGTTGCTGTTATGAACGTTTGATGGGAAACAAGTACAGAAAAATGCAGAGGCAAAGCAGGTGCTGAGAATCTCTTGCCCTAAAAGAGAGGGAACTAGAGTGAGTGTTATTGAAGCTCCTGCAAGCAGAATAGTTTGGAAACATGATGGGACTGGACTCATCTCCTTGGCTTTGTACAGCTCCTAGCACCGGTAGGAGCTGCTACCACCCTTGGGCACTTTTGCTGCACCCATCATGAATTACAGAAGCAGGAATTTTGTCCAAAACCAGAGGTAAAACTAATAAACATGCTTGGGAAAGGCATGATCCCTGTGTAGTCCTGCGTAAAGGTGCATACTGAGGGAGCGCGACAGCCAGGACCACAGCTGGTCCCTGAAGCACGCTGGTGCTGCTCTGGGGTGTTGTTACTGACCCCAAGGCAGCGGGTGTAGGCCAAGGTGATGGATTAACCATAACATTAAGGCAGACCGTAAAATGTATATTGGGCATATATGAAATTGTATTTTTCAGCTGATTTGTCTTCTATTGAGCCATCCAACTCATCTGTGCTGAAGAGTAAATTTATGGTGTTTACCTGAAGTGATGTGTCCAGGTCAGGAGATGGGGTGTAATTTCCTAGTAGAAGGTCTCCCTTCAGGTGTAGCTGGTAGACATGCAATTCTTCTTCCTCTGTCTGCACCAGATGTTTTATAACAGGCAAACATCCATCCTTTCCCATTCATCCCAAAGGCCATTTCTATTACCCTCTGCTTGCGTTGAGTAGAAATAACAAAGCTTCCCAGTGCTGAGCTTTGGTAAACTGTTCTGAGTATCTCGCACGATGTGACTTATTCCTAACACCAGTGATTACTATATACCTCACAGATGATGTTTTATTTAATTATCTCTGATGGGATTGTACTCCCAGAGGCTGAATTTGTCCTGTGGATTTTCACAGCGAGCTTGCGTGTGGCAGTTGCACGGCACCTGGGCTTTAGCTGACACTTTTCAACAAGTCACACCCCAAGTTACGAAACTGGATGGAGTTTGGTGCCCCTGAGACTTCTGCCCCTCTGTCAAATCTGGTTAAAATTACCCGCATCTCATTTCTCCTAATAAGCCCTGGTACCTACGGGCTGTTCCCTTGGGCATTTGTCTTTTTACGTGAGAAAACCAAGACAAAAATGATCTGTACTCAGTCCACACCAAAACCCTTGAGGAAGCTTTCCTTTTATCTGACCCCATAAAGACTGTTTCTGCCCTATAAAGCATATTTCAGACTTGCACTGGAAAACAGCATATGTTGGGAGGTATAGGCACCTGAGTGGGGCTGCTGGAGTTCAGGATCTGAGTTATTTTCACTGATTTCCTTGATGATGTGAAACAAGTTTCCTTCATTTTGATGTTCATTTGCCTGAACTGTACCCAGACCAACAACTGCTGGCTGGGATTTGATTAAGTCACTGATGTTTGCTCAGGGCCATGGGGTCCTGATTCAGGACTTGATAAGAAATTTGCTGGTAAAAAACAAACAAAAAAAACCACAACTGGGATTTTTAGACACAGCTGTCCTGTAGGTCCTTATCACTGCCCTCACAGCTGGCCAGTCTGTATGTGGAGGATGACCCACTGGATACAGTAGATGTAAACTGTCATTGTGGGCTGACAAAGCTAAAACTGAGGTGGGCATTCCTGAGTTGTCAGCTTTCTAAACAGTCTTTGAAAAACCTCCATGAAGTGTGATGTTACTGGATGTTTTCGATCCATTCAGCCCATTCTCCAGCGATACAGGCGGAGGAACGCACACTAGATGCCTGCTTTGTGTGTACAATCACCTTCATTGGTTCCACGTGCAAATTATTAACCTAGAGATACTCCTATCTGGGGTGAGCAGTTTCAAATCACTGTGCACGCAGGTGTATAGCTCTATGAACGTGTTGTGTACACCTGGGCCTTTGAAAAGAGCTCCTTTTAAGTTTTTATTTTGCACAAATAGTTAAAAATAATTGTTTTAACATTTTCATGCTAGCTTTTAAAGTAGATCATCTTCTGTGATTGTGGACAATGGAAGCGATTGTCTCTTACTCTGACGGAGTCAATTTGCTTTGCTGGGATTTCCCTCTCGCCTGTACTCAGAGCTCTGCGTGGTAGGACCAGAGTGAAGCGGATCTAATTAACTTCTCTCGAGGGTATTGACTGTCTGCAAAGGAAGAGGAAAGCAATGAGGAATACATTATGAGAGCATATTCACTGCCAGCTCACACACAGTAGCACGTCTTCCTCTTGCAAAACCGGGGCTGACATAAATTTCCTTATTTGATTGTGTTTCCTGTTGCATGAAGGCACCAGAGGCTATGTGAAACCTCTGGTTTCTGAAAACAAAGTCAAAAGGAAATAAAGCAAAATACTTTGTATAAACAGTGGAAATGAGAAATTCATAATTAGCTCTCATTCATTAGGAGGATGAAAAGTGAAATGTAAAGTAGGTTAATGTATTCACCCATTTAAGGGCAGATAGAGAAAATGAGCCTGACTGATGGTCAGAGGGTACCTTCATCTCCCTTGAACGCCGATGGGAATAGTAAGGACTTCGTGCTCGTGCAAGGCAAGCCCAGTGTTTGGAAAATCATGTAAACACAAGGGGCTGGTGCAATACTGGGTTTAGCACCAAGGGGAGTGGGTGCAAGGAGGGTGGGCTGGTTGGGGAAACACCACACCAGTTCCGCTGGAGATGGTGACATGGGGGTGAGAGCCAGACTCTTGTGACTTCCGTCCACTTAGCTTTGAGTGTTGCTAAGGACCAAAAGTTTATATTAGTGTAATTTAAAAAAAAAAAGATAGCCAAACTGTTGTGTGCATCAGTTTCCCCAATGGAAACTGCAAATGAGTAATGACTTGTAGACACTCAAGGCTTGGCATGCAGATGTTGAAATACCATCTCTTATAATGAACTCTCCTCTAGAAACTCATGTCGACTGGATACAGGATACATAAAAATTTCCATTTATGTGGTAAGAACATCACTGGCTAGAAGGAGTGTACCTGCAGCGAGGCAAGCAGCACACTCATGAGAGCAGTAACCTTGATCTCTAGAGTGCATTTGCCAGAGAACATCTTGTGAAAATGGCCCTAAAGGTGCCATGGGCACTGCCACCTTGGTCTAGGGAGAGTCCGTGTTAATCTGTAATTGAAGAGTCATTGTCACCCATTCCCACTAACTCAGAAGGACTTTCCTGGTGTCCTAGAAGCTCTGAGGGAGCTGTCTAGTTGCAGGATGTGCAGTCTTCTCCAGCTGTAGTGTTGTCACAGGGTCACCTCTGCTTTGGAGACCTGAACCTCTGGAGGCAGGGAGGAATGGGGGGAAGCTGAAATACGGTTACTTTTTACTCTACAAAGTACAAGGGAGCCTTTCCACCTCTCTCCTCTGAAGTGCTAAGCAGTCAGTAAGTCTTTCTGTCCATTGTACCAAGATGACACAAATGACGGTGGTGTGTCAGGCTAGCCAAGGTAACCTGCGTGCATCTGGGAGCTGTTTTCAGATGTCAGAAGTTAACAAGGTGTTGGCTCTTCTGCTAAAGCATGAGACAGCCACTGTGTCCCCCTCCCCTCTGCTGGGGTGAAGGCATCCATCTGCACAAGCAGCCGCTCACATCTGTGCGTCTCTATACCCTGCTTTCCTCCCTTCACGTGAGTTGTGCTAAATTAATCTCGGGCACCTATAGCAGCAATAGTTATTAAATGCAATAATTGCCTCTGTGCTAAAGAATGCCCTATTTGCAGTCAGATATATTCAGTTCAATATGTTGTGCCACTGCACTTAATAAACAGGCGAAAGGTGGTTTATAGGCCAGGGCTGTGCCTCTCAGCTTTCTGCTGCCATCATCAATTAAATCATTAAATAATGAATGGATTGGCTCAGCTCTATTAAATGATAATCTTTAGTTCCCTATATTCTGTAATTTCTGCTGTGTGTGCTCCTCACTTTAAAGGCACCAGAGCTGGGTGAGGTGCTGAGTAAAGCTGGAGTTGCTGCACAGCAGGGGCTCGGTGTTTCTGTACCATCTGGGTAGCACACAGAGCTGCAGCCTTGCTCTTCAAACTCTGTTTTAATAAGATTTTTGCCCCCAGCAAATCTTTGGATGCCTTTTTCCCCTATAGGACCTTAAATCCTAACAGCAAAAAAAGCGCAATGGAGAATCGTATTTCTTCCTTGGCTGCTGCTAAATGCAACAAGGGCTTGGGAGCCCAGAACAATGTGGGGATTTGTTGTGAATCTCTTATAAGATGCTTGGCCTTTCCTTGCCTCAGATGCCCTTTTGGGTGAAGCGGGGTGAGCAGGACTTCACAGGAGTGTTATAAGGAGAAATCGATATTTCCAAGATATTACTGCAGGGTACCACTGCCCTTGGCTGGAGGGGAGGCGTGTTGCACCGAGGCTAACAAATTACAGCTGTGTCCAGGGCTGCTCCAGGACACAAGAGCTGATATGTAGAAGCCAAAGTGTGGGTCTGCAGCCTGTGAAATGGGGTGGTGGGTGCAGCGTGTCTGGTGGGACAGAGCCCTGCCAGCTCCAGGGCATGCCAATACCCCAGGATGGTGCAGGCTGTATGGCCACGCCAGGCACTGCTCCAGCAGCTTCACCGTAGGCACTAGGTGCTCAGGGACATTCCCATCCCCACTCACCTGCTACTGTGAAAGGGTCCTGAGGACACAGGCTGGTGGCAATTTGGGGACCAAATTCCCTGGGTCCCTTTGGCTCACCCAGCTTCACATCGGCAGCCAGCCCGGCATCCTTTGGGCTTAGTGCATCATCAGTACAAGACTGATGCAGCAAAACCTGCCTGGGGGAAGACTACTGCACCAAAGGTACATTTTAGAGAGCAAAATATTAATTTTTAGGACAACAGTCCTTCCTGTCATCTCCTGCTGGGTGAGCGAGAGCAATACCTGGCACTCGCTGGGCTGGCGGACTCGGACGTCGCGCTGCTGTTACCGTCCGTCAGTGCTCTGTAAAGCGCTTGGGGATGACTTGGCAGGGGGAAAGGTGTTTCTTCAAATAGAAGCCTCCTGATCCTTTGCCTTAGAAAAGCTTTGTTAATTAAATCGTAGTCGCCAACAGAGAAGGTATTTTTCCTGGCAGTTAAAAGGCTGGAGGATCTGAGGGCCCCAGGCAATGCCAAAGGTATTTGATCCAGCAAGATGTTAACTGCCAGGAAATATCCCAACAAGACAGTGTTATTGCTGTAATACGCTTAATAAAACATCCTGCTTTTCCTCTGGCAACACAGGCGCTGGGAAGGCAGGGAGACAACATCCAACTGTGTGATCTACCCCAGCGTGGGGGGCGAGGAGAGCGGGAGGGCAGGGCACCGCTGCCGCCCCTTGGCTCGGCAGCTCCGTGTTTTGTACCCCAGGGAATTTCCATTCAGAGCAACGGCGAGGCAGGCCAGAGGAAACCTGTATTTACTCAGCCTCTTGACATCTGTGCATTCACAAGAGTTGTTTCTGGTGCCAAAACCAAGGTGCACTTGAGCAGAAAAGGGTCTGCTTGTGCAACTGGTGGTGTTTCCTGCTCTTCCAACTGGTGTTTCTTGCATTTTGCTCTCTACACGTTGTTTCTGCTGGGATGGTACCAGGGTGTTTTGTTGTTGCTAATTACAGAGAGCAAATAAGAACCTACTTAGCAGTCCATCATGGATTAATCTGTGAGATGAGCTGCGATGATAATCTCTGTTTTGTAACAGGGAAACTGAGCTCAGGGCTTAAGGAAAGGGCTCTGACCACATGGCAAGTCAATAGTAAAACTCCTGAATTTGCTCAGGCTTGCAAAGGAATGCTTTGCTGTTCTGTGGGGAAAGAGGACTGTGGGTTTCAGCTGGATTCAAGCTTTACCCAGACATCCTCTATAACTCTGAGACCTCTTCTTTCTCTGCCTTCAATACAGGTTGAAAAAAACCCCAGTTTCTTTCTCCAGGTTGTGCTCTCCTCCTCTCTTCTGAGCGCAAACCCCATCAGAGGAGTCTGGGTCTCAGGTCCCGCACTGAGGGCAGTACCTAAAGATGATCTCCCCCTGCACCCCACATCTTGTGGGCTGGAGCCAAACCAGCGTTTCCCTGGGATTGCTTCACACAGTAACAGCGCTCGTGTGAGAACAGCCCTTTATCAACCCACATCACACCAGAATTAATGGCCCTCTTAATATAAGGGATTGAGATCATCACTCTTGGCTTAATTTTTCCTTTTTATTGCGTTTTACATGTACAAGTAATGATCAGCTGCTTAAATACCTCTAAAGCCGGCGCTTATGGACACGTTCAAATCTCTCACTCTCTAATGAATGGCATGTCATTGCAGAGGGAGTTTTAGCATGTTCCTGCACCAAAAGGAGAAGGTCCTTGTAGGGCTGCCTCCAGCATTGTATGCCATCCTTCCAGCCTTGTAAAACAGGTCTAGTCCCATCAAACCAGTGACATGCACGGGTCCTGTGGCTGAGTGTTCAGGTTGGAGACCACAGGCAGGTTTGAAGAAAGAGGCAAACACCTCTGTGCCTGTCTGTGCACTCCGTGTTAAAATAGGACCTTCACAAAGCTCCAGGCATGGCTTAAGAGATTCCTGGGATTTCCAAATAATCTTCCAAGAGAAGTCACCAGACTACAGACTGAAGGCTTTGTTTCCCTTTGTTCTCAGAAGGGTTGCTAGACACCACTGGCTCTTCATTTGCCCACCCCATCCCATAATGAGCACCAGAATCAGCTTCAGATGTTATTGAGATGTTACCTGGATATACAAGAACCTAAACGCAAATGAGACTCAATGTGATTTTAATTCCTAAATGCCTGTACCACTTAAAAACTTGAGTTTTAGGCTTTAAATCACTTCTGAAGCCATCTGTCTCCTTCAGGTACTGGTCAAGTGCAGAAAAATGAAGTTCCTGATGCCCAGCTGGGTTTGTACTAAACTCACCAGCAAAATTATGGTCTAAGGGCAGAGATAAGATTTATCCTTATTTTATTTTTCATAATATATGTGCCATGTACAGGATGTGTGGAGCCTGAATCTGCTGCCCTGAGGTGACCTCCAGCTCGTTGCTCCATCCCAATGCCCGGAGGAGGAGGCGAGAGCTGCCAGAGGAAACTCCAGCCCCAGCGCTGTTTGGAGCTCATGCTTGCACAGCGCTGAGATGCACCAAAAGGTTGGAGTGCATCGTCAGTGCATTGACTTCTTCCTCCTGCTGCATGAAAAATTGATTTACTGGAGCTATAACGGATTTGCCATGTACTTACACAGGTGTAATTGGTTAGGGGACTCGCTGAGTGACACAGCAGCCTGTTTCGCGATGCCCTGCCATGGGCCCGTGTTTGCAGCGGTGGATGCAGGGGAGGAGAGTGCTCTGGTAGGGATGAGGTGGAAGAATCTGCCCTTTGCTGTATGGCAGCACAGGTTCAAAAATCAATAGTTTTCCTTTTTTTCACCTACCATTAATCTGTAACACGCATGAATTGTAATTAAGCTCATTGTATGCAAAACACTAAAATCAGCAATATGTCATCCAGATTAGCTCCATTTGTCAAAATAATGGTATGGGGTGGGGGGAAAGCATGTCTTGTGTAGCTCAAGGTGTAAATGAGGAGTGCAGAGTTCAGATGCTCCTTTGGGAAGGAAGGCTGGGACATAGCACCTCTCTGGACCTCGGGAGAAGGTCTGGAAGCCTTGTAGGGGTTAGAATGAAGCACCTCTTCCTGGGAGCCCTTAGTAAAACGTCACTGAGGTTAACGAGACCGTTGCCTGGTGTAAAATTGGCCTTTGGGTTACGATGCTCTGGACGTGCTGAGGGGTGCAAGCAGGGTCCATTACCCGAGGGCTGGGACCTAAGGACACAGAGCCAAAGCTCGTCCTGCTTGGAGAGCAGGGAACACTGACTGAAAGCGCGTGTTACGCCTTTGTGCTGTGTTACACCGTCTCACAGAGCTTTTCTGCTGGAGGGGCAGCTGTGTTTGGCTGCAGCCCCATGGGGCCATGGTAAAACCACCTATGTTAAGGTGATGGCACTTTCACAGAAATTGAGGGAAGGCTTTAAGCCGGGGGCTAATTAGCTGTTGGTTGCCTGAGCTCTGCAGGCAGGGATGGAGGAATAAGCAGAGCAGAAGCTCTGAGTTTACTGTGCTGATAGGAAAAGTGAGGAAGAGGATGGTTTCCAGTGCGTGACTAGCAGGAGGCTGCTTAAAACAGTGAGTACCCTGAGTCATTAATTTATTCTTTGGGAGGGTAGGTGAGGGGCTGAAGTTTCTTCTTTCCCATGAAATCCCTGCATGTCAGACAGCTTCTGCTGTTCATACCGTGATGCTCACGGTCTCCAAATTGTGCCAAGCCTCTCTAATGTGTTTGAGTCCAGCAAGCTGCCCTGGTGCAGCATCCTTAGACTTCCCCTCAACTCACGGCACAAAAGCAGGGGAGGGCTGCCTGCATCTGTGCTGTGAGGCTGATGCGTCCCAGCTGGGTCCCTGCGCAGTGCCAAGTCAGCCTGTGCACACAGGGGCTGCAGGGTTGGCTTTTGGGGACATCTGGCAGCCCAGGCTGTGTGACATCTGGAAAAACCAAGAGGTTGCCACCCGAAGTGGGACTCGGCAGGCCTGGGGTTTGACTCCTTGTCTGCGACCTTTCAGGGCGAGGGCAGTGATCTTTCCCTCCTCTGCTTTTGTAATCGTGTCAGGGTGTTTGCTGAGGCTGTGCCGGCTGAAGTGCTGACAATCTGGGGAGGCTACGCTCTTCTAGGAGGAAAAACTGGGAAAGTAGTTACATCTGTGAAGTCTCCAGCCTATCTTGGCTGCCAAAATTGCTAAGTAACAAACCCGAAACACGTTCTGGTTTCAGATGCTGTGGACTTTAGCGTCTAGAAAAGGGGCCTCTCCCCACCCTGCCTTGTGTGACAACCTCCGGGCAGATGAGAAGAGTGTTGGTGCCAGGCTCTTGCTTGCACTTGTGTTTATTTTGGTGTGAAAGAGCACATAAGGTGTTAGCTGAGAGAAACGAGGGGATTAGGGAGTTTCTTGCGGATGTGGAGGTGCTCTGCTCCACGGAAGCCCCCAGGGCAGCCCTGGCGATGCCCAGCATCCAGGGGTGTTCCAGCTCTGGTTTCCAGCAGCGATGTGGATATTCCATGTATTTAGCCTGGGATCTGTTGAGGTTCCCTTTGCACCGCCTCGCCCCCCGCCCTATCCTTTCTCTGTCACTTGGTGGATGCCCTGACCCTTGGCAAAGAACAGGAACCCTCTGAGGTTATTTATTATTTAATGCTGCATTTCTTGGCTTTTTTTTTTTTAAATTTACCTTTCTGACATGTAGTGCTCCACACTGAAGAAGTCATTGATGTGCTGTGAAATCCCTCCATGAGCTATTTGACTGAAAGGTGTATCGCCTGCCTGCATAAACCGGGCTGATAGGGAAAGGATTTCTTGTTCTGCAAAGAAACACAGCAGCTGCTGCCTTCTACTCTCTGCCTTGCCAGCAGAACTCCAATGAATTGCTTAATTTCAAGCAAATTTGATAATAAGGTTGAGGTGTCAAAAGTGATTACATTCCAGAGCATCACAGCACTTTATTTATTTAAGTAGAGAGATCATGTTTGGATTTCATTTTCTTTTTTCCTCAATTTCTCTGACAGAAGAACAAAAGTATTTGATCCTTGCTGGCTGCCAGGGCTGGCTGGGAACAAGGCTGCGGTTGATCTCCTCCTTGCAGAACTTCTCGGGGGACCATCTGTCCCCTGTGCCCTGGCAAGGCAGGACCAGCATCAGCAGGTCCAGGACCTGCAGAAACCTCCACAAAAAGCAGGAGGTAAACATTGCCAGGGCCCCATTCTTTCTCTGAGCATAAGCATTGAGGTGCTATTCTGCAAATGACCTTTGCAACCTGCCTGTGTGCCTTTAAGTTGCTTTAACCATGTGTGAAGCAGTGGTATTAATAATAAGACTATTCACACCAGTCTCTTGGGCAGCTGAATGACAGTGTGAAGGTGGATTAATATTCCTTAGCCACAAGGGACTAGGAAGGAGCTGATGGAAGCATAGCTTGTGAAATTAATAATCACCACCCACTTGGAGGAAAAGGAATTGGATTATGGGGACTTCGAAATTAATAGTATCCTGGGCAGGCAGAGGCTATTGAAATATTCATTGGGTTCAGCTAACCTGACACAGCCAGAAGCAGGCAAGGTGTGATGCATTATGTAGCCACGGGCCATGCCGAACTGCTTTTTGTGGCCGTGGGGGCCGGTTCGCAGGAGCTGTCTCCTTTCTGTGCACCAGCAGTGTGGCAATAATTGGGCAGAGATATACGGGTACTGATAGAAATGTATATACCCACTGACGCGCTGCCAGGTATTTTTATGTGCTGCGTAAATAAAGCAGCAAGGGATGCTCTGGGGCTGAAGCAGGGCAAAACTGGGGGATTGGGAGCTGGGGATTTGGCATGCAGAGGGTTTTTGGCGGGACACCTGCCCAAATCCTGGGGGCTGGCTGTGCAGGAAGATCTGATTTGAGCATCTCTGTACGGCTCTGTGAGGCTCTGGCTGCACTGGGGTATCGCTGCGATGGGGCAGGAGCTCCAGTGTGTGAACAGGCTCCTCCACCTCTGAGAGCCCCATCCTGCCCGTGCCAACGGGGGAAAATAACTGGCCTCACCCCCAGGCGTGTGAAATGGGTGAGAGGAACCCCCCGGTGGCTCCCCAGGGTGTCCCCAAAAGCGGCCATGGCCTCCCAGGACCTGCCAAATCCCTCAGTGCTGGAGACCTGGGGGAGGGCAACTTTCAGAAGTCCCTTTGCAGAGGGATGCCTGCTGCTGGCTGGGAGGGAGCTGGAGTCGGTTTAACAGGACAAACAGCCTCCAAAAGACTCCTTCCAGGAGCTCTGCTGACGGCCAAGCCCTGCACATGCCTCCTAAACCCACTGGCATCAGACAGGCGTGTCCCCGATGTGTGCTGTGAGCAAGGGAAAGGACATTGCATGCCTCGAGACCCTGGGTGTGAATACATATGTGTGCCTTAAAAATCAAACTTGGCATCGTTATCAGAGTCTTGGAAGAACTGTTTTTACCAGTTAGACAAATCCCAATCCTTTCAGCCCTGCTGATGCAGCTGCAGGGGGACTTGTGACAGGCATGGGACAGCTCAGTGCCCTGAGTGCCACCAAGCATGTCCCTGCTCTCTGCCTGCCCAGGGACTTTGGGCAGGACATAGAACAGGGACAGGGGACCATTTTTTTTCCTCCCTTTAGTGCCCAGTCTTCCTCCTTTTGCCTTGGTGGCCAATGTGGCGAGTGGGGAGAAAGGACGCAGGGCACGGACAGAGCAAACACAGAGCGTTAGGTCCATGTGGAGCCGTGTCCCCTTTGCCTCCAGGAAGGTCTGCCTCGCTCACCAGTGGAAATGCCCTCTCCCAACAGAGTCAGGGATGGAGTGCTTCCAATCAAACAAATGCTCACCTTCCTTGCCCCTCCAAATCCTTATTTCTGGACCATTTTCACCTGAATGTAACCAGCAAGCTCCAGGGAGAGGGACTGGAGCTCCCTTTAAAAATCAGTCCTCCAGCAAATCTGCATCTGGCATGAAACTGCTGTTCTGAGCTCTGAAGAGGCTCAGCGGGTCATGTTGGTTTGGGAGGCAGCTGTCTGTAAAGCAACACGTGTGCATGTGTCTGTCATTGCCCCATCCATCCCCTCCTCTGTCTCTCCCTCCCAGTGCTTGGAAAAGGGTGATAGCAGCTCCCAGGGTCTCTGCTGCCAGGGCTGGGTAGCTGCTGCTCAGGAAAATGCGATGTCCCACTCCTCACAAGCTGGTGGGACCCTCTGGGAAGCAGCTGTGTGCCAGATGCCACCAAACCTCACGGGGGCAGTGTGCTTGAGAAAGGGAAGTGTGTAGGGGACAGCAAAGCCAACACTACATTAAGGAGGTTGTGCTATTGAAAAGGGAGGTATTGCCACTCTGAGAGTGTGTCAAAGTCCTGCAAGCTCACATGAGATGTGCCGGTGAGCCTGTTGTGCTGCCAGTGTGCTGAGAGTTACTCCTTGAGCAGGTATTTGAGAGGGTGGATCACTACAGGGGATCCTTGTTTGCAGTTGGAATTAAAGATTCCCCAGAAATACAAACACTGCACGCTTGAAGTCCTAACCATCAGTGTGCTTTCCACAGCTCTGCTCTCCTTCAAGAAAACCAGTTGTGTTTGATTTAGTTCTGCCTGGAGGTAACCAAAGCACCTCAGTGAAAAACCTGACCTCATGATGTCCAGGGGCCAGCCCGTTGTCCTTTCCCAGTGGAGGACACGTCTGGTGGTGGCACATCCTAAAAGGCTGCTGTTGCCATTGCACGTATAAGAACTGGTCTAAACTTCGGTGGTTTTGTTAAACACATCACCCAGGCTACACCAGCAGGAGCTAAGCCCAGATGAGTTTGCTGGTGTAGAGGTCTCATTGGCCACAAGCTGACAAATGGGTTTGGTTTGTGGTGTTTGTAGCAGGAATGAGAACTCTGGATGTGACCCAATGCATACTTAAGATCAGCAGAAGGCTTTCTCATGAAGCAGGGTGTGTGTGCTGGTCCTGCTGCGGGTATCTCAAGAGGCGTCGTGGAATGTCTCAATGGGAAGTGTCCAACATGTTCCTGTTGAGAGTCCTGAAGGAACTGGAATGGTGTCCGGTGGGTGCTTCTTCCTGGCTTTTCTTCACTGATTACTTTAAAAAAAGATCCTCATGCGATTTATGAGGCTGGTTTAAAACAGAGGAGTTGCCTTGCCAACAAGACACATGTCTGCTACATAAAAAAAATACGATGATGAAGGGATGAGATGACAGCTGTGTATCCATAACGCTTTCATCCCAAGGTGTCTTTATGCAACTGCTAAATATTTAATTTCTTTTAACTTCCAGCCTTCGATATTTTTAGCAGGTGACAATGCAAAAAGCCCTCTGCCCCCCATGGGCGGGGTGGGGACACATCGGCACGGGGCAGACACAAACCACAGACAGTGTGGCCATCTGTTCCCCAGCTCCTCCAACACTTTCCACTCTTCTGATGCTGTCCAGCTGAAAAGTGTTTTGTGGCTTTAAGGTCTGGTTTAAACTCAGAGTTTACCTTTGTAGCTGTCTTTGATTAGGAGTTGAACTTGATCTGGAGAAAATATTTCATAGCTCTTTTTCACCAGAAGAGCTGTGATTTCCTCAGGGTAGGATTCGGGCTGTTTTCCAGACCGGTGTGATTGAGACAGTGCAGGTTGAGCGTGGGCAGATCACAGCCTGTCCTATTGTCCTCTCCTCAATGGATAGTTGGCCCCAGCAATGGCATGGGAACACTTGTCTGTTGTCTCTATCCAAATTTCCCCGCCGTAAGCCCTGTCCCAGAGAGGACATACGTGACTTGACCTGTTTCCTGCAGCTGGTGGGGAAGGCAAGGTTCATCCGTTTGAATTTTGCTGGAAGCAGGGAAGGAAAACTTTTCTTTTTCTCTGGCCTCCTTTCTTTCAAGCTTTTGCAAAAAAACATTGAAATGTCAAACCAGAAGATGCTATTGATGTGACAGATATATTTTTTTTTTCTTCAAAAATGGAAATTCGCCCCTAACTTCTTCAGCTTGAATACTGCAAGTAAACATATTCCACTTTTATGTTTTGCTGGTGGGCCAAAGGCTTGGGCTGGTGTTGGCAAAGAGACCCTGTGGAGGGTAATCCTCTTCCAGTGCTTCTGAGGAACAGGTGATGTGGGATCTGAGTCCCCCTGTCCAATGTGATGTGTCCACACTAGGCGAGGGGGATTGTGTCCTGGGAATACCCACTCTGCCCCAGGCACTTATGGGTGGTCAGTGGTGAACTCTGATATAGCTGAACATGTTATGGATAATCAAAGTGAAATAAATCCCACCGCTGGAGTGGTGGTTTGGATGCTTCAGATCCCTCCTTGGGTACCCCACTGAAATGTCAACGCTTCTCAGGTCCCTTCAGCTGCACACCCAGAAACCACAAAGCCCTGAACCAAAGAACTTAAATACTTCTGGCCCTTAAGGTGTGATAGCAATTTAAGATAGCCAAAATCATTCCCAGGTGCCTGTTGTGCCTGAGGATGTCCTACCCTGAATGTCACCCAATAGTGGTTGAGGTTTGTCACCCCCAGACCAGGTCTCCTGCACAGGGGCTGTTCAGCACCAGGCTGCAACAACCAGTGCCCAGTTTGGGATGGGATGTGGAGAAGGTCCCTAAAACCTATATACATGGTGTCCTAAATGCAGCCAGGGTACAGCACTCAGCAAGGAATGGGGGTGCCTGAGAGATGGGCAGACTTCTGCTGCCTCCGACCTTCTGCTTTTTCAGAGCCATCTTAAACAGAAATGAGAATAATGATGTTGTTGAAGCGGGTATTATGGTTTATGAAGCTTTAAGTGAAGCTGGAGGTGTGAGCAGCAATACCCTTTCTCTGCTGCTGCAGAAGGGAAATGTGAAGGCAGAATGGGGAATTTGGGTTTCTGAGGGTAATAGCATGAGAGGTAACACAAAATAAAACAAAACAAAAGAAAAGATCTCCAGAAAACCCCAAACCCAATCCATCTGTGATCCAGAGAAACGGCTGCGCTTCACCCGGAGCACAGCTGTGGAGCTCAGTGCGTAAGCCAGCTGGGACCCAAGCCTCCCAGGGAAATCTCTCTCGTTCTGCACTCCCTCTTCCCTGTCCCCTTTCAGCCCCCGACAAATCCCTTGTTGATTTTTAAGCTGCAGGTAACTGCAACTAAGAGGCAAATTTCTGATCCTCCTTCTCGCCTGCACCCAAAGTTTGGTGATTTTTTGACTTCTGTTCCCTTTAGTAGACCAACTGCTCCTGCTGGCCCAAGGCTGTGGGAGGTGATGGAAAGTTTCCTGCTGACCCCACTGGGGCTGGATCAGGAGCCATTCACCACCAGTTTGTGGGGCTAGAGCCACCTGAGGACTTCCCTAACCCCAGATGTGAACGTGTCTGTTGGAAACAAGGATCTAACCCTTTATCCAAACCAAAACCTTGGGGAGAGGCAGTGTGAGGGAAGAAGAGGAGGCATCCAAAATGTCTGGGCCTCTACTTCTTCTTAAGAAAAAACCTGTGTAACTTTATTAGTTCACTCTGAATCCGAATGAAGTCAGTTTTCCCATACTACATATCTCCTGTTTCCTGGCTAGGGTGTCATGCCATGTTAACACTGACTTTGTCCATCTGCCTGGCTATCCCACCACCCCCAGCTCTGTTCCCAGTGCTCTGGCCGGAATGGGTGCGACAGTTGCATTCCTGCTTTGGCAGACCAGATCCCAAGAAGCATGGAGGGAGAGGCAGAAAAGGCAGAGGGAGGCAGCGGCAGGGAGAGCAGGGCTGTGAGCGGTCCCTGGACAGGCAGGACCGTAGTGGGGTGTAAAATCTGGCATGAGCCTTCCTCCCGGGATGGAGGTTCCCAGGAGCTGGAGCAGGATGGCTGTGCTGTTGGGGATGGCTGGGCTGTGCTGCCACACCCAAAGCCCCTCCTGCCCTCTCCAGAAGGGGAATGATGCCTTGTAAGTGGTGTCCGATGCCCGGGTAAGAGGCCGGTGAGGAGCTGCTGGCACTTGGCCAAATTTTGATGAAGTCTGGAGAAAATCCAGTCACCTTTTCCAGCATCTGAAAGGATTTGAAAGGGGAGATTTTTTTGCAGGAGCAACGGTTAATGCTAACTTTTGTCCCTCATGTTGTAGTTTTTGATTTTTGCTGTTCCTTGATGGAAAACCTCTGGGTGAAACTCCCCACAACCAGCCAGAAAAGAGCATTTAGTTCTTCAGTGTCTTCTCAATGGGAGATTATAACTAAGTCTTTGACACACCTGCCAGGTTAATGTGTGCGGGTGAAAGGGAAATCTAAAACTGTGTTTACAAATAGCTTCGGAGAGCAGCATGCCAGGGAGCATTGCCCCAGCATCCCACTGCTCCTTTGGGGATGTAGGTACCTCTGCTTTCCACGTGCCTAAGAATTGCGGGAACAATTTAAACCAGTTTTAAACCACTTAAAACTGTAAAACAAAGCAAAAAGATGCAAGTGTGGAAAGCAGAAGTTACACAACTAATTAACATCAAATATACCCACGTGATGCCAGGGACTCTCTGGGTGCAGGATTCACTCACTGACCATCTCGTGCTCCAGCCCGTGCCTCCACCAGCCAGGCTGGGCTTTGGCTGCCCACCACAGGGACACTGGAACTGAAGGTCGGGCGTGCAGGACTTAGTTCTTTTTGCACCTTCACTTTAGAAAGGGGATTTGGGATGAGGATGTCCCACCATACGAAGGGCAATGGCCATGGGATGCTTCAAAGAGGTATGGTAAGGGCTTGTAGCTGGCCAAGGGAAGCAAAATTGATGGGTTGTAGGGCTTGGCAGGGCATTATGGATGCAGGATGAGGGGTAATGGATTTAAACTGGAAGAGGGCAGATTTAGATGAGATCTAAAAAATGTTTTCCTGTGCGGGGGGTGAGGCAGTGGCCCAGGTTGCCCAGAGAAGCTGTGGATGCCCCATCCCTGGAGGGGTTCAAGGCCAGGCTGGATGAGGCTTTGGGCAACCTGGGCTAGTGGGAGGTGTCCCTGCCCATGGCAGGGGGTGGAACTCATTGATCTTCAAGGTCCTTTCCATTCCAAACCATTCTGTGATTGTATGATGCTGTTGGTGTGAAATCAGAGCTTAAACTCAGCCGTGATGTTGGCCAAGTGTCACACAATATCAGCCTGCTTAGTGCATCCTAAACCCCCCTCTTTCCTGTAATCCTTTTCCAGGTTCTTTCTGCTGCGTTTTTCATAGCTATTTCCCCCCATCTCTGGTCCAAACCTGTGCCAACCCTGTGTGTGAAGAGCAGCTCATAAGCTCCAGCCACACGCGCTAGGGCTGTCCCACCGGCTTTGATGTCCCCATGCTGACTGTCTCAGCAGAGGACTTGCCCTCCATCCTCGGGGGCTCTCCCCACTAGCAAGCGAACGGTTAAGCGGCTCAAACTGCCTGCTCAGGAAAGCACTTTGTTCGCCCTGAAGTGGGGTGAGAAAAAAAATCTGGGAAAAAGGACCTCTGGGAGACCTTGTAAGATTAAGCCAACATACCAAGCTGCTGAACAATGGTTGACATAGCAGGGCTCCGTTCCCCGTCCCTCCCCCGGCTCCTATAGATCACAAACATATGCTCCCTGCATGCAGGCTCGCACTCTTTTATTTCATGATGTTTCAGTTCCCGTCTAGCCTGTCTCTTTTTATTCTGCATGTGACACAAAAGTTAATTTGAGAAAAAGGATAAAGTGTCACATTCTCTTGAGAAATGAACATGTAAATGGCCTGGAAGCAACATCATTTTTCTCTCCTTTTTTTTTTTTTTTTTTTTTTCTTTCCCAACA
>WKFP01014975.1:806893-855544 GCA_011057875.1 Pterocles orientalis | reverse complement strand
AAAAAAAAAAAAAAAAGAGAGGGGACTTTTTTTTTTTTACATAAACCAGTAACCTACACTTCATAGGAGGAGGAAAATGCCTTCCACTAAAACTTGTCTTTTTGGGATGCTCAGTGTAAGGCTTTTGGGGCCAGACTTATTTCTTCAGTGAATATATTTTCACAGCAAGGTCTGATCTCAGCGGGGTCTGTAATGGCAACAGCAATACAGACTATAAATAATCCACGCTTCTGAAAAAAATGCGGCTGCTTCGTGCTGTCCCTGAGGCCTGCCCACAGACTGGTTCACGGCTGGCCAATATATTTTAAAGTCGTTAAGTCCTATATACATAAACATAATGTTAACCACTGTTTCATGGGAAGGGCAGAAAAAAAAAAATCTGGGGCAATGCTCTGCTGAACAAGCTTACCTTTGTGAGCACATTCCCACGGCTCAGGGAGCTCTTGCAGCATTTCACGGGGGTTTAAGTCGCTTCCGAATAGGAATTTCTGCTAGAAGGTGTCTTTATACCGTGGTAGAGCAGTGACAGCAGCTGTCAGCATGGGCAACCCCACTTCACCTTTCTTCCAGTAAAGAAATTCTTTTGGTAAAATTACTCTGCGTAAGTAAGAATTCCCTTTTGTAAAGCTTCTTTTTGATGATGTTAAATGAATTCCCGGAGGGTGTATAAACTTTCTCACAATGATGACCATTTGCAGAACAAAGAGGCAATTTTTTTCTCATTTCAGTGTTTTCTGACATTTTCCCCCCTGGGGGAATAAATGGGCCCATTATTCTACTGGCTTCCCTGGCGTCTGCACAGCCTGCATGGGGATGCCCGCGTGCCTCCAGGCTTTGCTCAAGCCTTGGTGCTTCATGGTGACATCCAGCTGGACCAAAGTGGCATCTGAGCACACCTGCCTTTAATTTGGACGAGCAGCCTCCCAGATTCCTGAGACAATGACCTGAAGCTGCAACCCTGGGAGGTATTTAAGTCTCTTGTTCCTATTGCCTTCATTGGGATTTGGGGGCTAAATGCTCCCCAAAAGGTGCTGAAGCGGGAGGAGCCTGATGGGAACGGACTCAGCACCCACAGGTGGGTGAAAAACAAAATTCACAGAGGAAGGTTTAGGGTATGGATCACTCCAGCAAAAAAACCTACTGATTTTTAGCCTGATGACACCAACCTACCTGTCACTGTCCAAACCCAGCAATGCTGGTCCTGATGGATGCTTCCCACCCGCTGCTGGGCAGTGTGGATAAGGAAGCCCAGGAGGAAAGAGGGGACACAGGGCTGGTGTTTGCAGGTAGGAACTACAGCCCGTGATCCCCACTCGTGTAGCAGTTGCCAGCGTGAGTCCCATCCCAGCCCCAGCTCTGTCACACTGCATAAACCTTCTCTGGTGTGCTCATGGTTTTTGTTTAGTCTCAGGACAGCTGAGATTAGGAAGGCAGACAGAGCAGGGCTGGAAAGGAAATGGTGAACAAGAATAATGGGGGAACACTTGGAGAGAAAATATTTTAAAAAAATTTTCAGTATCATCTGCTGTACAAGGGCTTCCAGGGAGGGTAAAATCTCACTGTGGACGGGTTATTATCCTTATTGATACAGTAAATGGAACTATCAAACTGGAAAAGATCACATGGCAGTTAAGATAAAGGTTTGACTTGTCCCAGCACCGGGCTTATCAGGGTTTAGCAGTGAGTGAGTTTCGTTGCTTAGGCTGCATTTAAAAAGTTCATTGATTTGCAGCTAATACCAAGTTGTCATAGTTTCATGAGTAAGAGCTTGTGGTTTGCAGAATCAAAGCCTTTTCCTAAATCAATAAGAACAGATTCAGTGAGATTGCTTGAGCCCACTGAGGCAGACAGAGGCTTGAGACTGCACCGAAGGTTTTGCAGGAAAATGTGAAATTCTCAGCCTGGCAGTGTGTGGGCTGCTGAAAGGGGAACATCGGTGACTGTCCAGCTGCCTCGTGTAAACCTCGTCTGAAGTAATTAGCTGATTGATTGGGTCTCTGGTGGACTGAGCTGCTGTATTTCCTGCATTCTTCCAGTCAATACCATTGGATTTTCTCACTGCTGCTAGCGTGGAGGATGCACCAATGCACACGCACAGCTGTGGTGTGGCTGGAACAGGGATCCCAGTACGGCTTCCTGCAGACCATGCTCCTCCCTAGGCATCTAGCAGAGGCTTCAAACTCAGGAGGAAGAAGCCTCTCGGTTAGCAGGTTCCTCTTGCTTTTCCTGTATCTTCGTCATCTATTGCACAGACAAGTTGAGGGCTTTACGCTTCCTGGATGGCGTTCCAGCTTGCCCATGGGATAGAATCACAGGATGGTTTGGGTTGGAAGGGACCTTAAAGCCCATCCAGTCCCACCCCCTGCCATGGGCAGGGACACCTCCCACTAGCCCAGGTTGCCCAAAGCCTCATCCAGCCTGGCCTTGAACCCCTCCAGGGATGGGGCATCCACAGCTTCTCTGGGCAACTTGGGCCACTGCCTCACCCCCCGCACAGGGAAAAACTTCCTCCTAATATCTCATCTAAATCTCCCCTCTTTCGGCTTAAAACCATTACCCTCCATCCTGTCCCTCCACCCCTGATCCAGAGCCCCCCCATCTCTCCTGTAGCCCCCTTTCAGCACTGGAAGCTGCTCTAAGGTCTCCCCGGAGCCTTCTCTTCTCCAGGCTGCACACCCCCAACTCTCTCAGCCTGTCCTCTTCCTGGCCTGTGATGCCACTCCAGACCCAGGGCATCCATCACTGTCATTGGCCTCAAAGCGAGATGGGTTTAGGATCCCTTCCCGTGGCAAATCTAGTTTAATAGTTCTGTTTGTGCCCCAAGGACCATCCTCCATCCCACTAGCACCCCCAGCTTGCGCGGCTGCTGCTCCAGCAAGCCAACCCATCCCGCTCCTCCAACCGCAGCTGCCTCCTGCCCAGCTCTGAGTCCAACTCCCAACCAGCCGTGTCTCCTGCCTGTGTATTAGCCCAATTCCTCGAGAAAACAGGCCTTGGGATCCCCCACGCTGTGTCTATCTGCCTCAAGAACCGCCGTCCAATTTCAACTAAATTTGACAGAGCGATGGGGACGCTCACACGTATTACTTTTCTTCCATCATGAAAATAAGGAGACAGGCAGGGAAGTGAGGTGGCATTAACTCACTCAGCAAGGGAAAGGCTGCCAACTTCCACTTTTATTAAACTTCAAAGAGTCCCCCCAGGAGAAGGTGAGGGGTCACCAGGCTTTGTGCGTTTTATGGTTCATGTAACAGCTTATTTCTAAATCAAACAGGGCGGAATGCTCGAAGGCGGTACCCTGGTATTTGATATCTCTACTTGAAGCCATCCATAAGCATGAAAATACAACACACAAAAAAAAAAATAAAATAGCCCAGAGAGAGGTAGAGCAGGGAAGCTGGCGCATGCAGCCAACTCTCCTATTTGGCAAACTCGGGCAAGAAGTCTGATGTCTTTATGGCACTGTCTAAACATGTTCTAATGGGAATTTTATGTCTGTGGTAAAAATTACGACAAGATGAGTCTATTAGAAGTGATCATGTATTAATTGCCTAAGATGTTACACAGCTTATAGGCAGAAAAATGCAAAGGAAACCAGGCTGGAGCTTCGGAAAGGGCAGGAGATGGTCTGAATCGGCTTCTAACGGAGTTGTAGAGAGAGGAGGTTTTTTCCAAGAGGGATTAAACGTGTTGAGTAGCAGAGCTTCCCACAGAGCTTTTGAATTCAGCGTCCTCTGGCTGGAGCCGGGACCCTGACCCACTCCCCTGGAGCCTCCGGCTGGGCTTGGTGCTTCCTGCTCTTTAAGACTCTCGTCTGAAGATACGGTGTCCCTTGCTGCCCTAGAATAACAAAATAAGGCCTTGATTTCAGCAAGCAACTTGAGCACAGGCTTAATTTGAGGCACGTGGTCAGTTCTGTTTCCTGCTCCGCAGAGCCTGTTGACATAAGCTCCCAATCAGGCAATGGCATAAATCTCCTTCGAATCTTTCCAGTTATCATCACACGTGCTAATCTCTCTTAAGTCAAGGGAACGTAAGCATGTGCTTGATGTGGTGGTCCTGATGTTAAGCATATGCTTAAGTGCTTTGCCGAATTGGAAGCCTTGAACACTAGGGTTGCTATGAGGCTGTAAATAGTATCAGGTTCATCCCAAGCAGAAAGCAAAGTGAGGATTGTAAATCTAGGAGGGAACCCAACTGGACTAAGCTCCGTGGCACAGTGTCTCTCCTTGCTTGAAGCTAAATAGCAAATGAATCACAGTTCTTTCGAGATCAAGACAGTCCCAACATTTGCTAGTTCATGTGTTTAAAAGCGTTACAATAGACAGATGGAAAAGTACATGCTCGGAGTGATTTGGACACCCAAGCCCTTTAGGGAGAGCAAGTTTAAGCATCAGGTGTTCTCAGCTGATTCCAAAAGACGGCTAAACTTTTAAGACTCTAGTTTTAACCCCAACACAGTGCAGAATGATGAGTTTCATAGGGTGACGGCCTGTCTTTTGCAAGAGACCTTATGCTGGGATACAATTTCAGCATGGTAGAAGGAAGAAATGTTTTACAGTGAGGGTGGTGAAACACTGGTACAGGTTGCCCAGAGAGGTCACCGATGCCCCATCCCTGGAAACTTTCAAGACCAGGTTGGACAGGGCTCTGAGCAACCAGGTCTAGTTGATGATGTCCCTGCCCATGGCAGGAGGGTTGGACTAGGTGATCTTTCAAGGTCCCTTCCAGCCCAAACCGTTCAGTGATAAACGTCCATCATGCCTCCTTTCTTCTCTGTTTTTGCGGCCTCTCTCCCTGAGAAACCCTCTCCTCTCATCTCCCCTCCGAGTGAGCCAGCCACGATATCTCCAGTGAAATATTTTCCAAATCCCGCCCTGCACGGCTTTCTATTTTGAGTGCCAGTCCAACCAGTTGCATTTGAATCCCATTAGCCCAGCACAAATGCAAACTTCGTTTCGCACATAGAGAGATTATTCTTTCCTCGATGAGCCTTTGTTGATGTCTCTCCCTCCCCAAACGGCAGCCGAGTGACAAAGGAGCCTGGCACGCCTGCCCACGCTCCCTGCCAGCTCCACAATAACCTCTCTTGTGGCTCGGGCTGCTGATCCTCCTCCTCATCTCCTCATCTATCTGGATTTGTAATATTTTCAGCAGCTCTCCGGCAACAGGGCCAGCTCTCCAGCTCCTGGCTGTGGCCAGCCCAAGGTGCATCTGGCAGCGAGGCTTTGTGTGCTGTGATGGATTTCTTTGGCAATGGGTATCATCGTTTTTTGGCTTCTTCCATGGCCCCCTGGGTATGTTTCCGCTGCCAAAGCTATTACAGTAGATAGCTTGAAACCTGCCTGCAAGTTCAGTGGGTTAGACTGGAGCTTGCCTTTTGACCACTACATAAATCATCCATCATGGGGAACTAGCCAGCATCTGGATCGGCACAGTGCTGGGACTTGGACACTGCTGGACGAAGGAAATTCCTTCAAATATTGCTTATCGCAGCTCCCACCTCATTTTCTCGTGCAGTTTATTTGCACTGTGACATCTCCTAATGCTTTTTCTTACAGCTTCAGCACCTGCAGTCAAGTCATTCTTTGACTGCACCAACTGTTGTAGAGGAAAGGCCACTTCCAGCTCTCATGGTTGCAGAGAAATTTTAAATCGTCACTGGACTGCGCTCTAACGGTTTGGAAAATAAGCACCACATCTCACCAATCTCATCCAGACCTTAGTGCCTGGGGAAGAAAAGGCTTGAGGGTGATGACGATGAGCTGAGCCATGATTTTCCAGACCTGGGAAGATGATTTCATGGTTATCTCCAAACTAGGGAATAAAATCCCATTTCAACCCCACCCAGAGCAACACCAGCAGCCCATTTCTGGCTCTGCACTTGGGAAGCCCCCAGCACAACTGAGCCCAGGGGTTACCCGGAGTTCCTGGGAGCAGCTGAAGGATGAGTCGTTATCTACAATAACCATCAAATCTGGCACAGCTGACAGTGATGTGTGGTGAGTCCTGCCTTTGTCTGGTCTAAACAGGCCCAAAATGTGTCCTGGTAGAAGTCACTGCAGGGGTTGTGCAGGCCTGGTCCCTGAAGCCACAACATCTGGGGCTGACACCCAACATCTGGAGAGGAGCAAGTTAAACAGCTGTTCCCATGGCCAAGGCTGCCGCGCATCAGAACGCTCTCTGCTCCCCAGCAAACCGCTCCGTTCCACCTCGCAAAACGAGTGTATTCCCAGTGAACAAAGCCGGTCAGGCAGTGTTTAGAGCACTTTTTGTGTCTGGAAAAAGCAAAAGCAATTCCGAAGCTAGCCCGAAGGCTTCCTGACTGCGCTCGTGTCTCACAGCCTCCTTTAAGGGTAATATCCCTCCTCAGCTCGCTCACTCTGCTCTTCCCCTTTTTCATAAAAGAGTTTTCCTCGTGGCAGTGAAAAGAGCACAGAGGGAAAAAAATACACTTTCCGCTACCAAAACACCAGCCTATGAATCCAGTGCCTCTGCAGCAGTGTTTGCACCTGTGGAGGAGCAACGGTGCTTCTGCACTAAACCCTCTGCTGACATCCAGCCTGGGGACCCCGTTGGGGTTGGCGCTGTCCCAGCAGCGGTGGCAGGGCTGTGCCCAGCAGCCCATGGTAAGGTCTGGGATGTGCTGGGTAGAGGAGGGAGCAGCAGGGCTCTGCTGGGTCGGGTTGAGTTTGCATTTCCCAGGCTTGGTCGGAAACCCAGCAGCAGAGCAATGGGGAGGGTTTGCCAGCTCTGAAAGCAAAACCTGGGAAAATCTGCATTTTTTTTTTTCTAAAGCTTCTTGGTTGGTCCAATGAATTGATTGCAAGAGATAAAGCTTGATGAAGAGGCGATGTTTTCCCAGCATAGCGCTTGACTCCGAAAAGCAGAAGACGCAATAGATTTTATGTGCGTGTGCATCGCTTTTTATTTACACACAGGGTGCTTCGAGCTAATCGCACATTGCCAGGCGTCACAAAAGAGCTGCTTTCTCCTGCAGTTCCCGTTGGTTTGGATGTTTGTAGGACAGCGTGTGGGAAGGGCTCGCTGCTTGTAGCATCACCAAGAGCTCAGAGTACCAACAGCAGGTCTGTCCCGAGAAGAAATGCAGAGGTAAGAGCTGTGTGGTGATTAATAAGAAATAGGAAAATCGGGTGTACCATGGCCAAGCCCCTCTTTGGGGTAAGCAAAAAGCACCGGGGTTTTGCATTTATATTCCCAGACGGCAAATGGGGGAGAGGGGAAGCTCTGGGAGCACTGCTACCACGAGAGGAGGGGATGGCATGAGAATCGCAGTGAAAGGAGAAAGCCCACACAGGGCACCTGGGACATGTCAGGGGTGTCTTGGGACGTCGTTGTCACTCCTGCTTGGGATCGGCCACCAGGACGTTGGGCTGGTAAGAGATAAGAGAGGCTCTCACTTGCAGAGCTTACTGCTGGGTCCTCCATGTGTTCGTACATGTGTTGGCTGTGTGTGTGGTGGATATCCGTGTTCCCAGACATCTCTTCAGTCTCCCTTAAACTCGTCAGAGCTATGCGGATCCCAGAGGAGCCCCGGAGATGGGCAGAGGCTGAAGCAGCTCCTGTGCGAGGACAGGCTGAGAAAGTTGGGGGTGTGCAGCCTGGAGAAGAGAAGGCTCCGGGGAGACCTTAGAGCAGCTTCCAGTGCTGAAAGGGGGCTCCAGGAGAGATGGGGGGGCTCTGGATCAGGGGGTGCAGGGATAGGGTGAGGGGGGAACGGTTTTAAGCTGAAAGAGGGGAGATTGAGATGAGATACTGGGAAGAAATGTTTTCCTGTGCGGGGGGTGAGGCAGTGGCCCAGGGTGCCCAGAGAAGCTGTGGATGCCCCATCCCTGGAGGGGTTCAAGGCCAGGCTGGATGAGGCTTTGGGTAACCTGGGCTAGTGGGAGGTGTCCCTGCCCACGGCAGGGGCTGGAACTCGATCTTGAAGGTCCCTTCCAACCCAAACCATTCTATGGTTTTGTGACCTGAGAGTTATCCTGTCTAAGTGATGTTTACCAGGGGCAGTGAGTAGAGGGCGGTCGCAAACAGCACCAACAGCTGTGTAATTTCTCCTCACTAAATTTTAGAGCACGGTCAAAGGCTGTCAGAGTGGATTGGGTGTGACGGCCACCCCACATGTTGCAGAGCTGCTCCATAATACCGTGGCACTGAGCGAGCTCTGCCCATCACACCGTGCTCCCGCATCCGCTCCACGTGCAGGCATCAGCCGCAGCCACTCATTCATAAAGAGCAGCTTCACTGGGAGGGAGACACAGATTTACTGACAAATAATTGTCATTTGCTAACCTTGTCATGGCAATCTTGATTTTTTTCTTTCTTTCTTTTTTTCCGGAGGCACTCTGAATGTTGAATGCCAGCATCTGTTACAGACCGGAAAACAAGTAAACAGTGATATTCCTGGTGGCTTTGAAAGAGCATTTAACGCTTAGCTTTCTACACTTGCCTTTACGAAGAAAATTACTTCAGGATGTGCTTAGCATGCGTATGATGATGAGTGTCTGGGAAAACACAAAATATAGAAGCAGCCCCTTGCTACAGACAGGCTGAAAAAAAGCCCCACAAGTCCTCCTGCCAGATGTTGACATTTTGATTTGCATAAAGGTAAACTTTTGAGTCGACAGCATGTGTAATTTTCTAAAATATCCTGGAGAAATACGGCATGCTCCCAGATAATGAGTTTGCATCACAAGCAGTTTTCAGCAGGCCTGTGTCCTGGCAAACCGGCTTGGGGCATCTTTGTTTCTGCTGTCTCTGAGCATCTCTCCATGCCCGTGCACGGAGGGAGGGCAGCCAAAGGGGTGACCAGGAGGTAACAGCGGGGCAGCTGCAAGACAGGGAGAGCACTGTCCATGGCTTGTGGAGGAACTCGCAGCAAATTCCAGCTCTCTCAGCCTTTCAGCCTATTTAAAATCCCACAAAGAAGCTGCAAGACCCGTGAGGGCATCCTTGTGAAGAAAAGCAAGGATGTGCTCATCTCTGTGCTGGGGGAAGCGAGGCCCAGACAAATCATCCTCCCACGGAGGAGAGCAGACAGCGCAGAGCCACCTCCCCGTGCCCCAGCCAGGGACACATTCCTGGGTCTTCTCTCTAAGCTAAAATAAGCTGCAGCAAGCTGCCAAAAAATGAGGGAGAAAATAAGATCCTAAGACAGGCGAATAACTCTTTCCAAGCCACCCGTAAATCCAGCGAGCGGAAATGCTGCAGGTGACTGTGGTTTTGGGGTCTCTCCTCTCTCTCGCAACACTCAGCTTCCTCCAGCACATAAACTACATTCAGAGTCCAGAACTCCTGCTGTATTTCACTGAACTTTGGGTTTGTGTCTCTGGAGAGGCAAGGAGAGCATGATTTCCTCCGAGTGTAGGCTCAAGAGTGCCCATAGATGCAATGAGGCTTCTGCAAGTTGAGTGGTCCTAGGGCTGGGGATCCCAAGGACACATCACAAGTGCCACCTGAAGGAGAGTTGTCCCCCTTGACCGCTCGGGCTCACTGTCCTGGGTTAAGCTGAGACAGAGTTAACTTTCTTCATAACAGCTTGCAAGAGGCTGTGTTTTGGATTTGTGCTAAGCGGAAAGCTGATAACAGGGCTGGTTATGGTTGTTGCCAGGACAGTCAAGGTCGTTTCAGCTTCTTTGCTGGGCCAGTGTCTCCAGGTACAAGAGAAGCTGGGAGGGAGCACAGCTGTGATTACCACCCTAGGATTCGATCTTAGGTTTGGGATTGAGACCCAAAGTAGCCAATAGTCATGCCCAGTATATAGGTGAGGGCGCTCTGGAAGCTCGTCCCTTTTGGTTCTGGATCTGTTTTGTTCTGGGTCAGCTCTCTTTCCAGGTCAGCTCTCTCCCGGTGGTCCCTCTCGCCAGGTGTCCCTTGGTCAGCTCTCAGTCTGGGACACTCAGACTGTTATCTCTGTTCTATGAGGGCGGTTTCTGGACTCTCACTGCTCCGGGATCAATAGCTGGGAACAGGTGGAGCCTTGGTCGTCAGGTGGTGAGTGTATCACTGTGTATCACTTATTTGTATATTTGTATTTACTATTATTTTCAATGTTATCATAGTTTAGTTATTAAATTGTGCTTATCTCAACCCACGAGTCTTTTTTTTTCTTTTTTTCCCTTTACCCCTTTAATTCTCTCCCCCATCCCTGGGAAGGGGGGGTGAGTGAGAGAGCAGCGGTGTGGGGATGGCTCCCAGCCCAGGGTAAACCCATCACCCTCACGCAGCCCAGCGTGGCTGTGAGGATGCCGGGCTGGCGTTCACCCTGCCCTGTCTGGGTCAGGACATCCACTCACAGGAGGAAACGAGCCTGTTCTTCATAAATACACTTTGCATTTCTATGGGGACAGCATCTAAAACCAGCGGCTGAGGGACAACTGGACCCTGCTAACAGGCAGCCAAGCTCCCTGACCCAGCTCGTGTGCACAGCCGAGCCCGTTCTCCAGCACATTCTTCCAACAGGGCTCCAGCACCCGGTCAGCCAGGTGGGGCGTGGAGATGGGTGCTGGTATGGGAGGTACGGACAGATGCCCAGCAGCACAGGATTCTTGACATCCCTTGCTGCCAGTCCCAGAGTGGCCTGACAAAGCTCTCCGAGAGCTGAAGAGGGAAGACGCGACTGCAATGCAAAGTGCTATCGTCGCCGTATTAGGCTCAGCTGAAATGTGCTACATAAGTGCAAATTGCTGCTATAAATCATAAACATCAAAAGGCCATAAGTGCCTAATAATGGCCTAAGTGGCTAATTTGTTTTATGTGCTACTGGAAGAAGCACCGTAAAAATACGGAACAAAAAATTTTCCCCTATTGTGGTTTGGTCTCTGATAGCAAGAAAGGCTGGAAGGGGGTGGGAGAAAATGCTGCTCTAGTAGATACACAGGAGTATTTCATGGCAAACCCTGTAATTAAAAAACACTGCTCAAACCCCATCAAGAGCCCACTCCCCGTGGAGGGCAAACATGGGCAGTGCTGGGGATGCCTGGGTCAGAGGCGATGCACGGGACAGAGACCTATGGCTCTGGCTCAAATGAAGATTAAGTTATTTGTGAAAGGAGGCGAGGTGGGGGCATGGCAGATGGAGGTGGTGGGCTCTGCCTCTGGCGCGGTGCGTACATGGGCCACGACACCTGCTGCTGTCCCCTCCTCAAAGCCATGTCTCTGCAGGCACCCAGCAGGACCTGAACCACCAGCCCCAGCTGAGCTGAGGGACCCCCCTCCCAGCCTGGCCTGGCATCTCCGTGCCTCCATTCCAAAGCGGCAGCCTCCTTTTCCCACCCGAACAACAACTGTGTGCCCTCCAGCCGGCTTTTAATTGCTTTGGGCCTTTTGGGGTTACACGGTGCTTTAAAGGCTCTTTCTGGCTGGCTGGCTCCGCTTGTGAAATTAGCCTTGGAGAACCATAAATACCCTAATCCAGCCCTTCTGTGCCCTGCAGATATGTTCCTCATGCAATTCTTATGCTTTTCAGGTCAGAGCTGCCTTTCTGTTCTGCTTGGCCTGGGATGAGTGCGGCTTGTTTCCCCGCATGGCGCAGCTGATGAGATCTGGGTGGTGGAGCAGAGGATGCTCCTGTGTGGAACTGCTCAGCACCCCACTGAGCCCTGCCTGGACCAAGCCCTGGTTTAGGATGCAGCACGCTGAACCCGTCTCCGCTTAGTCCAGAGAACTGGTCATAGACCAGCGCATCCTGGCAGGTCTCCTTTAGTGTGTTTGCTTGGTTTGAAACCCTTCAGCATCCAGGAACACCCCAAAGGGCACCTCGGAGCCATCTGCATGTCACATGCTGCTGATTTATTAGGGATGAGCAAAACCAGTCATTCCCATTAACCTACCTGAGCACTCCCACCTATTTTTGCCCTGATGGATTCCACTTTCTGCAGATATTTTGGCTTTAATTTATGGTAAAACAGCACTGTGCCTCTGTAAGTACCACGGAATAATTCCCCCAAGTGTATTTAGTGGATGCTGGTGGAGGAACGTGATCAGAATAACTCATTTTGCCATGATGCCGCAGCTATGTGATGGCTGGAGAGAAGCATCAGGCCATGGCAAGCACCAGGAGCTGGGTGCTCAGGGTCCCTCACATGCCCTCGTATCCCAGATGGATCATGTGGAGACTGTTCCCAGCACAAGGAATTAATTCAGTAGTATTTCAACACAGGTACAGATGATTCAGAGTACAAGCAGTGCTGCTTTCATGTCATACATTTTCATGGTGGGAATGGCCCAGGGAATAGTCCTAATTGGTTTGTTCCTCTTCTGATATCTGTGATAACAGGGGAGAGAAAAAAACCTCTTTGTCCTAGAATTGCATGCCATTAATCAACATTTTAGAAAAAAAAAATTCTTTGATGCTTATCACTTCCATAGCACATGTTCAGAGTGCTTTACACAGAGGAACCAAAGACTGGGACTGACCTCTGCGTGCCCAACGAGAGAGGCAGCACCCACTGCAGCGTGTTATTTGTGAGCTTGGTGGGGACACAGGGAAAACCAAATCCAGCTTTTACAGCAGTGGATGCAGGTAAAGAGCGCAGAGCAGCATGATGGCAAACACACCTCTCTGAGCATTGGAAGTGGCTGAACACACAGACCCAGACCTGGAAGCTTTCATTGTGGTGGCACAAAGTGACAGTGGACACCAAGCTGTCCTCTCCGCAGGCAGGTGAGCTGCACCTTGGAGCAGATGTGGTCTTGAAACAGAAATGGGAAATGATTTTGCCTCCATCCCCCCGTTCAACAGCGGGGAAAAACAGGAGAGGCAGTGGGGGTTCAGCTCGGCGGGTGGAAACCACACCAGGTCTATGATGTTCTCCTGCACCTGGTGGTCCTTGGACCCTCTCTGAGCTGGTTTAAGGGCATTAACCAAAATAAATCTGCCCACTTGTTGTTTGCTGGGCTGTTTTTTTGCTCTTGTAGCAAAATAAGTCAGGCTGCAGAAGGGATCTATTGACGATAGAACCAGCCCGAAGGGAGCAGGAGGCAACGGAGAGAGTGGGGGGAGAAGAAGGTAAATCTCTCCTTTCTGAGCAGAGGAAAACATTCCTGACATTTGCATGTGACTGAGCAGTCTGAGGTGTCTGAGGAAAGACAAGACTGTTTGGGAAAGAGGGTGACAGAATCCCCCTGCTCCTGGGGAACACCAGCCCTGGCCTTGATTCTGTTCATTTGGCTGCTCACCACCTCCTGCAACAAAGCAGTTCAGTTCATAAAACCACAGAATTGTTTGGGTTGGAAGGGACTTCAGAGATCACCCAGTGCCACCCCCTGCCATGGGCAGGGACACCTCCCACTAGCCCAGGTTGCCCAAAGCCTCATCCAGCCTGGCCTTGAACCCCTCCAGGGATGGGGCATCCACAGCTTCTCTGGGCAACCTGGGCCACTGCCTCACCCCCCGCACAGGGAAAAACTTCCTCCTAATATCTCATCTAAATCTCCCCTCTTTCGGCTTAACACCATTACCCTCCATCCTGTCCCTCCACCCCTGATCCAGAGCCCCCCCATCTCTCCTGGAGCCCCCTTTCAGCACTGGAAGCTGCTCTAAGGTCTCCCCGGAGCCTTCTCTTCTCCAGGCTGCACAAACCCAACTCTCTCAGCCTGTCCTTGCACGGGAGCTGCTCCAGCCTCTACCCATCTCTGTGGCCTACTCTGGACTCGCTTTTGCAATGATATTACTGTGAAGGAGGTGAGGTGAAGTGTTTTATCTGCTGTTACTGGAGGAAGGTAGGTCTGAGAGCAGGTGGTTTGTGTCACTGTGCAAACTGTAGGGTGGATGTCCTTTGAAAGCCTCATTGGCTCATTGCATATTTTAAAAAAGAATCTACAGAAATTATTCAAATAAGGGCTAAAATATGGTGTTTTGCACAAGACAGTGTTTATTTGCTGGATGTGTAACAAATAGGATGAAGCAGCCCCTGCAGAGCTGCCACAGTGCCAAGGGGAAGGGGAACGTTTTGGCTGCGCACAGCGCATCCCCCGGTGTGATAACCAGGCTATTTTGGCATCCCTGTGATACCATATTTTTCATTTTCTGATGGTCCACTGGTGGTGCTGGCTGCCCTGGGCTCCATGTGCTCCTACTCTTACTGCTGCTCTCTCCCTGCTCCCCATTGCCTGGTGACATTTGCTTCTTCAAGTTATTTACTTTCAGCTTACTAAAGACCATGAAAACATCATCCAACCTGCCTGGCCCTTTGAGCAGCCCCAGGAATAAGCTGTCACTAATATAATTTCATATCAAATGAGATTACCCTTCTCTGCCATTAGGCACACTTCTCATCTAGGGACAGCAGCAAGGCAGGGACGCAGCAATGGCTTCAGCCAACGCCTGCATTAGGAACTGGCCTGTAAGGACGATAGCTGACTCCCAGGCTGTGGCTGGTGCTTGTGCTGTGCATTCAGGCTATGGAACAGCGTGATTTGGCTGTAGGATCTGCTGGATTGATGGCACCTGTCTGCCTGTCTCACATGCAATTGCTGACAACCAGCTACACCTCCCGGCTGTCAGAGCCTGATGTTATTTATGAGAGCCATCCCTGGCAGGTGTGACAGCCCCTCGTTGTTTCTGTGACCTCTGAGGAATCGTGATGGACACGTCTGGGTGGGTCTCTGCTGCTGGGCATTTTTGTGTCCTTATTTGCTTATCAGCGTGAGTCCCTCAATCACGCGCTTTGCATGTCTGAGGATAGGAGCTCCTTCCCTGAGCAAACCTGTGTGCAATTCAGAGGATGATTTGCTCCAGGGAGCAGCTCCAGCAGGCAGCACAGGCAGGGCTGCAACAGGACAGGCTCATCCCACACCCCTGAGCCCTCCTGCACGAGGCCACCGGCTGACACATCCATCCAGTGTCACGCCAGATGCTGTGACACTAATGTCCCGTTATCTTAGGCAGTGAAAAGCGTGCAGGAAAAACTGTTTTAAGGCCACAAAGCCACCCCGTAGGGCTGAGGGAGGATCTGATGCAATGCTTTGTGGCATGGCTTGGCGACTCCCAGGACACCTGGTTTGGCACAGAGCTGCTGGGAGCTATTCGCGTCTTCTGACCAGAGACCAGGGACAGCTGGGCAGAGGGATGCTCTTTTGCTAGCAAAAGCCTTTGAGGATCTAATTTCAAGTGCTTTCAGCTCCTGTCAGACTTTGTCACTGCTGAAAAAGGAGTTGTTTTCACACTGCTGCGACGCTCCCAGACACGGGACGTTACAGAGGATTTCCCAGAGGTAAGATACATTCTGTGGTCTGTTAGCTGCTGCAGATGATGTGTGGGGTCTGGCTGAGGAGGGCTGATGCCTGGGAGATACAAGGAGAAGGGTCCACGCTGCACCTGCCCCTTGCTGCTCCCCCCAGCATCTCCCACGTGGCACACTGGCAAGCAGGACCCTGAGCACAGGATTTAGCTCACCCCACGGGGCAATCCTTGTGCTGACCTCTTCATTTGGATGGTGCATTTAGAGTTCAGATGCTTGTATGTTTTATGAATGGTCCAGACCAAAATTGCTAAGGGCATTTCCATCCCTGGAGGGGTTCAAGGCCAGGCTGGATGAAGCTTGGAGCAACCTGGGCTAGTGGCAGCGGGTGGGACTGGATGGGCTTTAAGGTCCCTCCAACCTCAATCATTCTGTGAGTCACTACGTACATAGCATCAGAGGTGGCAGTGGAAATGGCTCATCTGCGTGTGCTTTCTGTTTGGACAGGACATAGATCCATTTTTCTTTCTTCAACTAATGGGTAAAAATCAGAACTTTCATTATCTGTGAATGGGAAAAAGAAAATGCACATGATGCTCACAGCCCAAAGCCATGCCCCTCCAGACTGTGCCCTCAGCCAGCTCCCCCAGCTGTACCAAGCTCCACAACCCCGATGCTGCTCGGCTGCCTGATCTCCGGTTACAACCCTGGTGCCCGGGAGGAGCCGTTCAAGACATGGCATCTTTCCCGTTGAGTCTTTTTTTTTTTTTTCCAGCGTTGGGCTAGAGGGTCACTCTGCATTCATGATCTTTGGACTGATCCCCTCTGACTCTTGATGCTCCCCTTAATTGCTGGGTGAGGCTCACACACAGATTTGTCAGCCCCGGGGCTGAACTCTGGCTCAGCACATTATCCTGCTTACCTTGAAAAAGGAAAATAATCCCATGGATTTGCTCTTGCCTTCCTGGTGATTATGGGGTGTTAGGCTGTGGGCTGGCTGAAGGGTTTCTGTTGTATCTGCACTTTAAGGGGGATGGATATTTTAGCACTGGGCTGACAGCTCCTGCCTCCCGACACAAGCTGGCTGGGAAAGGTGCTGCCGTAGCATCCCTCGCAGTGGGTCAGGCCCTTACTCACAAAATCAGCACTTCACTCCTTCAGTGGTCCCCAGCAGTCCTGGGGAAGCACGCACAGACCATCTCCTTAGAACTGTGCCAACAGAAACCTGTGCCAAGCAGTGGGGATATTGCATCTTCATCTTTTCCAACCTAAACGATCCCGTGATTCTATTCACTGCCTGCAAGATATTCCATGTGTCAGCTCCTTGCTGCGGAGGGAAAGAAGGGTTAAAACCCTGGGAGCAGGGAAGGGAAAGGTCAAATATGTAAAGCTACTTTCATGTACTTAGGAGAAAAGTGGTAACAGGAAAGCTGTTAAAAATTTTTATAGCTGGCACCTCACAACGCTGGTGTTAAGAATCATGAAACTGTTTAATAGCAAGTGGAGGTATACATTCGTTAATTAGAGGCGTGCTAACAGTGAAGCCAATTGAGAGATATTATTTTAGTATTTTTTTCCAGGGGGCATATCAAGTCTATTCACGAATTAATAAACAGATTGTAAAGTCTAAGCAAGCCTGTTAGGGAAGAGTGTGTGTATACTGGGGCTGCGCACACTTGTTTGTTTGTTACCATCACATTGGAAATACGCTCCTTGTTTTCCATACAGATCTCGCTGGAAGAACTGCAGCATATTGGGTTTTTCCAAAGATCATCAGAGTTGATGTGTGTTTACTGAAAAAATACATCATAAATGAGATCTGAAACACCAGCACTCAAATGAACCCGTGAGTGCAAAGGCATCCAACATGAGATGACTGTCCTCTCGGAGCCTGCCTTTGGTGCACGTGAAGAGAAAGGAAATCACAGGATTCTCTCCATTTATTTGACCTCCTGAATTAAGTTCTCATTGAAAAGGCATTTTAAGAACTATTAAAATCTGTCTATGGTTAAATACGTGCCTTCAGCCCCTCTCTCGTCTCTCTTAGCTGCTGTTAAAGGTAGTTACATCATGAGTGTCTTCTGCTCAGCTCACACAAAACAGACAGTGGCCATTTGGTGAGGCAGGGACCAGCCCATCTGTAAAATAAAGTTTCCCCATAACTGGAGCTGGTGATAAAAACAATGAGAAAGTGGATTTGCTCTGACGGTACAAGCTTAAAGGCTACGTGCCATTAAGCATTTTTCTACCCTTTTTTATTATTTTTTTTTTTCCCCCCGCGTAACACTGGTTTGATTCCTTTTTTAAACCCACTGGTGCACCTACCTGAATTCACAGTTGCCACTTCATTTTCTGCAGGAAGCCAAGCTGTCCAACTGAATCCATTAGTGAGCTCCGCGTTACAAAACCCGCGTGGCGTTTCATGCCTCATTAGCAAGCAGGGAGCTTCCAGCCAGGAGTCACCGCGTGTCTCCACTTCTCCTGACTTCCTTCCTCCACTCTGCTTTCCTATTTTACATTTTAATAGCAACAGGGATGACAAATCATGGCGAAAAAGAAGTCTGGCCTCAGTGAGTATCTTAGCACACTGGGTTTCCCCCCAGCACTTCCATCCCTGCCAACTGGTGCTCCTCTGTCCTGGCAGGCTCATTCCCAGCATAAACCCACCCACTCCTCGTCCCACCATCCCACCCCGGCTGGAGGGAACGTGCAGACAGGTTGCAACTCAAGAGAAGAGACAAGACGGATGACAGCCCGTGTCCCTTTTGCTCAGCTCGGGGCAGGCTCACGAACAAGGTGAGTAATGAGGATGATGATGAATGAAGGATGCAACACTGAAAATACTTCTTCCCGAGCTTCTATTGATCTTCCAGCAAAGGCCTGGTTCTTGACATTTCAAATAGAGAGATTGTTTTAATGTAGTGGCCCTCGCTGGGCCGCAGTTAAGCAATTTAGCTCGTTGAGAGTCACAAAGACCCTTTTTTCAGCCTCAGCCTCGACGCCTGCTGGCAAATGCTCTTGGACAAGCAGTGCTCAGGGCCCACAGGAGCCACAGGCACCGGTGAGCACGGCCCGCGTGCCACCCCCTGAGGACAGCGGTGCTGAGCTGGTGACAGGAGGGATTTCTCCGTGCATCCCTGGGAGATGCTCAGTGATCCAGAGGAATGACATCACTGGAGCCTCCCAAAACTTCCTGTCCAGAGAGATACAGACATCAGCTCTAAACACTCCCCAGCAGACCTTTACCCGGCAAGTGCAGCCTTTGAGAAGAGCTTTTGAAGGACAAACCCCCAAAGCCCTGCCTGGATACAGGGTGGGGAGGTGAGGGGAGCTCAGCAGAGATCTGCCCGCACGCAGAGCAGCCTGGTGCCCGCCCCGGCAAAGCACCATGAGAGACACAGAAGCCTGGGGTTTGGTTACAACGTGTTGGTAGATTGCTTTATTAACTGCAATTTTTCTTTTAGAAGAGAAGTAGTTTATTACTTTCAACCTAGAACCTGGAACTAATTATGCATGTGTGGTCCAATTAACCATTAATTTACCTCTATTAACTGCTGACACCTCTGCGTTTACTTTGTATCACACCCGTTTGTGTTCCCAGAGTCTAAGCCTAATAAATTTGTCAAGAGACTATGAATTAAAGCAATATAAAGATGCTAACTGTTACCTATCTTAGCAACAGCCTCAGGAAGCCCAGGAAAAGAATGCATCACAAAAATGAAAATTGTTTTTATGCACAGTAACCGTATTTTTTTTTTCTGAATAATAGAATCTCCAATTAATTCAAGAAGCTCTGATCTTCCCACCACTTCCCACCAGAGGACTGATGAGGGTAAAACTGTATTTGATGTTCCAAGGCAACAGGACCGGTGTCTGGAGGTCTGGAAGAACCCACTCCTGCAATACTCCTTCACCTTACAGGTTTCCAGTCCCGGATGTTTATGCACAGCACCACTGCCTTAAGGCCTATTTTTATGAAGCTGGAAGGGGAATAACTTGTCAGTACCATGTCCAGTTCGATTAAGGTTCTGTCCTGGCACAACAAGTGAGCAGGTCTTAGCCCAGGCTGCCCCACGCCAGGACTCTGGCTCCAGGTCTCTCCCCAGCTTTGTGCCAGTTCAGCCCTACAACACCAGAGAAATGCCTCGATTCCTCATCTGCAGACGGAAAGAGTCCTTGCCTGCCTTGGGAGAGGATACTGGCACTCTTTCACAACATTTGCTTTGCAAACGCAGCGTGCTCTTCCCCAGCTGGGTGTGCTCCCCACACCTGCTGAGCAGCCACGACTCCGGCTCCGCAGAGCATCAGCCTGAACGAGATGTTACGGGACGGTTCGCTGAATGTGGTGCTCAGTGACATAGTTTAGTGGTGGACTTGGCAGTGGTAGGTTTACGGTTGGACTCGGTGATCTTAAAGGTTTTTTTCCAATCTAGATGATTCTATGAGTCTATATGTGCAAGCTGTGCTATATAAAATCTGTAATGATGCTTCTGGCCAAGAGAAGGGTATTTTGTAATTATGATTAAGGAAGGATTTAGCCAGAAAAAGTACTGCTATAACAGGTACAGCCAGGAATAAAAATGAGAACAGAAGGGTAGAACACCCCATGTGAAATTCTGGGATTCCTGTTCTGCCAAAGGTCAGGTGAGTTATCGCAATGCTCCCTGCTAGCCAGAAATCAGGTGAGGTACAGCCTCCTCCGCAAATCTGTGCCTTAAAATACACACCTCAGCTATTTACGTACGGGTCTGGTATCCAACTGTCTGTAAGTTTTGCCTGACAGCTCGTTTAGTAACATATGGTGTAATATTAAAATGTGCTACTTCATTTGAACATACCTTTGGGTAGCTCTCGGTGTCCCTTGGTTGCTCACTGATGTTGCTATAGTGTCGAGTATGTGGAAAAATAAACTGGTCCTTGATGTTATTGCCGAAGCTGGTGATGCCCTATCACTAGCACTACTCATTGCCAGCGCTACCAGTTTCACGCTGGTGCAGCTCGGCTGAATTAAGCTGAATTGCTCAACTGGATTTTCATCGACTTAAATCAAGTATACTAGCATGGAAAAGGTACAAAGGAGTGAAAATCCAGTCCACTGAAAGCAGAGGGGATATTTCTTTAGGATGTGAAGTGTTCCTAATCCAATGGATATCTTTTATCCTGTGTATCGATCTTTTTCTTGTCAGAACCAACTTGGAGTTAATTTCTGAATTACCTGACCTCAAGCAGTTCAGCTATTGCAATCTAAAAAGTCACAATTCAATTAATAAACCAACAGTGGTCAAAATATGTGCTCTGTGTAAGCACTTCACACTTCCCTTACAGCAAAGTGACTGCAGGGAGCATCCAGCATGGAGACACAAAGCAGGTGCCGGAGGAGAGCTATACGGAGTCGCGGCAGGGCGGCAGGGCACACCTCCGCTGGCACCGCTCCGAAAGCTGCTGGCGGCAAACCAGAGGTGTGATTATCCTGGTTTTTTGAGAACAAAGGAAGGAAAATAGAGACACCAGGTGACAGCACTCGACCCTTGGCTGGTAGGAAGGGAGAGGTTGGCGAGGAAGCCAACAGGGACGGGAGAACTCTGAAGATGGAGCTGTAATTGCGACATGCAGCGAGCAAAGGCTTTGAGGAGCCCCGTCCTGTGATTCGGGGCAGGGCACAGCCACAACGTACTGGATTTGCAGACAGCACTGTGAAAGTAAAGACATCTCAGGAGGCATCTTCAGCCTGTAACGAGAATCCAAACCAGCCCAATTTCCCCAGGAATTTTGGGGCAAACAAAGAAGTCCACCCTTGAGAAAAAAAAATCAATAAAGAGGAGGGGGGCTTGCTAGAAATTTAAAGAGAGAAGCAGGACTCTTCTTCCAGCTGCCAGAGCTGATATTATTGCGTGCGGCAGCAGCTTGTACGCAGCATCTCTTTACAATGGTAGCGGGGAAGCTGGAATGTTGTTGTATCAGACTATCAAGTTGTTATGTTGGATTACACATAATGCTATCACAAATGACAGAACGCTTGCCTCCCATCAAAAATTTAAAGAGCAATAGACCTCTTTTCAGCTGTCATTGCTGATAACATTTTACGCACAAGTTGATTCAAGCTCAAATAGAGATGCAGCCTGTCAATAAAGAAGCCCTGGCAGATTAAGCATCGAGTCTATTAAAGCTAGCAGTACTAATGTGGCTCTGCAGCCTAATCTGACATTTTAAAACAGCGACAAAACGAACCCTCTAAGTTCTTGCTGATCGTCTCACCACGGCGCGTTCGCTGCTGGGTTTTATGGAGTGGAAAGCAGAGTACATGTAGGAGAAATGAAACAAGCTGCAAACTACGGAAAGGTCGACGCAGGCTTGCTCCCCAGGAAACAGAGTGGATGTCTTCCCTTCTCTTCACTCTTATCTCCTCTGCTCTGCTCCTCTCTTCCAAGAAAGTGGGCAGGGCAACAAATAATGGCCCTAAATTGGCGCGGAGATGACACAGATTACACATTAGAAAAGCACTGGGAGGGCATGCAGGGTTCAGCACTGGAAGAGATTGCTGGGGAGGGCGGAACACCTCTGTCGTTGCAGCACTTTAAGAAGGGGTTAGGAAAACATCTGCCAGGAACAAGGAGGGGGAGTTGGTTTTGCTTTGGAGACCCAACACTATTTTCTGCCATTCACTTTCTTCTTCTCAATAACAGCTACTGCTGCTCCTGCCAGCAGAAAGGGTACGGGAGTGCTTGTGTGTTGGGAAACTGTTTGGGCCAAAAATAGATTCCTGAAAACAATGATGACCTCTGGTGTTTAAATAGATGCCCTGAGTACACTCCCCTTTCCCCCTTCTACACTCATAAGAGGTGTCAGAGGCTGCTGCTGCTCTCCTGAAGGATGCAAAGCCACGAGAACATCTTTCCCAGGCCTGGGAATGCAGAGCATCCAAAAATTTGGATCTGGCCTCTGCACCTGGCAAATATTCACCCAGACAACATGATCTTCAAGAAAGACAGGCTGTCACTTGCAATCTGCATATTGCAGCCATCAAGGGACAGCGGCTTCTTTTTGCTTGGTGATAAAACACAAGCCTCCGCCGTTTTGATACTTGTAGACAGCTAGTTTGCTTAGAAACCAAATCCGCATGCAATGCCTTCCGAAAGGGGAGATAACGGCTGCTGAGAGGCTGGAGCCTGGGCACACGAGGACACACTGATTCACCGCTGCAGCGAGGCACGGGGAAATGTGCCACCCGGGTTTGTGCGAGTTGCGGCAGGGTGACTACCTGGCATCAGACACCAGCACCGGTGCACAGCCTCCCTCTCTTGCAGAGGATGGTGCTCATTGCATGGATGGAAAGGAAGGTCCCATAAACACTGGGGGGCTGTCAGCGAGCCTCCCCCAAGCAGCACCACTCCTTTAACCGCAGCAGAGATGCTCAGCAAGACACGTGCTTGCTTGCTTGCAAGCTGATGTCCCCAGATGAACATTGCTGTGGTGGGATTTGTGAAGCATCATCAAAATTACTGGAGTTTTGAGGAGAACACCTCATCCAGACAAGTGGAGGATCACCACAAGCAGGGATTGCTGAGGCTGTGCCTCCTTGGCCAGAGGGAAAAAAAAAAAAAGCTTGACAATATCAACATAATCCTTACAAAGATTAAAGGCAGCTCAATGACAGTAATTGAAAGGAAAAAAAATGCATCACCCAGACACTTTTGCTTGAGCGAGAAATAAGGACAAAAGAAGGGCTAAATACTCTCTTTAAGGTTACCTAAGAGATCTAAGCATCTACCTAAGAGATCTCCATGCTTAGATGGAGTCTTAGATTAAAAATTGCTTTAAAGCAATTTTTAATTGCTTTAAAAACTAGCAAAAAACTTTTTCCATGTGGCTGTGTCCTATCTAACTGCATACACTGAAACCCAGAGGCACGGTGAAGGGCTCCACATGCAGTACCTGTTGCTGTTGCTCACGCTGCCTCTAGACGAGGCTTTCTCATCACTCCAGCTGCTTTGAAGCTTGGGGATTACCAGTGTGAAGGATAAGTGTCCAACTTATTTCTGCTGAAAAGGTCTCTGTCTTTTCAATAATAACTGTCGATATGGTGGAAGGAGGTGCTTGGTTGCAGTAATGACTCTCCCTGTGTATTTCTCTGGTTATTCTCCATCTGAATTCTAGGGAAAAAATACTTTGAAAAATAATGACAATGTCTCTCAGAAAATAATGAGTTCCTTCCAGTTAGCTGTTGAATTGTTTACTGCCATAGCTGAATAATAACAGCACATCAAAGACGACTGCTGTAATTAAAAGATTTGTGAACATAGGTTAACAAATTAGTGCATCATAATGTGTAATTGTCTAATTAGGACAAAAATGCTAGTTCCACGTAAAAGACCGACAAGAAGAGATTATAAGGGAGAAAATAAGCTAGACAACAGCATTGATACTGCTGAACATTGGCAAAGATGTTATCTGTAACTTTATATTGTATCAATAAGTCCCCAGGGGTATTAACATTCCTGTGGATTAATTTACAGCCACATTAATTCTGCCCTACGAATCCCACAAGCTGGCTGAGGAGCCCCTTGAAAAGAGATCTCAGTTTGTCATTAAAGGTTTTAGAGCATTTCTCATTCCTTTGGCACCCAGAAGACCCGGGGCAGCAGACACCATCTCTGCGCACACCCCTGAGAGCTCAGAAGCCAAGTGTCCCGTAAGCAGAAGTACGACAGTCCCAGTTTTACTGGTGGGACATGGAGGCAAAGTGGGAGAAATCCTGATCTTAGGTTAAAGCTAAGGGCAAAAGCCCTCTTGAGTTTAGTGAGTTGAGAATTTCATTTGGAGAGATGAAGGCCAGCATTTCCCTACGCTGAGGGACAGATGGCAGAAAGCGTTTGGCTTCGATTCAAGCACCAGGCAGAACTCCCATGGTTTCAAGACGGTTCAGTGTGTAGATGCTGAGCTCTCCAGCCAGCCCAGCTCCACATCAGCATGGACACTGCCCAGGGCTGAGCTCTGCTGAGGATCCGCCTTAAGACCTGACCCTCTGGGAATCAGCTGCCAGTGCAGGGGCTGAGTTTGGAAACCAACCCCGTGGTTCTCTCCCTCCACATGCTTTGCTGACAGTCCATTAGGGAACTTGTGGCAGAGCACGGAATCAGGACCAGATGCTGAGCGCTCCTGTCCAGTGGTTTCACCTAAACCAGAGAAGAGTCCCTGCACGATGTCTGATGCACAGTGAAGAGCTCTACAGCCTGGTGTAACCCCAGGGGAGGATCAAATAGGGCCACGTGGGGGATTCAGAGCACTGTAGGGCTCCTCAGCCTTGTCGGGGAGATGCAGGATTGCAAATCACTGAGCATGCAAAAAAACAGGTGCTCTCATCCGAGAGCAAATGCTTTCTAATGGCTTGATCAAATGCATGAGAGGACAAAAAACCTGGAGTGGTAGCTGCCCCAGGTGGATCTCAGGAGCAACCTGAGTCACATTGGAGGGAAAAGAAAAGATGCACACGGTTAGAAAAGCAACTGTCGTTTATCATCTTTATTCCCAGTAATGATGCTGTAAACCTCCACTCTGTCTTCAGGAGAGAACTCACAGCCAACTTTTGCATGAGTTAAACGTGTGATGTTCTGCGTTACGCCTCTTCTACCTAATGGACCAGATGAGCTTCATTAGCTCATCGCCGTGGCCGCTGCCTCCCTGTACTCTGACATCTGCCAGAGACAGAACCATGACAAACGCTCCGGCGGTGAGTGACCTTGACCGAGCAGAACGCTTCACCTGCTCGAGGTGCAGCTGTCGGGGTGACTCAGAAATCAGCACACAACTCAAACACCCTGTGAAACTTTCCTTCAAACAGGGCTATTCCTGGTGGTTTTGTTCTCTGCTCCAGGCTCTTTAAGGGACCCGGGGCATCCTCTCAGCTTTCTGCAGAACCTGGTTAAAAAGCCTCACCTGTGGGCAGGAGACAGCTGAGCATCAGGATCTCTGTGGAGGGTTCTGCTGCTGCTCTGAGCATCTGCCAGAGCAGGAGAGCTCCTTCATGTGTGTTCTCAAGGTAAGTTCATCTTGAAGGCAGTAATGGTTAGAAAATACACATCTTCATAATCAATGATTTTAGAAGTGTTTGGTTTATGTTTCTATGTATATATGAGCTCTAGGAGGCTTTGTTATGCTTTGAGAAAAAGCAGTTCTGAATTGCTGACAGGGTATCTTCCTCAAAGCAATTGTAAATGGGAAAACGCACCTTTCTGAGAAAATACAAGCATTTTAGTGAGTTTTCTCTTTCTACCAGGAAAGCCAGAATGGGACAAGGACTGGGGAACGCACACATTTGTCAGAAGCCATAGAGCTTTGTGTTGTCTCAATAGGGTGTTTTTGTTTCCTCTTGATTTGGGAAATAGTTGTTAATTGCTGCCTGATTTTAATTTTAAATAGGCCATATTGGTAGGACTCAATTCCATAAGAAAGAAAAACACAGCAATTGAACTTTGTGCGAGGGTTTTGTGTAACAATTGAAACCATAGCGATAAACACAAACACATGAGTGTTTACAAGATCAGAGCCTTAAAAAAAAACTCATGAGCAATAAATAAATTAGAACTCTAATTATCCGACTAAACTCAGACCTGGTGGAGGCAGAAACCCAGCAGTTCATGGTGTTGGTTTTTTTTTTTTGATGGTCAGCTTTATGCATGGAGCCTGGTGCCTTCTGTAATAAAGCTCAGGCTGTCCAGTGCCCAAGTTAATCCCTGTTGTGCTGCTGCTCCTTGGGACTCAGCACCCTCCTCTGAGCTCAGCACCCTTCTGCTGCATCCCTGCCTGTAGAGAGCACGAGTAGGTGCTGGGGTCACAGAAATGGCATCTGGTAAAGGGACTGCTTGGTGGTGTTTATGGATGCTTGTGTCTTAATCCAATGGAATAATTCTGTTCTGTCTTATACAAATAATTCTATCCTTTGTGAATTGATTCTGCCTGTTAGTAAACAAGGAAACTTACAAAGTAAATTAAAAAATGAAAAAATCTTGATGGTGTGGCTAACAGGTCTTTGTTGGAGCTCTTTTTGGGCCGAATGCTACCCCTTAAAGGCGATTTATCCTCTTTTTTTTTCCCCCCTCAACTTTTAGAATGTTTCAGGAAAATTTCTCAATACAGCCAATTGGTGAATATGGCACATACGCTAGTACAAAGCAGCCTCTGGCAAGTTGAGAGACTGCTTAAATGACAAAAAGATTGACAGAGCGAGATTCAAACACTCCTCTAAGCATGCACACAGCCTGAGAAAGGGCTCTACTTAGTCAAAACCCCTTTAATAAATTAGAGAAGCTGCAGACACATAAACACCACAAAGCCCTTCAGTTTGCAGCGTGCTGTGGTTTGTATAACCTTTACGATAAGTGACAGGATCCCACAGTCCTGGAGCAGATTTCCAAATAGCCAAGTCAGTGTTTGAAAACGTGGGCTAACTCTCACCGCCCGTGCTGAAGAGGCTGAAGTTATGCAAGTTTTATGAAAATGAGGGGAGCACAAAGAAGAGAGGCCCTGTTACAGGTCATTCTGTACAGGTATGGGGAAATCCAGGTGGAAAAGCGATGTTGGAAATGGTATTTCGTTAGTTCTGCTGCTCAGGCTTCTGGGTTTTCTATATAGGTCAAAGCTTGTCATAATCTCCAAGTTGATTCTTAAATGTTTCCTTAGGCTGGATCTGAAGGGGGTGGAGAGGGGAGTGTTCTCTGGCCAAGACCCTTCACAGTTCAGGGGCAACCGGGCTCGGAAATCTCTGCCTCCGACGGGTGACCCGATTTCCAGCGGGTTCGTGAGCCCATCTGTTTTGATGGGTGCTCGGTACTTTTGGTGCCTTTCCATTGCTAAATATGGACTCGGGAAGCCTAATTTTAACCACGCACTTTTGGGAAGTGTTGGCAATAGTTTAAAGAGACTGTCTAGACCAGCACGCCTCGCTGCAGCAGATTGCTCCGAGTGATTTATACATTCCTGGTGCTCGCAGGCTCTGATGCCTTTTCAGTGTCTTACAGCTGTTGCATTTATGCAGCACTCTTTATCTTGACCTTAGCCCTCGGATTGCTTAGCTATTCTACTCTCTTAACATCTGGGCCTGAAAGGTCACTAATTTACCTTATGTTTCCCTGCTGTGGGTGCCATTGGGTTGAGTGGGTACATTTTGAAAAATAACACTCTGTTGGTGGGCTGCTTTTGCAAAGGTCTTTCTCCCCTCAGCATCATTGTGTTACCTTCTCCCACTGCAGCAGCTCGAAGTCATCAAACATCTGCCCTCGAGAGCATTGGAGTGTTCTTGTTGGATCCGTCTGTGTTGAAGCAGCACACCAGGTACCCAGTGTGCTGGTATTAAATTGCTTTTGCAGCTTGCCTGGAGAATAAGGAAGGGAGCTTTATTTGTACTAACACCCTTTTAATGCATCTCAAAAGGCCATAATAAACATCTCCTGGACTGTAAAAGGGAAAAATGCATCTCGAGGTTGTGGTAAATTATGAAATACTGGCATACCTAATAAAAATTCTATCTCAATCGTTTAACATTTAGTGAAATGTTAGATGATGTGAAACCAGACCTGGCTTCACTTCAAGCCCGGGTCAGAAATGTCACTTGGTGAAATTATGAGAACTTCCATTAACTTTGCATTGGCAGATCTCCCAATCTATTTCACATCTATACATTTTTAGCACCCCATGAGCAACACAAAGAGTCATTTCTCACATCCGAGAGCCAGGCAATATTGCGGAGCCTCTCTGCATATAGTAGGCTACTTCAGAAATTAACAGGTCAGAGCCCTCATTGATTTTAATAAAGAGCTGTTTGTGGCAAACTTCTTGATTATAGAAACTGATGAGTGCTCTGGGCTTCCTGTCAAAGCCAGCACAGCAGGACAGAACTTTAAAGCGTGGGAAAAGAGCGCAGGAGTATTAAATCAGATTTTAGACATCTAGGACCAAATTCAGACTCTGTTTTGCAGTCGCTGAGACTCTGGTTCACCACATTACCCCTGAGTTGGGAGCCATGGACAGAACCGTGAGAGCATTGGCAGGGGGATGCTTGCAGAACTTTTAAGCTATTATATCGGATATTCTCTTTTCTCTGCTTTTCCCCATAAAAACACATTTTTCTCCCACCCATTCCCCTTTCCAAACTCACAGACAGATGACTTGTTTTGGAACTTGAACCAGTTTGTCTGGAAAGGACTTTCCATCAGAGCCTGAGAATGGGAGCAGACTTTGAAGTGGCTGGTAGTATTTTCAGAAAAGAGGTATTTGGCAAGTCTTTAATGTCATGCTTGCCTGGAACCGCTCTCCTCTTTAATTAACTCAGTAAAAATCCTCTAGTTACTTCATTTTATTTGCTTAAACCACTACAGAAAAATAAATGCATACAAAACAGATTAATAAATCTGTAGAAAAGCGCTGTTGTTTACTGCGATGCAGCAGAGCACCAAGTTCCCTGTATGGAATTCAAGCCCCTGGCAACAAAGGCATTAGTGCAAGTCCCCTGTTTTGACACAAACATAAAGGTGGAGTATCCTCCGAGTGAAATGCAGACTGTGGTTTTCAGCTTGTCTTTTTGAGGAAGCCTGGAGGTACGTATTAATAATTTAAGTTCAAAGCAGTGTCCAGGATTTCTCAGGCTCTACGTGCATCCAGCCTCCTGGGATGTATATACTACAGAGCCTGACCCGTGACGGCTGCGCTGGGAATACAACTCCCTCCAGCCCGAGGTGGGAAGCTGCAGCTGAGCTGTTAACTCTGACGGCCCCACTGCTCCAGCCAAAGGAGTTACAACCGCACAAAAGATAACACCGCGACCATTTTGTTACGGGCAGGGACCCCTAAGTCCCAATATGGACATGAAACATGATGGCATCAATCGTATTTCAACGTGACCGGGTGCTTGTGTTGATTGATGCCAAAGAACTGTTTGGAAAAACCCTCCCCTTGGCACCCCCCAGCCCCACTGTGCCATTCCCGAAGCCCATAATGCACAAAGAGGGAAATATTTCCTTAGCTCGCTAAACTGATGTTCTGGCATTTAGCTTTAAGTATCTTCTATTTCCCTCAGTATCTGACCTTTCCCTTTCTCATATGGCTATTGCTCTACTCCGCTAGCAAAAAAAGCAACAAGCAGCCATTATCAGCCTCATTTTGCCAGTCCCGGCCATTAGCGTTAATCATCTCCTCCTCCAGCTCTCCTCTCTCCTGGTCCAGCTCCCCTGCATCTTCTCTTAGCGATGAGCAGTCGGCATGCGATGGGGGAAAAAACACGCGGTGAAATAAGCAATGATAGAGGCACATGTTGATAAAAGCCGGTCATTTCCAGCTGCTAGTGTGAGCGTACTTCTCCCTGGCAGGATGCAAAAGAGGCAGGATTAAAACAGGAGGCCTCGTGCTGTAGATCATCCTGCTGTAATTTCCCTCAGGACCGATGTGGCGGCTGCGGCGAGATGCACTAGCAGTGGCACGTTAGCACTGCCACAGGATTCCATCTCACAGAACATCTCTAACGCTCACCGTTTATCCAGCAGAGCACACAGGGGATGCGCGCTGCTGCTCCGTCGGCAAGGGGAGGCATGCCCAGCCCAGTTGGTGTGTGGGACTGGGAATGACAGCAGTGCTATGATGGAGTGGGCTTAGTGGTGCATGGAGAATTCATTTAAAAATAGACAGAAAAAGGTGAGGGAGAAATAGAATAGACAGGAAAAGGGAAGACAAAAGGTTGTGGTGAGGTGGGTGCTGGCCTCTTCTCTCAAGTAACAGGTGATAGGACAAGAGGAGGCGGCCTCAAGTTGCGCCAGGGGAGGTTTAGGCTGAATTTTAGAAAAAATTCTTCACTGAAAGAGTGATCAGCCATTGGAACAGGTTGCCCAGGGAAGTGGTGGAGTCACCATCCCTGGGGGGGTTCAAGAAACGTGTTGATATGGTGCTACGGGACATGGTTTAGTGGGTTGGGTGGTGTTAGGTTGACAGTTGGATTTGAGGATCCTTGAGGTCTTTTCCAACCTTAATGATTCTATGACTCTAGGATTCTGTGAAAAGGTGCTAAGCTGAAGGTAGCAGGTAAGAGGGGTGATAGGAAAGGAAGTTGAATCCAAGTATAGAAAGGCACACACTGGGGACATAAAAGAGGGGCTGCACTGGATAGAAAACCCATGGGGCTTTATCTGGAGATTGATAAAAGGGAGAGTAAAACGAAAGTTCGAAGGTAGATGTGTCTTGTAGAAAACCAGGGAGCTGTAGAGACGAAGGAAGTGCTCTGATTTACCAACTTTGCCCTCAGCAATGCCAATTTTCCATGTTGTCTTGGCCAAGAAAAGGCGAGGAGCAAAGATGGGGGGTTGTAACAGGGCTGGAAATGACAAAGAAGAATGGGTGTGAGACCAGCGATGGGAACAGGCAGGGACAGCGCTGTTGGAAAGCAAAGGCAATTTTGTCTTGTAACCATGCGCTCACTCGAGCTTGACAAAGAAAGACGAGGAAAAATACATTCCTGTTATAAAAATTCATATGTACGTAAATCACGCAGCAAACTCCATGGTGTGTGGTTCAGTGTGCCCGGCTCGGCTGCCAGCTCTCCTGCAGGCTTCTTGCTAAGCTTGGGCTAATTGTTTCTGCCTCCTTGTAAACTGGGGGTGAGGCTGCTTCGCTCCCAGCTTTTGCTGCTCTTCCCTCTGGGGGTGGCCATCTCTTGGGGACATACTGCTGCGTCTGTAGGTAACGTGCAAATAATCGCTCTGCGTTGGCCGTGGAAAGAAGGCAGGTTACGGTTGGAGGTGGCAGTGGTGCTTTGTGTAAGTCTGGCCCCAGTCCAGAAAAGCTAGGATGGCTTTTGTATTTTTAAATGTAATTTTACTAGTGTGTAATGTGTCGCAGGTATGGAGCTTTCTTGGGAGATGAGGTAATGAACTCATGCGGGAGCTAATGAAGGTCATCATGAGGGAGCAGTAGGAATAATTCCTACCGCTGGGAGACTTCTCACTGGGCACCCTCAGACTTCGGTACTTTCCAGTCTAAATAAGATGTATACTTCTCTGATCTTGTCTTCTCCAATGTAAACACAGAGCAGGATGTACTTAGAATTAAGATAAATAAGGTCTTACCCAAATAAAACACTAGCCTGCAGAAACAAATCTCCTCCAAGAAAGAGGGTGAGGAGAAGCAGGAACTGATCCTACTCCACTGGAAAAAACTTAAATGCTATAGAGATGGGGGCAATACAGTATCTAGTGTGGAGCACACTAGTAATAAATGCATCTTAAAGTGGAAGACGTTATTGCAATATCTTGTGAGTTTTACTAAGTTACAGAAGAAATGGCATTTAAATTCTCTATTCAAACTTTATTTCTGAGGGTACTGTGGGTGATTTCTTTTTTTCTAAATGTAGAGTAGGCAAGAGCAGCTAATCTACAGGGGGATAGATGTAAAATCACAACATCCTGAAAGAAATTACTAGAAACCTGTATCAATTGACAGCAAGTGGAAAAGAGAGGGAGGTCACTTCAACCATGCTGAGCACTAGCTCAGCTTCTGGCAACTATTGCCCTTCTGTACCTGATGGCAGGATGTGGGTGGTCAGACGCATTTCTGACTCTCTTCTCAGCCAACGCAGTAGAAGAGGGAGGTCAACACGCTTCTCTAAGCTGTCCTGTGTAGCACAGCCCCCAGGTTAGGGTACCCCGAAACTGCTTTGCTGGGGCCGGATCATGGCTGAGCCCCATGTTTTAACACCATGTCCTGGTGAGGCAGCTGAGAGGCAGCTAGGAAGTGGAGGAAGCAAGGGGAAATGATTTGTATTACAAATAACGACGCGAAAAGGGGTGGAGGAGCCCTGTCAAAATGTAAATGTGCAATTTGCATAATCAGGCACCTAGGATTAAACGAAGCACAGAGAAGGATAAGGATTACACGGAGGGACAGAGATGGGAAATGCGAGCAGTGGAGAGAGAAACCACTGCAGATAGATGTGAAGTCAGATAAGCAAAAGGAGAGGTTGGAATACTCAAAAGGCAGTGAAAGGAGAGGGAGCTGAGAGGAGAAGTGGTGTGCGTTACTAATCCTGGGTGTATCTGAGCTAGCTGGGAAGTTAATTTTAAAAGGAGCTTGGAATCAAAGGGGAGTATCAGCTGGGCATTAACCATCCCCTTTAGTGGTGACCTTGCAAGCCTGGACCACCACTACCTAACAACCAAACACAGCCCTCCTGAATGGGTCCTTCAAATCTCATCCATAATTAATTTTGCCTTTGATGAGTGGGTCCTTCTGCATCAGGATATTTGTCAGCTGTCAAAATCACCTGAGCGGTGGCCTCTGACAGCCTTCTTGCTGTCCCTACCCTGGGGCAAGCACAGCAGTGGTGATTGCTGTCTCTGCTCTGCTTTCCCCTGAGCTGTGCTCACTGTGGGTGGCTGGACCCAGGCAAGGGCCCAAGTGCTTATGCTGCTCGCCACTGACCAACTTTGCAAGAACCCAGTCATCCAGTTCCCCTTGGTATCAGAATTCCTCCTCAAGCCATTCCAGGCTCAGGGGCTTTCCAGTGCTCTGTGCAACCACCCTGTAGCCCTTCTCCTTACCCCACTCCTAGAGCTCCCATGGGCTTACTTCCGTCTGGCTCCTTCATCCGTCGAGAAGATGGTTGTGGCCAAGCCAAGCTCAGAGCCGTGCTCTACACAAAGCCATACAGAATCATAAAATGCTTTGGGTTGAAAGGGACCTTAAAGATCATCCAGTGCCACCCCCTACCGTGGGCAGGGACACCTCCCACTAGCCCAGGTTGCCCAAAGCCTCATCCAGCCTGGCCTTGAACCCCTCCAGGGATGGAGCATCCACAGCTTCTAGGATGAAGGGAAGGACCCAAGAACATATGCAGAGGCAAATACGTAATACTCCTTTTAAGACTCATTTTTTGCTAATGCCTTAGGGCAGGAGTTGTGTTATACTTGCTACTGTGCAAATGTAAAGCATAAAGAGTGCTTGCTGCCCCAGAAAGCTTGTATCTGATGAGAAAGACAGAGGGAGTGAATGCAGGCAAGGGAGCGTGAAGAACAAGAGAGGATGGGGCTGCGATATGGTAGTCTGATGGAGGCACCTCCTCTTTCAGTGCAAGGGGAGTCTCTGCTAAATTCTGGCAGCTGGAATAGAGAGTCAGATGGAGCTTTAGTACTCGCCCAAGGGAATCTCAGCTCAAAGAAATGTGTGAGCAAGAAAATACGGTGGTGGATAGAAGTGTTCAGACAGAGATTTGTTTGCTCGCGCATTGTGCCAGAATGCAAAGGAGTCTTTCCCTTAAATGTGTCCCTGGCTGGTTTGTTTCCTGACACCCTAAATTCAGATTCAGCAAAAACAAACCTGCTGCTTGACAGGTCTTTAAATAGTGGTGGGAGGAGACGATGGGTGAGGGAAAAGATTTTTTTTTTTTAAAAAAACTACCTTCAAAATGTGGTGTACAGATTAGTTCTGATTTTACTGAAAGTGTTATGGCACCGCCACTGAGAGCTGAGAGTTAGCTCCATGAGTGGAACCTTCCCGGTGGGATGTGGGGACAGTTTGCCCATACTTAATGTTGTCTCTGCAGTTACTTCCCAGCAGGTCAGTGCTTCACCTGGGTGATTACAGCTCCCAGTGTCTGACCTTGTCTCTTCATCTGGGGATTCTGTCCCTAGACTTTTCCCCTGGGCTGCAGTAATTCAGCCAAACTGCTCACATTTAACCCCTCAGCAGGGTATCTCAGGAAACACAGTTATTCAGCTCTTCCAGGGTATCTGAAGGGAGAAGCTGGGTGAAAGTTTAACACAGGAAAATGTGAGTCCAGCCACAGAAGTGAAATTAAGTGTTAACTAAAAACAACAACACAAAGCTTTACACGCTCAGATTGTAAATCTCTTCCTATCACACTTACTCAAGTCTCTTATTTTATGTAGTGTCACATTTGACTTATCCTCCAGCTGTCACAGAATGTTTCAGACACAGCAGGACCTGAGCTTCTAATAAAACAGTAACAATAAAACCAGACAGGCCTTCATCCACCACGAGTGAGAAGCAGAGCATGAGGGGGAGGGAAGGGGAGAGAAGAGTAGAGGAAGGGGAGAAAACTCAACCCTGTCCAACTTGGGTATCCTTTATGGACCACTTGCTTTTTTGCCTTTATTCCTTCTCATTTTTGTCTACAGGCAGGCTGTATGGCCAATGAAGTAAGTGGAGAGCTTGAGGTTGCAGACCTATAAATCTGAAAGGGCAGCTGTTCCTGAATTTTATGCTATTTTACTACTCGGGATTCTTCTACGTATATCATCTCACTCCATTTTGAAAATACTGTCTTCTGTCACAGTTTAATTAATCTTGTACTCTCCGGGGTTGTAATTTTGACTGTCTAAAATGTACAGTACTGTGCTTGGAAAGGTCAGGTCTGCTCCTCGGGAGCATCCAGCTCTTTAGAAGAGCAAAGTTCCCCTATTGAAACCCTGCAGGAGTTTTGTGAGCTGTTAAGGCAAGGGCAGTCATCTCGGGGTCTCCTGTACTGACAAAATGGGGTGTCCTACTGTATTCTTACTAGTGAGGCTTCTCGGGTTTGCTGCAAGATGAAGTAGGGCAAAATAATTTTTCTTACTAAGGGGAAAAATGGTAAATCAGCCAGCAAATTTCCTCTTGTCACAGCTTTGTTATTGTACAACCTTAGTCTAGGTAAGCTACCAAACATGGAGCCTCATTTACACCTCACTGCTGGAGCATCACTCTGGGAAAACCACAGCCCTTCACGTGGAAAGCAACGGCTGAAGTGTTTCTGAAAGAGCTTCCAGGCAAAATGCAACATCTGACACTGCCTATGAAGGCTGAAATAACAAAAATAGGAAAAATGCAGAATAATTCATGCTGTTTGACCCAACTGTCATTGTAATCCAGATCTTCAGCATCTTTTGTAGCTCTACACTGTAGACTGAGATGCAGGAGGTGCTTAAATCAGCTATTAGCTCTCATTTGTATGATGAACGCAGCATATCCTCCCTAAAATTGCAACTTTCTGTGAATACAGAATTAATTTTCTGAGACTCAACCTAGGTAAATTAATTTCATATCAATTCTAAAAATCAGTCTTTAAATGAAAAAAAAATATTATCAGTAATTACAGGCAGAGAGATTTCATACTCTCAAACCTGTGAAGTCCAAGTTTTCTAAAATCAAGGCAATAGCCAGCAAAATTACAGGGCTGATTTGTGAAAATTATGTTGAATAACTCATTGTGGAAAAATACAATTCGTGTACTCTATACTTTAAAAACTATTTTTCAAAACCCTGAAGGCTAATGTCTTTTTATTGCTATTATTTTTGAAAAGCTGAGATTCCTGAACAGCTACTTGTCTTCAACTGCTGACACTCCAGAAATACTGTCGGACAACAAAGATCTGGGGTAAGAGTAGATCATACCCTTTTCTACAAAGTTAAGAATTAATTGAAACTCGATGCTTCTTTTTTGGTTAAAAATACTGGAATGACTGACTTAAGCTGTTTAACAAAAGCAATGAATTATGATTATAAAAAGATGGAAACCAGACTGGACAAGAACTCATGCTACTCCTGAGGTCATGGAAATGTAAGAAATATATAGTGACTGGCCAGTGTTTGTCCTCAGCAAATGTCCACAGTGTGATTCTTCTGATGCAGGTCACTGCGGTGAACTGTAGTGTCCTGGTCCTGCCCACACCTATTCATATGCTTAAAATTTTGCTTCTTATTAATCACGTAGATTCAAAGGGGACTACTCACGGCAGTAAAGTTCAACAGATGTATGTTTGCTTTTACCACAACCTAGTTTTTATGCCATTGGTGCTACATACCATGCAGAATGGAACAGCTTCGTATATACAACATTGGGCAGAGGAGGAGGTACATTTTCCCCCTCCAGCCACGGCTACGTGCACAAGCTGTCCTGGAGAAGAACCACAAACGCCATTTATCCCATTGGGATGCACTATGCAGCAGAGCTGTGATGACTCCCTTTCCAAGCTGCAATTTATGACGGGGGCTAAGAGGAGGACAGAGCACAGAAGGGTGGCCAAAGGGTCCTGCAGTCGTGGAAATGCTGTCCCTGAAGCTGAGGTTGCTCACGAAGCGCCTGGAGAGCAGCTTGTAGGCTGTTGTGCGGAAAGACCTGGGTAAGCGGCGCTGCCCAGCTGCTCCGGGTTAAACCTGCGACCTGAAGACAGTCACACCCTCCTTTTGGTGAGCTGTACCCATGAATATTTGGAAATACCGAGCCCAGTGACAATAGTATTTCAAGCTCCTACCATATGTACTTCCCTTTACATTAATATGTTAATAATAAATAAGGGAATAAGACTTTTTGCTAAAATCCTAACATTTGTTCAGCGATGCTATATAAATACAGTGATGAACTCTGAGAGTGTGAACTTCCTTAAGAACCAAAGGAGTTATCAAAGGAGCCCCTGTGTTCTATTTTTCTGGTTTGATTTATTTAGTTGAAAAGAGGTCCCACCACTCAGATGCCAGAATACTGTTAGTGTGAGCCAAGCAAAAACAAAAGGAGAAAAATCTTGGTAGGAGTTCTATGAAGCTGATAAGATTCTGAGACTCCATATGTTTAAGCACAGAGACAAATGCACATATTAAATACCAACATGGGAAGAAAAGAAGAGAAATCACTGAAATCTGTGTGTGAAATGTGAAAAGCAGAAAGGAAAATTGCAAAATCAATACAAAGGGAAATGAAAAGAGAATTGAGAATAAACCAAAAGCAAATAGAAAACAAGAAGAAAAAGAAAAAACACCCGACAGCCAACAAATTGGGATCTTGACTAGATAACATCGTCAGGTTAGCGAGTCATGTTCTGATTTTACAGTTGGCTGAATTATTAAAGCCCTATTAAGTTAACATTTTCAGAAAAAGTATTTACTACTTGAAGTGTGTCTAGCATTTCCAGACTCCAGTTTGGTGTGACGTTCCCAGAGAAATTCAGCATGTGTAGTACCAGCCATGGGTTTATAACGAAGCTGGGAGGACGGCCGCAGGGCTGGGACATGGCTCTGCAGCAGCTCGGTGAAAGGGACCTTCTCAAGCTGGTCCTTGATCAACCCACCCTTGTGATTTTCTAAGGTACGATGTAAAAGACTATACTGAGATAAGATTGGGAAATGAGGAGCACTACAAATGCAGGCTCCTGAGTGGGACTTAGGGCAGTAGGGTTTCGTAGGATGATCGTAGAGCTGAAACTTGCTGTTTTCCTTTTTCAGCCCGACTGCATCCTGTACAAGCAATAACACTCCCTATCCTAGTCCCTCCCCTTCTCCCTCCAATAATCCATGGTAGTTGTTTTTTAACAAGGAGATATTTCTTCTGAAAAATTACAAATAAGTTTTGGTCTGGCGAAGAAAAGGATTTTAAAAAAAATCAATTATCATGTGTTTAAAAGCTGCCTTGGAAAGTGGAAGAACAAGGGACAGGGAGAACAGGAGAAAATGTCAAAGCAAGAGATTCAGTTTTAAATGGCAAGAATGCTCTGATAGGAAAAGGTAAAGATGAAAATAAGGTGCATCAGATCAGTAAAATAACGAAACAGCCTGTGGCTAACCAAAATCTTCCTTCAATGAACCCTGATGCTGCTTATCTGTTGAAGTATTTGGTGTTTGCTTCATTTGACAGAAGGTTACACTCCTGGATGTTTTATGACTAGAAGGTCACAAGCTGGTCATGCTCACTGGAAAGAGGCAGGGAGAATACAGAGAAACAACGACTAACTGGATACACAGGAGAAAATGACCGCGGCAAAAAAAGCAGGAGTAATTCTGGCTAGTGATGCTTAAAGATGATGTTTTAAACTTGCCTTGGTGATTTGGATGCCTACTAAAATTCCCATTATTTGTATCCAAATTCTCTAGTCGGCTTGGGAAACCTCAGTTAACCGTCGCATTTAGTGCCCAGGGCAGTGTCCTCAGACCGCAGCAGCCTTGGCTCACGGCTGGTGTTGTGAGCAGCATCGAGGCACTTTGCAAACAAGGAAATTAATTCCTTCCCTGCTTCCATGGACAGTCTGAGCGAAGAACAAATCACCGGAGTAATTTGCGCACCACTGTTTACAACGCATGTCGGAACCAGAGCCAGAAAATGGGTCACACATCTGATGTGGCTCTTGATCTGGATCCTACAGCCCTGCTACAAATTAAAGGCAAAGGGAATCCTGCGATTGAATTCAGGAGGAGTGGAGCCAGGCTTTTAACAAGGAGATACAGTGAATGAAGGGAGAGGTTATTCCCTGGAAAGCACGCAGCACTATCAGCATGAGGTTCCTGCACTCTGCAGGACTCCATCCCAGAACTGGGAAGAGGGTGATCAGGACTGGATTGAAAGCCTGTTGAACTGGCAAGGATTTCTTCTTTGACTTCACGAGCTTGGTCTTCAGTGTGCTAAAAGAATTGCTACGTAAACAAGATGTGTATAGAGATCATGGCAGTGATGAACAAAAGACAGGATATTATAGACCATCTTCTCTACCGAAATGCAATGTCTGAACTCAGCCTTTTCTCATGAATGAATAATGAAGTGGCCATGTTTTATTAGCTTTACTTAAAATTGTCTACTAGTCGAACAACCTTTTGAGCCTTTTAATGCTTCTGCAATTTGCTGCGGCAGTGATTTCTTTTCTTTTTTTGTTCTTTTCAAACTACAGTAGCTAATCTGATCTTGGTGTTTCAGTAATTGTCTCTGTTAATGTGTATGGGGAAGAACTCCATTCTGTGAAATGAATCCTAGGTGAATATTTAACTCCTACAAGTTTGCTACATGAAGAACTTACGGGGTAGGCACATGCATTAATTGCTAAGCTCTTGATTTATTAAGTATTTTTTTTTCCTTAGCTTTGTTTACCCACTACCCATTTCTGTGGTGAGATTCGACAGTTGGGAACCTCTGAGTCAGGAGGAGCTCATCAGCTCACAAAGGGGCTTCATGCACATGTTGAGCCTTGTGCTGGTAAACCAATGCTGGACTGGCAGCTTACTCGAAAAATACATCGTGCTGTCACCACTGCAGCTTTGAGTTAGCCCAGCAGCTTCTTCTGCTAAAGAGTAGCACGTTCACTAATGACACTGGTGTGTTTCTTATTTACTCTTTAGGGGCTGTATCCAAGCAGAGCCAGCACCTCGCTGGGAACTTTGCCTGCAGTCCAACCGTAACGCTCACTGCAGGCAGAAATGATTTCTGAAATAATGATGGTTTTAGTAAAACTCCAAGTTGACCAATGCTGACACAACTCACCTGAAATGATGTTTGTTCCAGCACTGCTGGAGCCCTGACTCTTTGGGGCAGAGCAGAATTTACAACAACCTGCAAAAACTGGTTAGAATTGTGATTTAAAGCCCAGCAGTGTTACAGTTTTATTGTTAATATCGGGGGGGAATGTTCCTCGCAAGGCTGTGCTTTGATTTTTCTGCATCTCCTGAAGCAACATCCTCACAGAAGAATTCCCTCTCAGATTGCATATTACAACGATGACTTATTTCACAATCCATTTTGAGCATCTCTGAAAAAGTGTATTTAATATTACTGCTGTTGTTTCTATCTTTTTCCGCACACAGTTAGTGCTTGATTTTATGTGTCATCCTCAGCTAGCATATATTTGCATGTCTCTGTTGACATCAATAGTGCTATATTGATTTATAGTGCTTTTGTCTGCCTCATTATTATTTTTATTTTTTGTTCAAGGAGCTTGGTGTATTTTCAGATTCATGGGAGATAAAAAGAGACTGCCTTCTCAGAACAAAATAAATACAGTGTCTGCTGATGGGATATTTTAGATTGGGGCAGGTAGGAGAGACATTTCAGTGAAGTTCTGTAAATATTGGGGCTGCTTGTATACCAGCCGCAGAATATATCAGGTATGTAGGTTGGGATTTTTAAAGGTGCCTTAGATTTCCAGCTATCACTAGTAGTTGGAAAGATTTGGTGTCCCACGAAACAGGGCTGCCAGTCATGATTTATTGTTCATAAGCAAACGAACTTGCTTTTCCAGAGATGACTCAAGTATCCATCTCTCCAGGCTGAAGGATAAAGTCTGGAGGTAAGTGACAAGACGCAAGGGGGCACAGGTAGAAGAGGGGAAGGGTGGCCAAAAATGAAGTAAATGCCTAAGATATGGATGGCCAGGAAAATATGTTCATTCCTCTCTGGGGGGAATATTTTAAAGACAGGCAGGAGACAATGCGAAATCACTTTCCAAGCAGCAGCCACACCGCATCTTGCAGGATGGTGAGAAATGCCTCCAAGCCTTATCGCACTCGTTTGCTCATGAGCAGGCCCTTGGGTCTGAGTGCAGAAAGAGGTGAAAAATGGCTGGAAATATACAATACAAACCACAGAGGGAAGGATTTTACTACCCTTTACATCTACAGAATACGCCAAACCTGCTGAGGATGACTGAAATCATTTACCTGAATCTCAGGGCACTCATGTAAAGAGAAGCTCTTCCTGGGCACTTTCACACATCTATGATCACATATTCACTGTTAAAGAGATTATACTACGAGTAAGATAACCCCACCTTGTCTCACCTTTGAGATGAAATCCCGATGTGTCAGTACCCTGAACAGCCTGGAAAGGACTATCCTTCTCCCAGCTCCCTTCACAGGTAAGCGTGCTGTGCAGGGCTCCTTCTCAGTCCCCACCCTGCTGACCTCTGCTCAGGAACCTTTACGCTACTTCCCAGCTCCAGAGCATGAAATGTTTAAGGGAGAGAAATTCTTTCCCCTCTGCTTTCAAGGGCTTTCCATCAATTTTCCTTCTCTCTTTTTTCCCCCTCTCTTTTTCTTTTCTCTGCACTGCACTTCAGATGGAAGCATCTGGATCGAAGAGAATTATCTCTTAACAACAACTTGGGTTGTAGTACATTTCAAAGACTCAGGTTTTATTAGTCACAGAAGACCTTGTAAAAGTTTGCTTGGGATCATTTTTAACAGCAACCAATAATCCTTCCCCCATCAGCCAATGAAAAATAACCCAAGCCTCCCTCCAGTTCCTGCACAGATGTGTCTTAGAGAAATACAGCTATTTTGGAGAAGCAAATGTGACATTTTCGCCAAGCTGGAGGTTTTATCCACAGTAGCTTACACTAATACAGACCTAATTTCCTTCTGAAAGCTACCTGAACACTAAGCACACTTGATGCTCAGTTGGCATAATACTGTTTGGAACGGTTAATAGTTGCATTTGACTTCACATTGCACCTTTCCTTCCTTAGTCTATTTAAAGCCAGAGGAGACCTCACTATGCTGTGAGCCCGCACGTTCCATGTCAGATGACTGTTTTCATAAAAGCGCAATAATACAATATATTAAATAGCAAGCCCAAAAAATTGTCTCGCCTCTTCCATCTGCAGCAGCTGAAAAAAACGGCAGATTCCCTGCGCTGTCAACTGCTTTAGAACCCAGTGTCACGTTCAGTCTGCTAAACCACCAGTTACCTCCAGCAGTTTGTTAGTAATAAGGAAAGATAATATATGGGGAAAAAGAAGCAGAGGATGACAAACTGGTTCCAGGGACATGGTGTACTATAATTCTTATAAAATGAAACTGAAAGCTGAGCACCTTCAACAGCTTTAAGTATCAAGACACTCCTGTAAGTGCCTAAGTGCAGATGTAGGAACATCAGGTTCTCACGTATGAAGATCTGGACCAGTTAGTCTAATTCTGCTTTCTACAGATTAACTTCATTAGAACACTTGATTATTTTATTTGGCAGAATTACGTTGGTAAATGTGAGTAAACTACAGGGTGTCTCCTAATCTATTTCTGACAAATAAACATATTGTAGCTGCCCTACTCTAGTGTCAACAAAAGAAAAAAAATAGTGGAAAGGTATGAACTTCAGAGATGTAAACCTGATCTGTCATTAAAAATCAATTCTCATGATAAATTTAATTCTTACGGAGCTGTGTAATATCAATAAAGATGCTTTAATAATTGTTGTGCTGGCATATAGTACAGTGTAAGAAACAAAGAGATAATTTTTTTTGTGTGTGATTTAGAAGATGTGGAACTAAACACTGTTTTTCAAGAGAGACCCTTTCCCAGGGAGAAAAATGAATGTTGGAGGAGGATGTAATTTATTAAGAATTCCACTCCACCCCCATTTACAAAGACCGCTCTGAAATGAAAACTTTGAAAGATCAGGTTTCTAATTTATTCGCAGAGTTAAAGGCCAGAAAGGACCAGGATCAGGTAGTCTGACCTCCTGGATAACCCAGGCTATTAAATTTCACATAGTTCTCCCTATATCATAACCTGTGTTTGGCTAAAACATAGTTTGTCTTAAACATTGATGTAAAATGCTAGAAAAACACTACCTTGTGTTTCTTTCATGTGTTTTTTGGTGAGGGTGGGAGAGAAAGAAAAATGAAAATTGGTTGGATTGGTGTGATGTACCATTAGCATTGGGCGATCTGAACTTGGCATCTCTGAAATATAAATAGTTGGTCTTTTCTGGCAATAAAAGCCAATCAATTTTCAGGGCAGATACGTGTGCTACCTATTTAGCTATATGCTTTTGTGAACTATTTTCAAAGGGACCACGGGGCAGTTATATGCTTCTAAATGTCTTAGGCACATTTGAAAATCCATTTCTCAAACTGAAAAAAAAACCCAACAAAACCAAAAAACAAAAACCCAAACCAGCTCAGAACTAAATGCTGAATTTCCTGAAGTCAATAGTAGTTTTCTCATTTACATGTAATTGAGGTCAGGTTTCACCCTAGAAGCTCAGTTAACTTTTTGTGATGCTAACTGAAGAACTGTAATAATATTTGCAGTTTGTGCTTTGCTTCCACAGTGGATATAATTCATTACTCTTCTCTTTATTTTGTAAATCTTGTTCTTGGTGTCCCTTATATTTTTTTCCTCCACCAACATGAATATTTGCAATTCCTCCAAATCTAATGTACTCTCCAAATTTCATTAATATACTCTTTATTTGATATTTTTAGATTAGATATTGAATAAAACAGGATTACAGCATCAAACCTTCCAGGATCCTCCATCCACAATGACACAAACTCTGATATTGCCATTTATCATCAGGTTTTACAGCTTCACAATCAATATAGCTTTTGTTCTAGCCACATAATTTTGAATCGTGTTTTCAACTGCCTGAACCCAGTGACATCTGCTTCACTCCCTGTGTTTGCAAATGCTGTCATTCGCCAACACTCGTGCTGTGGGATAAGGAATCTCGGGCAATTAGAAGCATAAGTTTAGTCTCCTTCCACTGGGATGTTTATTGACAAATTCCAAGGAACTAGCAGGTTCCAAAAACTCTTGAATTTGTCTGGCCATACACGATAAACATGCACGGCTTCATTGCTCATGACTCCCCAAACATAGGTCCACTTGAGTCAATAGATCACGACTCTGAAGCTCTTCTCTCCTGGCTGCTCTGATTTTTTTTTTTTCCCTGATAAAATTACTCATATTTTTACTTCATAATTTTATTATAATCCATTAGAAAAATGAGAAATGCAGATAAATTGGCTTTCCATCTTTTCTGGGAAAACTTGTATTTCTGCTGACGCCACCCAGTTTTTTTTCAACTCTCAGATTTCCTGAGCTTGAAGCTATTTTTAAGAAATAACAATTAGACACTGCTTTCCACCAGCTACAAAAACCCAAACTTAACTTTTCCAGGCCAGCTAATCTACCAATGTTTTCATATACCCTATGATCTCCCAGTATTGATAAGGATGGTCACAGCGCTCTTCTCATTTCCTAATGATAAAACACAAGAGATTTAGAAAAGAGATTCAGCTGTGTGCCTGCCTTGACCACTACTGTCAGGAGGATGCAGATGCTGGCAGATTGGATCAGACTGGTGGTCCATCTAGTTCCTTCTCCTGCCTCTTGCTTTGTTTTAGAAACTGTTTTATGTTCTGAGGGATTACAATGTACACCTTCTTCAGCCACTTTGTAACCGTTATGGTTACTCTGAGAGTTCTTATTATTCCTGACCTCAGAGCTGCCTTGTGGGAGTGACTTCCACCAATTGGGTTAGTTTGTTCACTGGGGAAAGGAATGATTGTCTCTTCTCTGGATATCTTCTCTTGGTGTTGTTCTGGAAACCTGTCTTCCGCTTTTAGTTCTGCCTTTATCATTATTTTTGAACTATTTCTGTTTTTGAAGGTCACGGGTTTCTATTTTTCCTTGTTGGTTCACTTCAGGCACTCCTTCTTCCTTAGCTGTTTCTTTTTCAAACCACCTTCTAGGAAAAGATCTTTTAAAACAACCACTCCAGCCCTCAGCTATGAAGCTAGACAACCTTCTCTTATAAGCAGTACAATTTTTTACAAGCAATGCAATTTGGAGTAAAATTGTTTTAGTTTTATGGAACTGTTTTGAATTCCTCTGCCACCCACACAATCGCCCTGGCTTTTATTTTGTATTAGAATTTTGGTTCTCATTATTTGCTATTCTTATAAATGCAGGGTTGAAACAATAACAAAAAGGCTCTTTATCCCATTTCTCTTGGTTTTTGCATTCCCAGATCAATTTCCTTCTAAAATAGAAATTAAGGTCTGCAAGTCAGACATGCTGCTATTTTAAACTACCCATCTCCTGAAAAGATGCTAACCCCAGAAATACACCTTTGCCTCTGCCTTTATGTGGACTAAAGTCTTAAAAATTCCATCTCTAAAGCTTAATGCCAAAACACAGTGCAAACTGCTCCTGCTAGAAGCAAGGTTCTCGTCATTTCCTCAAGCAATGAATTACCTCCCAATTTTCAATTTATTTCAAGATACGCTTCTCGGGTAGGTATGCCAAGGGCTAGTCCTAAAAAAACCCCTTTTAGTGTTTTTATGGTTGCAAATTCTATTTTGCTCCAATGCCTAATGGTGACATGGAAATTACAATTGTTGCTTTTGGTCTGTGTTAACCTTTATCTTCTATTTAGGAACAGAAAGCTTTTTGTATCTGTCTCAAATCAGAAGATTATAGGTCTGTTAGTATATGTTCAAGAAGTACACTTGCTGTGGGTGTTAATAACTCAGAGAGCATCCAGTTGAGTACACTAGTCATTAACCTTAAAAACAGCAACTCAGCAAGGTACTAACTATAGCATACTGGTGCCCGTAAGAAAGAAAAAAAGGAGGGGAAAGTGCTCACCCAGATGCCAGGCAAGATGTATTTCTAAAGCAAAAGCTAACAAGTGGCCTAAGAACAAATGTGCATGGAGGTCTGTGGTATCCTTCATGTTAAGATCACTTGAAATACTCAGCTGGAGAGAAGAGCACACTGAAGAGAGAACTTGCTGAGCATCTGTCTCAGGTTTTGTGTAGCAGTAAGGCCTACCTGCCAAATCAATTAAGATTGGTCAAAATTCTCCTTCAGACCCAGAAAAAGGATAGTTTGCCTGTATCATACCTGAGAAGGTGACCAGTGATTTCTAATGGTTGATATAAATATTGCCCGTAAGAACAATGTTTTGCAGTGGAGGATGAGTTAGATGGATGGTTTTTAATCTTGTTTTTCAGTAGACATGCAAATCTAGGAATTTGTTTCTACAAAGAATGTAAAATAAATGATGTATCATTTCTGTTTTCCACATATGTGCACTCAAGAAGACAATGGAGAAGACTTTCAGCCATGCAATGGATGTCTGCAGAAACATATCCGACTACAGGTCTCTTAAGTGACTTTAATGGTGATGGATGTGCAAGAAATCAATTACATTGCCCTGAAAATTACATAGTTATTTTCCAAAAACCCCAACAGGTAACAGTTGTTTGATACAGTACGACTTAATATTTCTCAGAAGACTGAGACCTTGTAATATTTGAGCTTGACTGTAAACACAAATCGTATCATTTCAACAATACCTGTACAGCTTCTTCTATATAGCCTGATTATACAGATCTGCAGGCAGCTCTAAGTGAGACACAACAACCCAAAGCAAGATAGAGAAATGCATTTGTTAAACATAAAAAAAAATCTGAACAGGGAAATCTAAGGTCAGATCTAGGAGGTGATGTTCTCTAGCTCGATATTCGAGAATGTTTAAAAACTAGCCATGTGCCTCCGTGATGAGCAGTGTGGCCTTCTGTAAGGTACATGCTCTCACACTATCAGATTACCGACAGCTTTGTGCTTCCTCCTCTTCTGGTTCGCACCCACATGCACCAGCTTAACAGTCACTGCGTACCGTCCAGGAGACGTGGTGTGGAGAGAGGTGACAAAGATGTCATTTGCCTTCCACATAGAGAGGGTGTATCTGATTCCCAGTATTTTGTGTAATCACTTAACACTCATAGGAAATATATTAAGGATATTACTTGATCGGCGGTGTTAGAGTACAGAGTAAACAACAGATTATACAATCAAGCAGAGCACCATCCCCTGAGAGTCAGAGCAGCCTGGAGGGAGACTACTGGAAAAACACACACCCCGATGCTCTCAGGCTGTGTTTGCTCCACTTGCTGCAGCCCTTCTCACTATCTCAATGCAGAAATGATTAGCAGCTACGGGAGGCAGACTGTGCACTTTAGGACAATGTTCTTGTCAAGATGGAGTATTAAATGATTTCCCTTTCTCTTTTTTTTTTTCTCCCCCAATATATTTTAAACTAAGCAGTAGCCTCATCATCTTGGCAGAGGAAAAGCAGTGCTATGCTTCCACAGCCCCTCTACCACAAAGACTCCACAGGTTTGGTTCTCTTCTCCACCTCGTTCTGTGCTCCTCCACCATCCTTTCTCCTCCCTAGCAAATCTAACCCTTGCAGGTCTCTGCTCCTGAGGCTTTCCCCCCAAAGCCGGACCGAACAGCTTCACACACCCTCCTCCTCCCATGCCTGGTCCCTCGGCCGGTTCTCCTGGGCAGGAGACAAGCATCAGGTGAGAAGGGTGACCATGAGAACAAGCTCAAGAAGTACATTTGTTAGTTCCACAGGCTGTTTTAGTCCTGAGGCGACATGGGCAATATGCCCTCATAGGGGCACACAATGAGATGGGAAACCTGACGAGGGGAGAAAAGAAAGCTGAAAGCTGGGGAAGGATTTTTTACAAGGGTGTGCAGTGACAGGATGAGGAGTAATGGACTTAAACTGGAAGAGGGCAGATTTAGACTAGATATTAGGAAGAAATGTTTTCCTGTGCGGGGGGTGAGGCAGCGGCCCAGGTTGCCCAGAGAAGCTGTGGATGCCCCATCCCTGGAGGGGTTCAAGGCCAGGCTGGATGAGGCTTTGGGCAACCTGGGCTAGTGGGAGGTGTCCCTGCCCATGGCAGGGGGTGGCACTGGATGGTCTTGAAGTTCCCTTCCACCCCAAATGGCTCTACGATTGTACGAGGGTGAGGAAGGCAAATGGCCGCACGCCACACGGGAAGGGCAAAGTGAAGGACAGGTGAGCTGCAGGGGGCCAGTACTTGTGTAGACAGCGCAGCCCTGGTTGGTCTGCCAGCAGACCCACCATGAGTGCGTTGGGTCTCGCCCTGGCAGTGTCCACAGCTGTGGGCCCTGGGGCAGGGGTGGGCAGGTTCCCCCCAGGAGGCTGAAGGGTGGAACCCCACTGTGACCCTGGGAGGACAGCAGCCCTCCATGCACAAGGCTGAGCAGGGCGGGTACAGCACCCAGCAGCCGCTGAGGCAGCCAGGGACGGGCACCTGAGGTAGCTCTGAGCCCACAGGGCACGGGCTGTGAGGGAAGGAGGCAGAGCGGGAGGAGAAGGGCTGGACGTGAGGGGCAGCGCGGGCATGGGAGAAGGCGGGACGGCCAGAACTGAGGAGAAAGTTGGCGGGATGAGAAGGAGAGGCTGCGAGGAACAGGGCCCTGAGGCAGACGAGGGCGACGGGGCGAGAAGGAAGCCAGAAGCCGCCACGGGCAGTGGGCGGCGGGGCTGAAGCAGGTCGAGGGCGGGGTGAGGGGGGTAGCACAGGCCGCCCGCCCGCCGCGGAGTGCGCAGGCCCTGCGCGCATGCCCGCAACTTATTTCGCGCGGTCGGGGCGCCGCATTTCACGCGGCGCCGAGCGGTGGAGCGGGGCGGGGCGGGCGGTAGGAGCGGTCACGTGAGCGGCGCGGGCGCGGGGCTGGGCGGCCGCTGGGGGCCAGCACCGCCATCCGCCCCGCGCCGGCTGCGCGGCCGCTGGGGCTCGGCGGCGGCGGCTGCCCTCGGCCAGGCCGGGGGGGACCGGCCGGCTGCGCCCTCCTTCCCCGCGGTGGGGGAGAGAGGAGAGGGAGGCGGCGTCGGGAGCAGAAAGCACACACCGGTGCCGTCCCCGCTGGAGCGTATTTGAGCCTCAGAACCGCTCTGTATTTTTTATTATTATTATTCTTGTTGTTGTTGCCGGTTTTGGGGAGGGGGCAGCCTCCTCTCGGCTCGGATCTATTGTCACCACCACCAGCACCCCCTCTCCTCGCCACAATTAATCCGATGAATTTGCCATGATTGATCCGTATTAATAGCTGGGGTGGG
>WKFP01014975.1:781498-806873 GCA_011057875.1 Pterocles orientalis | reverse complement strand
CTAGCCCAGGTTGCCCAAAGCCTCATCCAGCCTGGCCTTGAACCCCTCCAGGGATGGGGCATCCACAGCTTCTCTGGGCAACCTGGGCCACTGCCTCACCCCCCGCACAGGGAAACATTTCTTTCTGGACAAGATTGGCCATGCTCCAGCCTTTCCTCCTGAGTTGTTCAGTCCTGGCCTTTCCTGTGTTTGCTTTATTTTCTGGTTTTGCCTCAGCAAAGCGTCAAGGTGTGAGGACACAGAGGTGGTCAGTGCTGAGCTATCTCCAGAGCTGCCCGCGGTGGTTTCTGCCCTGATGGTGCAGAGCGATGCCAGTCCCAGGGAGCGCGGGTTCCCTTCCCGAGCAGGAACCTCTGTTCTCTTGTACAGGCTAAAGCATATCTCTGTGTGATAGGACCAGCCCTGCTCCTGTGGCCCGCACAGACGGGGCTCGTGCTGCCCTCACCACGGTGTGATCAGACCTTTTTAACTTTGTCTCCAAGACAAGTTGGTTGCTGATGCTCTCTGCATCGCCTGTGAGCATGGGCGAGTGCTCCAGCCTGCGTTCTGGCTGCTCTGCAAAGGGTCCTGGTAGGAAGGGGAGGCTGTAGGGGTGCTTAAAACTGAAGGGATTTAAAGAATAGGAATAATAAATGTAACAGGTCACTTTTATATGGGCTGGAGCAAAACGTGGAATAATGTCTGGGCTTTTCTCTGAGATTTTGCAGGGATTCTTCCAACTCCAGATAGGGAGTCCCCAAACTGGGAGAAGCAGATGGAGGAAATTGTGCCCGTGGCCTGAGGAGGTGCTTTGGGAGAGGAAAAGAGGGGACTTAGAAATCACTGGGGTGAGCACATCTGCCGTGAGTCAGTGCCAGCTGCGTGGCAAGGAGAGGCGGCGGGATTCTGTGAGGTGGCAGAGCACCACCGAAGCCAGTTTATCCATGTCTTAGCTTGACTCCATCCCCTTTCACCCCCAGATGTTTCTGTGCGGGAATGGGAACTCTTCCCATTCTGCGCAGGTGTTCCCATGTGTACTTTGTTTGCTTACAGCTCGGGTAGAATCTCTATGTCAAATTGTGTGGGGTTTGTTTTTTGGGTTTTTTTTTTTTTATGTTTTTGTTCAAGTCTGATTGCAGTGGCCTGTTCAGACAGCAGAAGAATTTACTGTTGTCTTTGGAGGAGAATGAAGGCTGTCTCCTGCTACGGGCAGGCTGGTTTGTCCTTTCTGGGCAGTCAAAATGAATATACTGTTTTCATTACATGGATCTTAGAGCAGTGGGAACCCCCAGCGCTGGGAGGGGTGTAGGAGAGAAGCAGAAACAGCCTATGTTCACCCATCCCTGCCTTTTTCTTCCAAGAGTCAAGTTTGGGTACTTAAACCATGTGAGGACTGGGTGTAGCTAGTTCCCTGTGTTCGATACTCACAGCAGCACTTTTTTTTTTTTTTTTTTTTTTTTTATTTGGAGACAGATTTTGCTCTTGATTACACCTGTATCCATCCATATTAATGCCTCCAAGAGAACTTACTCTGGTGTAATGGAAGGGAGGGTTTGTTCACTCCAACAAGCCTCCACATGGTTGGTGTTAGGCTCCTGTAAGCAATAGTGAGCAAATGTTAAGGTAAGAAGGAGACTCAATTTTACCACCATTTCTCACCTGGTGAGCCCATCCACCAGTGCCCTGCTCAAACCAGAGAGAGGAGGAGTGTGAATACATGTTTGTGGGAAAGAGTGAGCTTTGCATGCTTTTGTTTCGGACAAAATTCTGTTTTTCTCAAACAAAGCCCCAGTTCGTGTCATTAGGGGATTTATGGGAATACGGACTGGGGGATTTGGCCATGTTCCTTTTTGGAGGGGAAGTGAAGAGCACGTTTTATGGTCAGAACTTGGTAGGGCGTTTTAGAAAATGTCTTTATTCTGTTTTGTTTCTTATTTGTTTATTTTTCCACTTGAAATGAAAATAATTGCTGTGCTCTTTTCTCTTTGGGAAGCCAAGAATGGCTACTACTTGCATCCTGTCGTAATCCTATATCGCTAAAAAGGAGCACAGAAACATTACCCAGTTCTGCCAGCTAATATCACATTCAGATAAAACAATAGCTCTCACACTGAGACTTGACATACTTTTAATGTTCATGTGATAGGTGGCACATTTTGACCTAACGATTTCATGCTGTGTTGAGAAATAATGTCACAAAAATCATTGTTAGGTGCTTTTTCCTACAGCTCGGTGTGTATGTTGAGAAAGTTGTTTCTGAGGATCAGAGGGAGAGGAAGGTGTCTAAGTCACAAGCCCAATGTGGCAGGAATTACTCTGTGTGTTGTGCTTAGCAGCCCAAAGTTTTGGTTGTGATTTCAGTGTTGGTGAGGAGGTTGTGAGTGGCTGGTGGAGTGAGATCTCTCAGCCTTGGTGAGATGTTCAGGTGTTAACGTGCTTGAGTTGAGATAAGAAGCCTCGAGTGCCATGGAGAGGTGCCCTGGTATTTATACGTCTCCTGCTCTGGATCTGCCCTGGCCTTGTTGGTGTCACTGGAGGTTTCTCCCCAGGTTTCAGGAGGCACTTGTGCCCAGCATGTGACAAAGCTGCCCCAGCCCCAGCTTTGTGCTTGAACTTCAGCCTTTTCTCAGGCTCAGCAGAGCTGAAAGTGTGCAGAGACAGGAGTGTTTTGTCTGCTTGATGAGAAAAACAGCCAGGACCGAAGTGCAGAGTGTATTCCTACTGGAAGGTCTAAACCTGCGGTCCAGAAGAGAGGAAGGGGGCAGGGGCTGGCTCGGGTGAGAGGGAATAGCCACCACGGAGGGACGAGGCTGAGGTCTCTGCTTGTGGGGAGATCTTTGCAGCAGAAGGTGTGTGAGCTGGGTGGATGCAGGGTGTCATCACAGGATCTTCTTACAAATGCTGTGTATGAAGTTTGAAAGAGAATTTCCATATAGCTTCATTTTAGCTGTCCTTTACTAAATGCTTTGTGTTGGGGTGACTGAAAAAGCCCCCATGGTGCAAAATACCGGGTTGTGTGAGGCTCATAGCTGGCAAGGGGACACGGGTGCTGCATGAGAAGAGCACGCATCCCACGGCAGCTGTAGCTTCAGCAGGAGTCAGCTGTGTCTGTTATGGTTATGTTGATAAAAGTTCCCATCCCTTGGAGCACAATTATCTTTTTAACCAACTCCCACTCTCAGAGCTGGTTTTCTGTCCAGGTATCAGTAGCTTTCTCATGCTTCTCAAGTGTAAATTATTTGGTGTGGAAATAGAGGCCATCTGCTTCTAGTTATCTGTCTCTGGGTTTATGGCAGCTCGTACCTTGATCTCTCTAATGTTTGCGTGGGGAGTAGAGGGGAAGAGGGAGTTGAACGAAGAGAGTGGAGTCTCATTGGTGATTTTTTTTTTTTTCCCCTTGGAGTGACAGTTGAGCAAATGCAGTGTTATTGCAGATGTGGCCAGGCTGATCCTTGCCTGGCTTCGCTGGACTCTGGTGTAGTGGTGTTCTCTGTAGGCCTGTGTCCTACACTGGGGAGCATCTTGGAGCTTCGACCTTCAGAAACCTGCACTTTGTATTTAAGCAGCTGAGATGTGGTCCTACAACTCGATCTGATTCACCAGCTCCTCCCCTGAGTAGCCTTGCTGGGACTGCCAGCAGCAAGCTCTGAGGTTCACTCCAGGGCAGTTACATCACCTCCCTGACCTCCCAAAATCTTTCAGACTGTAAAAAGAGAAAGGTGCAGACGTTCTGGAGCTGTTGGTGTGATGGGTGTCCGGTCAAGCTGACTGCTCTCCCCAGCTTGGTGTAGCTTGTGCTGCACCACTGGTGTGTTTGCTACCGACAAGAACAGCGTGAGGTCCTTCAAACCCAGGTGGGCATTTTAGGCACCAGTTTGACGTGATAAATCAGTTGTTTGGAGTGGCTTTCTCCACGACGTGCTCTGGCAGTGCTGGCGAGGAGGTTTCTGTGGAGCTCTCTGTCGAGGTGAGATTTCGCTGAGATGTCTCCCTCCTACCCCTCGTGCGTGGGGGCCCGGGCAGGAGACCGGCGTGCTGTGGCTGTTGACGTGGTGAAGATGGTTTGCTGTGATGAGAAATGAAATCTGACCTGAATGTTAAGACAGCTTAAAGCCTGGGAAGTACTTTATGTTTCCTGAGTCAGCTCTGACCATCCCTATGGAGTAAGCAGTTGGTTTCAGGTTTTCTGAACACTGAGTAAGGCAAAGAGGTTTCTCTGCGGATGTTTGTTTAGCTGCAACTCAGGCACTTCATCTGCCAAGCCTGAAATGGGGCACAGGCGTTTATAAAGCACAGACAGAAGTGGTATGGGGCGGGAAGGGGGGAACTTGCGTTTAAATGGGGATTCTTGTTTCATAAAACTGGCACCACGTCTCGCTGTGCATTTGCTGAGCTAATTCCTGTTCAGCATGCAGGCATTAGTCTGTTTTGAGACCACGCTAAATTATCGTCAGGTAAAGCCCAGTATAATTAATTACAAATGAGAAATGCTGACAAATATTTGTCAAGGAGCTGTTTAATGAGCTTCAAATTCTGTGTCAGATGATTCCATCCACCTAGTGTAAATAATTTTTAAGCAATTGTTCCAACGAGTTTGTGTGATTTAGGCAGATGTTAGCTACAGCAGTTCTACGTGTTGGACAGGAAAAATAATAGAAGATTGGATGGAGTAAAGCTTAACAGCTGATGTGGGCTTTAAAATAGAGATATTACTGTTGCACAAACAAAATGTGGAATAACAGGAGGGTTTTGAAGATACCATGGTCTCAGTTATGTGTCGGTGTGCGCTGACAGTGTAGCACTGTGTTTGCATCCGAATGCAGGAATTTGCTGTAATAACCCTCGTGTGATACCCTTTGCTAGGCACGGCCTGCTGAGAACAGAAATAGCTTGGCTGGGTGACAGCAGAGGCTTTGAGCTGGACACCAGATTGACTGGCTTGCAGCATGGTTTTCCTCCCCAAATCGTTCTCTTCTCACCAGCCCTTTAGCTGGCCTGATTAGCCTGTTTACTTAAATGCTCTGAGATTTCAAGCAAGTTTGTTCTGCCTTGTCTCTATCCCTTCATATTTCAAAAGAAATTTGATCTTCTTGCCTTACCGCAGCAACATCATAACATCAGGTGTTTGTTCAGTGTTGTCAGCAAATCTTGGTAGCCCTTCTGGTGTTTATTGACTGCTTAGACGCTTAGGTGTTTGTCCTCGTCTCTGTTTGCACATGCAAGTCTGCAGATTTAGACCCGCAGAGGAAAGAAGGTAGTAACTAAAGGAAGATATCTGCAGATGGTGAGCGGCATTAGGTTTTGTGTGACACTGGCATATCATAAAAGCGATGTGCTTCTTATGTTCACTGTGTATTTAGAGGAAACAGTAAATTGACCTGAGATCAAATTTTGAGATAACCTTGACAGAGCAATTGAATCTCTTGACGGAAACCCCCAGCAACCAGAACTGGAGAGGGGAAAAAAAAAGGCAACCTGAACTGAAAGCAGGGCTGAAAACAGCAGCAGGATGCATATTGTACTAAAGCAACCTCTTGGGTAATTTTTGAAACCTGTGTTGCTATAATTGAGCACCTGGCTACTTTTAAAACACTTTAAAATTACTTTTAAAAGCCTGATACTGTTCTGGGAGGCTGGATATCCACAACTCCCACTGACTTCTTGTGGCTGTCTGAAACTGTCTCTTTGGACAGATAAAGACTGAGAATTGTGGTTGTTGCATAAATGTTCTTTTAAACTCCTGAAGGTAACAGGGTAATGAAGGTGGGGATTTTGGCATTCCCATAGGTGATAGTGGGAGGCGCAATGGCCTTGAAGAAGGAAGAGTTTATAAGGACAAGTTCTTTAGATAAATGTGATTCAGGTAGTCTCCACTGGCTCCACTCTTTAAGATGAATGTTAATGGGAATTATGCCACATATCAATAGGACAGAAGACACCCTTATCCTTTTTTATCTTGGCATCTTTTTATTTTTTTTTTCCTGCTATTTGGGTAAGAAAGTAACCTTTCTCGTTACATATCTGGGGCCTCTGCTGGGATGAGGGAGTGCAAAGAAACAGATTTATAAAATAAGGGTGAAGGACCAGGAACTTGGAAGGAAAATGATCACTAGGGAAAGGCAAAAAAAAAAAAATCCGCAGAAAGACATCAAGGGGCTGGGTCGTTGAAAGATTGAGTTACAACACGGAGATCAATAGAGAAATCTCAGGGACAGGACACTGAGAACTGGAGGGGGATGTTGTTACTGAAGTTCCAGGTAAGATCTGTTGCTGTGTACATAAATACTCCTTGGTGAGAGCCCTGCGTCAGTGCTGGGGGGAATATGCAACAAAATCTGTCCCCACTTAAAAAGTCATTAAACCTGGTAACTCTTCAGCTGGGAGAAAGGCAGAAGGATTTCTCACTCAGTGAGATGGCCCCCTGTTCCCCCCTGTTGCCACTATTTTTGTTTTTTTCAGGACTGTTTCTATCAGTTTGGCTGGAAGACCCTACCACGTTACACCGGGGGTCTGACCTGCAGCCTTGTAATTATCTGCAGCTAAATTAGAAGTTTAATCTTTGTTCTGAGCAACAATAAGTTGAGTCAGATAGGTTTTAAAAATAGCCCAAGCTCAAGTTTAGTGAAGTCTCAAACGCAATTAATAAAAGGGTAATGGAGTTAGGAAGTTGCGGGCTGGAATGTGGAAATGTTTAACTCTCAGTTTTGCTTTCCGTGAACTGCAGTGCTTTGCTGAGGCAGCATCACCTGGGTTCTGCGAGGGGAAGGGAAGTTGCTTCCAACGTTTCCCTGTGTTCTGCTACATCTTCCTCATGATTTATCCATTCAGTATCTGTGTTCTCGTTGGGGTTTGGCTTTGGCTCGCTGTGCACCACAAATTACCGGCTGTACGCATTTTTTGAATAATCAGTTTGTTGTCATTTTGACTCCGTGCCAAGCCATGGTGAAGACCATCAGAACATCATAGTCCTCTACAGTCCTTTGTTGTCAAATGGGTATGAAAATCCATTGTGGAAGTAACGAGAAATGTCTAATGCAGGTAGGGATTTGTTTTGCTGTAGCAGCAGAACGTGCAGTGGCAATTTGTCAGATCCCCAGCTCCGCTCTGCTGTACTATTTGCCTTTAAATAGCATGTTACCTTAATATCTTCAGATTTTTCTCCTTGTATCTTGGCAACACTACTGCTGAAGTTCACACACTCATGTGGTGGAGAGAGAAGGTTTTAACCAAAAGGGTAAATCTTTTGTCTGGTAAATATTATAGGAAGGGGTTTTGGTTCTGTCTTCCCTTGTGCAGGAGTGATGGAATAAAAGTCAGCAAAAGAAGAGGATTTTTCCTTGGCACTGTGTGTATTTTTCTGTTTGTGAGATTTTGTCTATCGGGTTTAATTTGATCACGTTGCATGACGTATGCTCCATGTGGATTTACTTGGCGTTTGGTGTGCATCTTGGTCCTGCTGGTTTTAAAATCTCCCAAGACAAAGACGTGAGAGATGTGCTGAGGTGTTTTGATATCTGATGCGCCCAAGGTCCTGGCTGTCTGAACTTCAGATTGTATCATGTTGGCTGATACACGTCTTACTGATATGATTGATATCCCAAGTCCAAATGTGAATAGTTACTCCACAGTCACGCAGGAGATCAGTTTGGTGTTCTCTCCAGGATGGTCACCCATTAATCTATCTCACATGTGTTTGCCAGCTTCCCAAAGTGGAAGTTGCTTCTCCTCTAGAACTAGTGCTTTTGTAAATCACCTCTTTTCATACTTTTATTTGGTAGCAAAGGGAACTTTCTGGTTTGGGAACAAAACCACCACCAACCTGTCTTCCCCATCCACAAGCCCAGGCTTGTCCTGTCTTGGATGAGCTCATGAAAGCAAGCAAACATCTTCAGCGTTTGAGACATGCCCTGTGCTGAGCATTGTTTGGATGAAACCACCTGGGGTGGGTTAGTGGATGCTGCAGGATGAGGGTGTGCACCTCAGTCGGAGAGGTGGATAGAGGTAGGCACCAGAGGTTTTAGGTTAGATTAGCTTTTAGGTGGCTGAAGTTTTGGAGAGATCCTCCTTGTGTAGCAGAGTAGTTGTAACAGAGTTGTATCAGACTTGAAAACATGTTGTATGCTCCCATGCCATCAAACAGTGGTCAGATGCAGAACAGAGTTCATGAGAGTTTGTGAGAAGCCTTCCTCTAACAGGTTGACTACAGAGAGGGACAGTTTTCAAGAGGAAAGTATGTAACAGTGATAATCTCTGGTGCAGGTACCCTCTTACCTGTCAGTGAGATCTGCAAGCCACTGTCACCTTTTTCCCTACATGTGGGTACCGGTTACCGTGTCCTGGGCCACCCACCCTTGGGGCTCGGGGTGACCCAGTTTGCAGGTTGCTCTGGAGTGTCCTACAGCCACTGTTACCTCATCCTCCCAGTGCAGTAAAGGCGTTTTCATTTCCTTGCCCATGAAGCGAAGCCAATGAGGCAGATGTGGTTGCCACCGACTTCTCCTGGGCCACACACAGGTGGCTCTTGGGTGCAGGATCGCGGTGGCCCTGGGTATGAAACACATGTGGTGTAACTTCTCCCTCCTGGCAAGTTTCCCCAGCCTGTGTTCTGCTGTCTGCACACCATTTCCTATTGCTGAGGCTTAGATGAGTTACAAACGTGGTAATAATTGCTCAAGGCAGTGATTTTTTTTTTTTTTTTTCTTCTTCCCCCGCTTTGGAAGTCCTAAGTGACCTGAGACCTTTCAGTCTGAGAATCTGCTTCAGCTGTTTTGAGACTTCTTGGTGGGAATGGAGGAGAGGTGGCCAAATGACCTGGCTCATTGGTATGAAATTGGAGTGTCCAATGGGGCTCTGTTGTTCATGTGGCTCCTGACTGCTTTTGCCACCTTCATCTTGGCTTCTGCACATCCAGGTGCTTGGCACCGTGTGTTTCTGGCGTGTGCCATGCGTGTCCTTCAAGGGTCCTCCAGAAACTGGTGTCTGGTCCCCAGCTTCCAGCAGGTGAGGGGCAGCGAGCTGGGAGCTGCGGGTGCTGGGTAACACGCACTCTCCAGCGTGCTCCAGAGCCACCCAGATGTGTTGAAAGACCCGACATGATGTGACATCCATCGAGTGGGCACAGATAGAGGGCTGGGGACCGCGAAGGTAGTTGTGACCTCCAAGGAGTCTGCGTGGTAAGAAGGCAAGTGAAGAAGCGCTGCTGTTGGGGACGATTTATGGTGTAAGTCTGTTAGTGTTGTGGGTTTTAATGCATGTCAAGGGCGCTTTGACCTTTGAATGGAATCTTTTGGTGTGAAATTGTCTCTTTTCTCCTCTCTTTTTCTTCCCTTCAAGAAAATTCAAAATAAATACTGAAAATCAAAACCGTCTGTTTTGAGGGGACCAAATTGCCTCTCTTTATTTTATGTGATTTGGATATTACTGAACGATTAAAGGTTCTAGTAGTTTTTACTGGCTGGCTATTGTGCTTGTAGGCAGTGACTCTTCCAGCATTAGTCATTTTAACTATGGAAAAAAATAATAAAAATGCAATTAATGTGGCTCAATAGCTGAGTCTGCTGGACTTTTAAAAAAAAAAAGAGGAAAAAAAAGTAAATTTTAATGAGTTCTGGGATCAGAAAGATACATCTGGTGGATGGATTTGCCAAGTTTTCAACCTCAGAATGTGTGTTGAAAAACTCAGTGAATTATGTAGCTACAAAAGTGGATCTTTGCATGTTTATAAGACCTCAGTGCAATCTCCTTATATTTGCCTAATGACAAACAGACATTCTCACAGAGGCGCAGCCCAGAAGGACACACATGTGCTGCAGTGGCTCTGTAAGCTGATAGTATTTGTATCAGAATGCTGCTACTAGCGGAGAGGTTTTAGAGGATCCATTAAATTAAAAAAATAAAAATTTTGGTATTGGATAAAATAAAATAGAAGGGAGAAGAAGAGAGGAGAGGGAGCACTGAAACTTTAAATGTACATGTTGTGTGGGCTAAGATATTGTGCCCCTGCTGCTGAACCAGAAAATTTATAACAACTGTTTGTCATGTGTGTGTATTTATAGCCATTCACATAATGAAGAAGTTTCATGAGGTTGTAATAACATATCAAGATGGATGTAATTAAAAGAGAAACAAATTGACACCTCTAGATTAAAGGCAAACTCTAAACTAATACACCTGTACGCTGTCACTTCTGTATTAGTTGGCTGGGGCAGTCTGCCAGATATGCAAATAAAAAGACATTGGCAAATTTCCTTGGATGTGGGGTTATGACAAACCCAACTATTGAATCTTTTACCTAGCCCTGTTCACGTTTGTAGCAATGGTAGAATTTATTGATGCATCGTGGTGGGAGCGGGCTAAGTGAGGATGGGGAGAGGAGCAAGAAGAAATACAGAGCAGGTGGCTGCTGGAGAAGAATATTCTTTATAGCAGGTCCCTTCCCTTAGAGAATTGGTGTCAACTGGACTGTTTCAGATCTGTCCTAACTCTTGGAAATCTAGAGGACTAAAGAGGCCTTGACATTGACTTTCTGTAGCATTTGAGCTCCGTTAAATGCTTTTGAAAATTGCACCGTGACAACAGGCTTTGGTTCCGTCATGCTGCAGGTGACTGGGGTTGAGAGTAAGGAAACTCCTAAAATTTAGATGTTTCGGATGTAGTGACGCTATTAAAATCTGATATAAAGCATTACTGAGTCTATGAAATGGCTATAAAGTATCTTAGCAATTTTCTGCAATAGTATTTTTCGACTTGTTTCAGGTTGTAGAAGCCTAACTTTTTTCCAGTGGAGTGGTGGATAGGCAGATGGTGAATTTAAGCCTTCAGTCAGTACGTTTGCTCTCTGAATTAACGCTCTTGGGCTTCTTAGAAATAGTCTGCAAACTACTGATATAAAATAGGCTCTTGGAATGGAGCAGGAAGGGAATTATTTGCCTTGTTAGTTCCAGACATGTGAAGGGAAGTAGCAGGCTTGCTTTTGAGTAACTTGCACCCCAGATAACCTGCATTCCTTTAAAAGCCCCAGGGATGGAAATAGATCCTCACGTGCCTTGTGTAGAGCCCCCATGGCTGGTGATGAGGGTTTTCTGTTCAAGAGCTGATGCCGGTACTGAGAAGTCTTGACTTTTGCGGATTTGGTGACATTTCCTCCAGGGACGGCAGTCCCAGAGAGACCCACATCCCTCTGCTGCCTCCAGTAACCTCTGAAGGTGGCAGACCCTGGGGTTAGTAATAATAATTTGTAAGTAGATTGATATGACTGCAGGTCTGGAAAGCTCAGTGGAGCCCCAGATTCTTGAATTCTGTTTTGAATTTGGCTTGAAGTTCTTTGCCCCAGTTGGGGATGAACCAGAGGCGATCCAGCTGTCTGCCTTACAAGGGGCTGTGGGCACGAGCCCGATCCTGCCTTGGTGCTGGGCTGGGGGCTGCAGTTCTGCACAGAGCTGGCTGCAAATTGCCCTGATTTTCAGGGAGCTATCTGTGTAAAAGCTCCAGTGGGCACGTTTTGTTATACTTTTTCTGAATGAAAGAGACTCCTTTTTTAATACATCTGGACATTAAGGATCAATCGTACGAGGTACGTGACTTCAAAGCGGTTTCAAACGGTAGGATTTTTGTCTTCAATACTTGAACAACTTTTCTTCCACCTTTAATCTTTCATGAGCGGAAGCTTCAAAAGATAATTAGTAAAACATGCTTTTATCTGCATTTATCTCAAAACATGATTAATTTTTTAACTGCAATTACAGCGATCATTTCAAGTTTCCTCTATATTAATGAGTAAAGGATTTTTTTTTGAGAGGGAGAGAGCCTAAATATGGCTCTATTGGCTGAGCTGAAAGGTACATTTATGAGTGTGCTTTTTGTTTTCATGGCTAGGGATTGAATTTCCGGTTCCAGGAAGTAATATTTCACATGGATTAAAGTCTTTGAAATGCTCTTGCCTGGCTTCACTGGATCATTTTTGAGGAGCTGACAATGATAAGAACTGGATCATGCTCTTTGCTAGACCTGGCTACTGAATACCCAGCTGCACGTTCCCCTTGCGTTGGTGTTTTTTAGCTCCGCGCTTTCCATGTGTGACTGGCAGGATGTCCTCTGCCATTGACATTTAAGAAATATGATGCAGTCGATTTGTTGTTAATGAATTGGCAATGAACTTGTAGATTTTCACCTTTACTGTTTCTGTCTTTGTATAGGCAGCTTAAGGTATTTTTTATGACTATTTCAGTTCAGGGAGAAAGATGTTCGTGTCTGTTCCTTTATTGCTGGTATTTCTGGATGTAGGACTGTCCAACTGGTGTCTGGCAGCCTGTAAGTCGTGTGTGTGGCCCTTCAGGATTTTGAGCACCTCCTGTCTGTCTGGTTATTGATCCTCCATGGCTCACCCCAGTGCCCCTAGAAAATTGTGCCACTGGCAAAGCAGGTATCCAGCTCAGAGCCTCCAAAAGCAATGGACCACTGCAGGGGATTACTGAAAAGAAATGGAATTAAAAACATTTTTCACTGGAGTACGGCTTTTGTGTAATTTTGCCCTGTGAAGGCTGCTCGTCAGACCTGCCTCCTGTTTCTCTGTGAACAGGAGGGAGGGATTTTTGGGCTGGCAGAGCAGCCTCAAGGCTGCTGGAACTGGTGCTGGGGTGATGGCATGGCCCCGGTTACCGCAGCAGAGCCCGAGCAGCGAGAACACGCATTTGAATCTGCAGCTGTAAGAACTGTAAGGACCTGATTTTTTTTTTTTTTTCTCCCCACTTCCCCCAGGTTCCCTTCAGTTAGGCCCTAGTCCTGGGTGTCAGAGGTGATTTGGAGCAAGCCTGCACGGCTTTGGTTCGTGTCTGATTTTAGCTTCTGAACTGGGATTGCAGTTCCCCTGCCCTGCAGTCCCTGGGGAGGTGGATGGGATGATGTCTGCAACAGTGAATTGGGCAGCTGCATAGGAAAGCATGCGAGTGTATAATCAGATTTCTGATAAAACCAGGTCTCTAAGTCCCTTGAATGGGTAGCTTTGCTGTGAATAGCCTCATAAGGTCTGCTGTGGCTGCTCTCTTTGTTTGGTACTCTGACAAAAAAATTGCTCTGGTATCCTTGTTGGCATATTTTTACATCTGTTATCCATATTTTAGATTTGTTCTGGCTGCAGTCTTATTTTGTTTTGCAAAACCTACCTGGGATTGGGACAGAGATGTATGTTTGCTAAGGCAGATTTGGAAATTGCGTTGTTGAAATACAGCCCATATGGGCCATTGTAAAATGGTTACTGCAGCATATAATTGCCTTCACAATGATGTGCTTTGTCATTTTACTTCCATCTTCAAAGAGCCTCTCCTGTAGTCTGCTGACAGCAATGGTGGTATTAGAAAACATATGGATTTGTGAAGGCATTAAACTGTCTTTAGTTCAAGGATTAGATGACGGTGTTAGAGTATGGGTCACCACATTTTCGTGTGAATAGGCTGCACTTGACTGTGTCGGTTTATGTTATAGGTTAGGCAAGGGTTTGTTTATTTATTGAGGATATCTGACATCCTTTCAAATACATGGGGAAGGATACATGTGGGACCTCTGTCTGCCCCAGGGCTGCGGTCCCACCTCGCCCTGCATCGCTTGCAGGGCTTGCTCAGGGCTTGCCAGCCACACCGACGAGACTTGCAAGAAGTCTTGGAGGGAAGTGCCGATGACAACATGGAAAAATACACAGAGTGTAAAAACCACAAGATTGGCTTTGAAATTTTAAGGGTGGTGTGTTTTTTTTTTTTTTGGGTCCTCTGTGCTGGGCTGCTGCTCTGAATGTTTTGGGTATTTGTTTTATGTTCGCATACAGAGGATGAGTTTACACTGTGCAGCTCCTCATGTGTCAGAGTATAGGGCATTCTGTTCAGCTTTTGCCTTTTTTCTACCCTCACTGTGAATTTTCTAGGGCAGGTTTGAGGTCTGCAGTGCCTCTCTCAGCAAAAGCCAGCACAGTATTTGCATCATGGGATGCCGGTGTCATAGGATGCAGCCTCTCTCCAGAGCGGAGTGATGCTTGTGCTCTTTACACCATCAAAAGCAGAAACCGAGAGAGTCAGGGGGATATTAGATGTAAAGAAGATCCCTCTTTTTCAGTTCTGTTATTATTTTTGTCTTTTTGAAGCCTGCTGAGTTTAGTGCTCTGCCCAGCCAGGACACAGAAGGGGGCTGAGGGGGTCTTGCTTGGCCCGTGGCCACCTTCGCCTTCTGCCACACGTGCTCGCTGTTGTGTTTGGGTTTGCGCAGGTCCCTCCCAAAACAACCCTTCTGATATCTCTTGTCCTTCAAACACATTCCTTCATTAAGATGCTGAGCGGGTCCTTGGAGCTGTGGGTTTGTTTCCGTGCAAGCACAGTCGTCTTTGGTAACCTTGAAGCGGTCCCTCCCCTCCCGGTTCAGCGCGGCCGTGCGAGCACCTGCTTGTGGTTGTGCTGAATAAGGATGGCTTTGGGCTGGGATCCATGCGTATGCTCGTGGGACGTGCTGCATCCAGCCTTGTAGATTTGGGTTTCTTGACTGAGAGAAGCAGGCCTACGGGGACAACGCCGATGTGTGAGCTACTGCTTAGTGTGAAGTCAAATATGTGCTTAGGTGTCACCTTGAGCTGGAGTGTTAGTTTTGCTGTAGATGAGTTTTCCTGTCCACAAAATGGGTTTAATAGTGCTTTCCCTCTTTAGAGATTGCCTGGCTACTTAATTAGCATCTGAAGGATGCTCAAATAGTAAGTGGTTAACATAAAGCATCTACAGAATGTAACTGTAGGACATCAAGACACCAATGCTTATACATATTTAGCAGGGGCTTAGCTAGAATGCATATTTAAATAGCTAAAGGCACTTCTATTATTGTCAACTACCTTTTAAAATACAGCTGTAGTGTTGCCTTAAAATTGTTGACAGCAATCACTTTGTTAAGGAAATCTGATGTGAAGGGTAACTCAGTGAAATTCAGATTAGTTATGCTGCTGTGATTATTAATGATGTAAAAGTTAGTGTTGCTTAGTTATGGCTTGCTTCAGTTTCCAGTCCCTTACAACAATATCTGTCCCAGCTGCGGTGGATATCTTATGGTAATACCTTCCCTTAAATCCATTGCAGAATAGGGAAGAAACTCTCATTCTACCGATGAGAAATGTTGAAAGGATGTATTACTAACCCTGGCAGCTGCGACGGCGATAAACAAATCAGGTCTGTCATTAATGCCAGGGTCTGCAAGTGTAGTATGTCATGAAACTGGTGTATCTCTGTTACTAACTGGCCTACAAAAAAAAATAAATGCAGTTTTTTTTAATCCTTGTGTAATGAATTTAAGAGCAAAGCTGCTCTGTGATAAGGTTTGTGTCAGATGAATGCGAAGTTCATGTGTATGGGATGTTTCACAGCAAACAGCGTGGAAATGAGGAAGACAGAAACTTGGTCCAGGGAGGAGCTCCCATTACATCCCCAGGTTTTGCAGCAGGCCCTTGTCAGGGCTTTATTTAAGGCCAGTAATTATGCAGATGTTTAAATCAGTCCCTCTTTAAGACAGTGCTTGAATGTGGTGCTAAAAATCATAGCGCAGTGCGCTTAACTGCTTAAGTGCAGTCAGGAGCGGGATGTTACTGGGTATGTACATAAATATATCCTTAATGTCAGGCTTTGTAACAGGGACTTCTTGAAAATTAGGGAAGGCTTGGGAGAGTGCCCTGGTTTTGGTTTGGAGCTTTCGGGCAGTGGAGTCTGGTGGGGAGACAGCTTCTGGAGCCACGGGGCCAAGGCATGTTCCCAGCTCTGCCTCCTGACGCAGCTCAGCACCCGGATGGGGGATGTGGGATGCAGGATGGGGGATGCGGGATGCAGGATGGGGGATGCGGGATATGGCAGCTTGCGGAGCACCCTTGGACATGCTAGGAAAAGCCCAGCAGGCAGCTCAGCTGTGTGACCACAGGTAATGGTGGGATGGAAATAGGGAACTGGGCAGCTTAGCCGTGCTGCGGGCTGGCGTGAGCCCCCGTTTGTTGGAAGCTTCATATTTAGTGTGTCTCTTGCCTGATCCCTGAATGTGAGCGTGCATCTGGGCACTGAGGATGGGGGACGAGTTTGGGTTCAAGCACAGATTCAGGTCTGGGTGTAACAGTGTCGGTGTGAACTCTGGCAAGCTGAAACCTCAGCTATATGGGATTGAATTTGTTTCTTCCAAAGAGGAATGAACTTTGCAGCTTTGCTTGCAGTAAGTCCTGTTAATGACGAGTCATCAAGATTTCCCTGGCAAGTGGCATTACTTTGGGTAATTACTTTGGGAATCTACTGGGGGGTGCTTCCTCCTCCCCCTTGGTGCAGACACCTGCCCATCCAGCCACATCCTGTTGCTTTCTCCAATACCAGCTAAACAGGTGGCAGGACTCAAATCACCACTCTCTGAATGGAGTTCACTCCCTACAATAGCTCACCAGAGGCCTGTTTTGTTACAGAACATTGATTAAATAAATATTCCTATGCATACAAAAGAGGAGAAATCTGTTACGGCACTTTGCAGTTATTTTTCCATTAATGGCAAGGAGCTCTCTCTAATTTTCCTGCCCCTTTCAATCTGCTTCCCTGTCTCCTTCCCTTCCCATCACTACTAATGCCTTCAAGTGCATGAGTAACATACAAACAACTTACGCTCCCTCCAGTTCAGACCTGCAAATGCCTTAGCTCCGGCTCAACGTGCTTCAGGAAATCCTGCTAGCTGGTGCAGGGCATAATTGACTGCTTGATGTACGTGGTTTTGATTAACTTGATATTTCATGTTCAATATCAGTATTTCTTGTGTTAACTGACTGTCATTTCATTACTTTATTTAGCAGCCGTTAAAAACACGATCTTGCAATACCAGCATCTTGCGTAATATTGACAATTGGGGCAGAATATTTGACTTCTGAAGAATGTATTTTTTTTTTTTTCTTGTGTTCTTCTGTGACCCCTGATCTTTTCAAACCTTCGAGGCAAAAGGTCCTGTTCTGTGATCTGCTCTGAGAGCGGTGGAGGTGCGTGTGTTTGGGAAGAAAAGCACCTCGTGTTCAGAGATCCTGCCAGCCAAAGGCAGCTCCCCAAAGCAGCAGAGCTGGTTTGGTGTAACGTGGTGGCAACTGGAAATAAACACATAGTAAAAAAAATTTTAAAGGGAAAAAAATAGCTTTTCTAGTTTTAAGTTCAGCAGATATTTGTCTTGAGAAGGAACTTCTGGTTGAACAAAGGCTGGCTGCGATCAATGCAGAGTGTGAGGAAATGCCATCATAGCATTACTTGGGCTCTTTGCTGGTGCAACTGAGATCAAAATCCACTGCAAAGAAAGTAACTTGAATTTAGCTTGTTTTTCCTAGGCAATAATATCTCTACTTTGGACAAAACACAATTTCTGTAGCATCATTTTTTCTTGAGCAAATGTATCGCTGTTAAATCATAGCACTGTTACTCTAGCCGTGTAAACTGTGCAATGTATTTTTTTTAATATTTGAAGACCGTAAATGAAATCTCCTTCCATTATATTGGTTGGTCTTGAAATTCTTACAGCTGTTGGCTAGATTTAGGAGCAGGCTTGGTGAAGTACCTGTTTGGATAAAGCTGATCGCTTGGGCACTCTTTCAAGGAGAATCCTCACCCCCTTTGCAAAGCCACGGTCTGATTGCCGTGGTTGAAATGAAGCCGTGCCAGCACGCTCTGCTCTCCCAGTGCTTTGTGGTGCTGTGGGGAAAAGAGGGCTGGTTATGGAAGGCTGTAGCAGGAGCCCAGTGTCTGTCTTCTCTTGCTTACTGTGGGCAGTTAGTTGGAAGTTGCACTAACCTGAGTTTAATTCTAGTTTTACATTGCAACACCGTGCCAGCTGTTCTCTGTATTCTTCTGTGATAGTGCAATGCAATTATTTTTTTGTTATCTTTCAAGATGTAATTTTATGTTGGTGTGCTTTCCCACTAACCCTTTGGCACAGAAAATGTATAACTAATTCATTTTTTCCTGTAACATGAAGAAGCAAGGGAGAAAAATCTCCAATCCTAAGGCCAAACGGGCGTGTTAAAGACAGCTGAGCAGCGATGTGCAGAGAGGAAAGGCCCCGTCTCAGACAGAGCCTGAAAGCCACCGGGACGTGTGTAGTGATTAATGGTATCATCGCTTTTTAGCTTCATCAAAAGGTTTCAGTGTAAGAGTTTCTGAGGAATGCTCATAGTCGCAGGAACCTATCAAAGGGTACAGAAAATATCAAATGAGCAAGCAGGAATGAGAGTTAATTACTGAACAGTGATTACTCTGATATAACCAATTATTGGATCATTAAATGTTTATTACCTTTTTTATGCTCCTTTCCCCCGTAAGTGCAGTTTTGTCCTCCTAGTATTAAAAAAAGGGTGGATTTAATGCGTAAAAAGCCTTTTCAAAACCTGGAAGGTATCAAAAGAGCATCTCATCCGAACACCTGACGTGCTGGGCTCCTCACTCAGCTTTCCCTTGCTCTGCAGATTTGGGTTCAAGTGCTGTGAACCCTATTTAAAGGCCAGATTATCTCACTGGTAGGAAGGGGCTGGAGGAGAGGGCAGCAGCAGGAGCAGGGGAGATGCTCTGTCAGATGCAGTCGGCAGGTGCACCACTCTTTGGCCAGTGGCGTGGGGTTGGGTTCATGCCTTCTGGAAGTGGTTGGTGGCTTTTGTATCCATCACCTGGAGGCTCTTCCCTGGCTCCCTAAGGACGGAGTGGCATGGCCTTCATTTTCCTTGAGCTTGGAGCATCTCTTCCTCTCCATTCACTAGACCTCCCTGAAGAAAGGAGAGTTTCCACTGCAAGGCAGAAATGATGCTGTTTGAAAGCGAGATGTGAAACCCTGCCCAGGTCTTCTGCTGGACATCTGCAGAGTGAACAATCCCATCTTTTCAGGCTGACTGCAGTTATTTTGGATGACATTTGAGGGTTTAAAATGTTAAAGCAATTTTTTTATAATATAGCTATTTGTGACTTTCGTCAATGATCCTTAAACGTTGAGTTGTTTAAGCTTTATATCTCGGGAGAAGTAAGGGTCAGGGTAAAAAAGAAAATAAGCTCTTTCCCTGTCATCAGAGCATTTCCCAGCAGTGGCATGTGCTGCTCCGTGTGTGCAGGGGGCCAGGGGACTCTGCATCTACTTTGTGCTTTTGGCGGGTGTTTTGGGTGTTCCCGGACTTTCCTTCACAAATGTGGTTTTCAGTTTTAATCTCTGACACCTAAACCCCCGTGGAAGTTTTTGGGGAAGGTTATAGGGAACACACAGCAGAGTCTGAAACCAGGATGCTGTTGCGGCTTTGTATTATTACTGTAGTGGAAAAGGAAGAAACTCAGTTAAACTGCACTCCCTGCACTCTTGGGAATTTAAATCATTGTCTTCGCTGCGCTGCTGTGTCAGATCTGGTGTGTGGCAGTTGGGACTTTGTCCTCTTTGGAAGGACTCTTCTTCCTCCTGAGGGACTTTTCTCTGTAATCCTTCAAAGGAGAACTTTATTCTGAGTTCCTTTCTCTATTTTTTTTTTTTCAATAGAGCATGTTTACTTTGAGCAAATATTGTGCAGGTCACGGCTTCCTCCGATGCAGGACGATGATTCTGTCCCCGCAGTGCGATTCCATGGAGTCAGGACTCGTCAGGGATGCTTGAGGATGTGTCGCTTGCGGGAGCCTGGGTTCCCACACAGGCATCTGCGGCAAACACCATCGCTCTGAGCCTCCAGCAGTGAATCACAGCCATAAAAAGTCCCTTTAATCTGCCTCAATCACAGTTTTGGGGATGCAGGATGGTTCGGGGGCTCGGTGTCCTGGCTGCTGTGGCCACGAGAAGTACAGGCAGGGTGGTGCTGCTGCTTGTAGGCATGGATGCGATTGTCTGTTTTTGACAGCCCCTTCGTGAAACAGTAATAATAATAATAATGAAATGTCCCTCAGGATTTCCTCTTAATAACTGAACATACAGCAGCAGTTGTAAACTGTCTCGGTAATGTCATAACCTCTCTGAGAAACGCGGAGGGCGGAGGACCTCCGACAGCCGGCGAGGATCCCAGGAACAAGGCGAAAACACGGCGTGCTGCGTGTAGGAAGATGTATCTTGGTTGCAAGGTTGTGGGAGATGAGCCAGTCTCCAGGACTGCTACAAATGTTAGATTTCAAGGAAAGGTCAGCCGGGAACAAGGTCACAACAAGCCCGATACGCATAGCAAAGAGCGGCGCTGCGAGGCGCAGATAAAGGTTAATGCGAGAGGGCTATTGGCATTAGGACAGCATGTGGTCAGCGTGCTGCGGAGCGGGGGCTGAACCAGGAGATAATGAGGAGGGTTTACTCTAATTCTATTATAATGTATAATTAACTAGCATAATTGATAGCAATTTTCCCTGTGTGTCTGTATGTGGATGTGCGTGTACATAAGGTCTCAATTTTCGGCTTTTCTGCAATTGCACCCTGTGCCTTGAGCCGATGGAAACCATCCGGTGGCTCCCCGGGGCTTGAGCTCACCGCCTCGCTCAGCCCACGGATGCGGAGGGGGAGTGATGTTTTCAAGAGCCTGTATTTTCTCTGCCTCTGAAATCAGACATAATACCTAGGTGGTGCCCTGGATAAGGCAGACCTGCTGCTGATAAAAGTCTGTTGTGCTGAGAGCCGCGGCTGAAGTTAGTGTTTGAAGAGAGAGCAAGGGACAGGTCAGCCCCGTTTCCTTCTGGGTTGTTTGCACCTTTTATTCTCCGTATCCCTGTGAAAACAGAGAGCTTGAACTGAATTTTTCTTTTGTGATCATCTTTTGTACAGGATAAAGTTTACACTTTGTTACTATACAGAGATATAAGCATACTCGTGTTTGGAGCACACTGGGGATTTTAACTTTCATGATGCACAAAGAAAAAAAACCATTGCTGATTCCATTGGCCTTCCTCTGCAGGGCAGACAGCAAATAAGCAAAATCTTCCCTTGCCCCAAATCAACCCAGAACAAGGCTGCAGAGCTCCACTGACAGAGTGACGTTTGGGATTTTGTTGGTTTTGGGCAGGTAGGGAAACACTGCTACGGCATTGATGCTGGATGCCATAAAGTAACCTGGCCCACCAAATGTAAAATGAGGCTTTATCCCACGTGGTTGGTGCTGTTGGGTTGCAAAGAGCCTTGTTGTACCCACTGTGAGATCCTTGATGCCATTTGAAAACATCAAGGTAGGAAATTTAGGGTGGGTTTTTTTTGGGTTTGTTTTTTTTTTTTAATTTAGCCTTTGTGGTAGAGAGGTCTACTGAAGGTCTTGAATTATGAAGTTATAGAATGGGCATGACAAGTAAAAATGTTGAATGATTTATCAGGACAGTTGTTTTGCTTGTTCTCTCTCTTGATTTTGCAGGGTAAAATTGAGGGAGGACATAAGTGTGTACTTATTTTTTTCTTTTGATATCTGGCAATACACATTTTTCAAGAGTAAACGTAAATAACCCACTTCTCCATTCTTAAGCCCTTGGGATGGGAAACCTAAAGGCCATATTCTTGTTTGAGAGAGAGGGATTTAGCCTTCCAGCTACATTAAATGTTAGCTGGAAACATGTGGCTAAAGGCTCCCAAATACTGAGATGAGATTCTTCCCTTGAGGTTCTGGTTTATTTGGAAATTTAATTTGTAATTTTTTATTTATTTATTTCAAAGGTTACACAACACTTTAAGCCTCAGATTTTAGGTCACTCTGCCTTTTACAGCCAAATCCACCTCATCAGTGAGAACGCTCCCCGAGGACTGCAAAAGACTCAGGCTTAGTGTTATCTAGGAAACGTGTATAATAGGTGTGTATAAAATGTGTGTAACCCCTGTCTGTAAGCCTGTCAAGTAAAATGGGAACAGTGTTATGGTACGGTTGCATGCACTTAAACTCCCTTTCTACAAAATAATGCTAATTACCCTGGGCTGAATTATGCCAGGGTCTTATAAATACCTGTCAGTACTTGTCGAGGCAGCCAAGAAAAGCCAGGTGGAGAAATCAGTGAGACCAGCTCTCGTGCAGAGTTTCAGCATCTAAGGCACTGCTAAATCTAGCAAAGGATTAATCCCAAAATAATCCTGCTTGCCCAGGAAACCCGTGACAACATGAAGGTTTGAGATCAGCGTGATATGCTTTAGGAGTGTAATAATAAATTCACAAGTCGCCAGAGACAGAAACCAATTGCTGTTCATCCTGCTTCACATCTGAGCTTTCCTACAGTTTGTTTCCCACTCTGGTGATACGAGAGATCCCTTTTCACTTGAAGTCCAGCATCATTTCAGTGCCAGCTTTCACCAAAACCCATAAAAATGCTCCAAATCCAGCGAAAATCCCCCCATTGCTAAAAATCAATTCCTCTAGCCACCTGAAGAATCTTGTCCCGGACTCTGGGTGATCTGTACCATTCTCTAGTGCTGTTGGTATTCTGGCGGCAGAAGTTGTGTTGAAATGGGAATGAAAGTAAGGTAGCAATTGGGAAGACAGTGGTGTTGTGGTTTGTTATTTTTCAAAAGCACTGGTGACTGCTAGATATCCAGATCTTACCCAACTGTTGCCTTTACGTGCTCATGTTGGAAAATCTCACCTGTAGTTTTGCTGTATTTTTTCCTGTGTTTGTTATCGGATATATCCGTTGTGTTGTGTGTCCAGAGATGTGCTACTCAAGCCATGTGAGAACGGAGTGCTGCTCTGTACGGAGCTGCTTGTGCCCTTGTTCCGCGCTGTGTTCAGCACTGCTGGAGCTGATGCTGACACCCACTGCAAGCCTGTCGTATCTCACTGCTGGGGGGAGCTGGGCTTGAGGTTTCTAAGCATTTTGCAAGATGCCAAGCAGTTGAATACATGGGAATAGGACGTTTTTCTTCAAAGCCTGTTTTGCCCATTTATCCTTGAGTGGTGTGGATGCAAGTTGCTCCATGTCCCCAGTAGGACTATGCCCGTGAGTCAGGACTGTTTGGATCTTGGGTAAACCTGCGTCTTTTTAGTGGCTCCAGCAGTAAAGTTTTTAGCATGCCAGCAGTGGCAGTGAGCGCGGTGTGTTCTGCTCACCCTCCGTCCAGGCGCCCACCTTGGCTGTCGCTGCCTGCACCCAGCGCACCTGCAGAAATCAGCCAGAGCAGGCGGGGTCCCTTGGGCTCGGAGGATCCCAGAGATCTGAACAGGGTCTGGAGCCCTTGGGGCTTTACCTCCTGACAGGTCTCTGGGGTGGGGGCACGGGGCTGGCCCCACGCTTGATGGCGAGGGCACCTCAATGGTTAAGGATGCAGTTGGCTTCAGCTCCTTCTCCAGCAGTGGAGAGCTTGCTTTTGCAAAAAGCACTTGTGTTTTTAAGCCATTTATTTTCCGTTGCACTGAGTCATTAAACATTCCTGCTTGTGTTGTGTTGTTTTTACCCTCTGTAGGAGCTGAGGGAATTTATTCAGCGTCTCAGCCTGGTAATGGAGGGGGCTGAGGAGGTGCTGGGCTGTCTGGCTCGGCAGGCAGAGGCACGGATGCTGCGCAGTGACATCTTTCTAGTGAAGTGGGATGTCAAGATCTGAGATGCTTTTCCACTTAGAGTACAACAGCGTTAGAACAAAAGAAAACAAAAAGCAACCCTGCACCACAAAAGAAACCAGACCAAAACCCCTCTGGCTAAAGGTGCAGTTTTAATGTTATGAGCAATTTCAGACAGAAATTGCGTGAAACGCTTTACCTGGGTGTTGATGGACTTGCTGGGGTCACAGGAATTACGCTGGTTTACACCAGCTTTGCATGTGATCCTTTTTTTTTTTTTTCTCCATTCCAACTGTGTTCACAACAGATGGTGATTATTATGTTTGCTCAGATCAATGAATATTAAATAAAAAAAGGCAAAACAAAAAAAAAAGCCAAAAACAAAAAATGCCCTTCGACTCAGTAGAGTCACCCGGGGTTCAGTCGTAGCCCCTGGGTTTTCATTTGGACGATGTTAAGTTATAGTAACTTAAATGGAATTTTTATGAGCAATTGTTTTGCCATGAAACAAGATCTCCTGTGGCATTGACCCAGGCAGATATCTGCCTGTCGGACATGCCAGCCGGCTCTTCTAGCAACCCTTGCTCTTGTGGGGCGTGCTGCTGAGGTGCCGAGATGTTTGCTTGACTGGCAGGAGCCCTCGGGGGTGCTCCTGTTCCTTACCTTGCTTTCCTGGAAAAGACTCTTGTTTACAAAGTAAATATTTTAGTAGCATCTGAGATTTACAAGCATGTAAGAATAAATAATTTGAGACAGAATTTAAAATAATCTGTGAAAGGAAGTATCATAAGTGAGCAGCTGGCGGTTGAGACTTGTGGGTGGAGGAGATGGACATGGGTGGTGGTGGGAATAGGAGACCTGCATTCCCCCTGCGTGCAGGTGTGAATCGTGGAATGGGTTGCGTTGGAAGGGACCTTGGAGATCATCCAGTGCCACCCCCTGCCACGGGCAGGGACACCTCCCACTAGCCCAGGTTGCCCAAAGCCTCATCCAGCCTGGCCTTGAACCCCTCCAGGGATGGGGCATCCACAGCTTCTCTGGGCACCCTGGGCCTCACCCCCCGCACAGGAAAACATTTCTTTCTGGACAAGGTTGGCCATGCTCCAGCCTTTCCTCCTGAGTTGTTCAGTCCTGGCCTTTCCTGTGTTTGCTTTATTTTCTGGTTTTGCCTCAGCAAAGCGTCAAGGTGTGAGGACACAGAGGTGATCAGTGCTGAGCTATCTCCAGAGCTGCCCGCGGTGGTTTCTGCCCTGATGGTGCAGAGCGATGCCAGTCCCAGGGAGCGCGGGTTCCCTTCCCGAGCAGGAACCTCTGTTCTCTTGTACAGGCTAAAGCATATCTCTGTGTGTCAGGACCAGCCGTGCTCCTGTGGCCCGCACAGACGGGGCTCGTGCTGCCCTCACCACGGTGTGATCAGACCTTTTTAACCTTATCTCCAAGACAAGTTGATTGCTGATGCTCTCTGCATCGCCTGTGAGCATGAGCGAGTGCTCCAGCCTGCGTTCTGGCTGCTCTGCAAAGGGTCCCGGTAGGAAGGGGAGGCTGTAGGGGTGCTTAAAACTGAAGGGATTTAAAGAATAGGAATAATAAATGTAACAGGTCACGTTTATATGGGCTGGAGCAAAATGTGGAATAATGTCTGGGCTTTTCTCTGCTGAGATTTTGCAGGGATTCCTCCAACTCCAGATAGGGAGTCTTCAAACTGGGAGAAGCAGACGGAGGAAATTGTGCCCGTGGCCTGAGGAGGTGCTTTGGGAGGGGAAAAGAGGGGACTTACAAATCACTGGGGTGAGCACATCTGCCGTGAGTCAGTGCTGGCTGAGTGGCAAGGAGAGGCGGCGAGATTCTGTGAGGTGGCAGAGCACCACCGAAGCCAGTTTATCCATGTGTGGAGTTTGGTTTTTGTTTTTTTTTTTTTTT
>WKFP01014975.1:726921-781478 GCA_011057875.1 Pterocles orientalis | reverse complement strand
GGTTTTTGTTTTTTTTTTTTTTTTATGTTTTTGTTCAAGTCTGATTGTAGTGGCCTGTTCAGACAGCAGAAGAATTTACTGTTGTCTTTGGAGGAGAATGAAGGCTGTCTCCTGCTATGGGCAGGCTGGTTTGTCCTTTCTGGGCAGTCAAAATGAATATGCCGTTTTCATTACATGGATCTTAGAGCAGTGGGAATCCCCCAGCGCTGGGAGGGTTGTAGGAGAGAAGCAGAAACAGCCTATGTTCGCCCATCCCTCCCTTTTTCTTCCAAGAGTCAAGTTTGGGTACTTAAACCATGTGAGGACCAGGTGTAGCTAGTTCCCTGTGTTCGATACTCACAGCAGCACTTTTTTTTTTTTTTATGGGGACTAGCATTTATCTTTGCTTTTTTGGAAATTACTAGAGCTGAGGTTAAACAAGCTGTTCTCTTTTGAAGCTGTTGTGGTGTTGTACTAAAATGGAATATCCCACCTCTGAGGGTGCGTGCTATGCCACAGTGCATCTCTCCAGTGTGTGTTAAATGATAAAGCACTGTAATAAAATATATTCAGATTGTTCTTATCTATTTTATGCCCTGTAACATTTTTCTATTTGCATCAAGCATAAAGGTCTACTGAAAAAACCCAAACCAACCCCCGAATGGGGCAGGTTGGAGTGCGAGAGAGGATGGGATTGTGGGGACAGGATTTGCTACTGGAACGAGCAGGGCTGAGAAGGATGTTGTGGAAAGATAAACCTTGTACAAAGACCGTCATTACTCCAGAAGCCTTCCTTTTGCTTTCCAGGCAGAATGGTTACAGGAGCATTGCCCAGGCTGGAGTATTCGTAGGTTAAGATCTGTCAGAGTTGTGCTTCTAGAGGCCTGAATTCAGATACGGTCAATTAGCAAGTGAAAACCAGTTAGTGCTGCGGACTGGGTTGCTAGTGAGCAGTGTTGCAGCGGGGTCGTGGTGTTCCCTTTAACTGGTGACCTTTGTTGAGGAGGGGCCCGGGGACACGTTTGAGAGCAGAAGCAGCAAGGTGAAGGTGTGGAGCTAAGGAGAGCTGGTCTGAGAAGCAGCTGTGCTGTCTGACTCGAAAAGTTGCTAGTCGTCGTGACTGATCTTCCTGAAAGCTGAAGTGCATTTGGCAGTTAAAATGACATTATTTCAGGTCTTTGGCATTTGTAAAAGATGCTCATGCGGGTTTCTTTCATCTCCTTTTCTCCTGTGCTTTTCCCCCTGCCTTCTCTAACCTGCATAACTGTCATAAATTGCCTACAATGGGCTTTTCTTTAAGATAAACTCGTTATTCTCCGAGATAAACTCATTCACATAGTCTGCTCATGGCTTTTGTCATCCCCTCTTGAGGGTATCAAAAGCTCAGTGTTATTCTGACATTTCAGCTGAGTATTATTATTCCTTTTTAGATCTTGGGTTTGCATCCTGAACCAGATGCTGTGGCAGTGCCTACCGTCACCAAGTTTCTGGATGTCCCTTGAGCAAGTCCCTTGTGGATCCCGACTAACAAATCATTATGATGCCTCTTTGTGCTTCAGCTCTAATATCTTAACCCAGGTTGGGCAAGGCTCAGGAGCTGTGCAGGATGGATCCCAGCCCTGTTGGGATACGTGCCTCCAGTCCTGTCCTGCTCTGTCCCACTGCGTGTAGGGGCTGGGCCATCGCTCTGAGCACTCCTGGGCTGTGGATGAGCAGAGGAAGGGCATTCCCCTGCTTGATACACACCCTCCACACAGCTCTTCCTCTCAGGACAGCCCTAAGGAAACACCAGTTCAGGGCTGAAGAACATCCACAGCATAAGATTAGGACTTGGAGAGCAAAAATAGAGAAGGAAGTGTCATTATATCGCTGCACACATCTGTGGATTGCTATGTCCTAAATCTTTTGTCCCCTGTCCTTAAAGGGTGTAATAAAAGTGGAAGAGGTACAGAGAGGGGCTGTGAAGGTGATGGTCAGAGGGAAGATATCTTCAGTGTAAGGAGTGAGTAGGGCTCTTCACTGTGGAAAGGGGATGACTAAGCAGGAACGTGGTAAACATTGCTCCAGTTGTGAATAAGGGAGATGGAGACTGTTCCAGCTGCTCTTCATGTAAGACCCAGAGGTGTCAGATGAAGTGAGAAGGCTCAGAAAAGGACGAAGGAGATATTTCTCCCATGAGCAGGCAGCGAGCTGTGGAAATAATCACCCCTGGGTGGGCGTGAGAAGCTGATGTGGGTTTGGAAATCTGCTGGAAACATTTATGGAAGAGACAAGGATCAAGGCTGCTGATAAGCATGACTCGGGAGATGCCCAGTCACAACTTGTGCGGGTGCCTGATTACTCTGGGTAGTCTTATTGTGCACTGAGCTTGTTTTGCTCTCCCTTAGACCTTCAGTCCAGGCTGTTGGCAGAGCACCCAGCGAGGTGGACGCTCCCACTGGGTCAGTGTGCCGCCTTCTGTTTTTCTGCAGAAAAGGCAGAGAGGTGGCTGGAAGCATCTGTGCAGGCGGGTCTGAGCCCTTGTGCTCCTCCTGAACCATGCTGCCTGCGGAGACAGAACTGCTTTCCAAGGGGCTTGTGGTTTCGGGAGAAGAAAGCCATTCAGAAGGTTGACCTAGACTATTTTTTTTGTTTGGTTGGTTTTTGTTGATCGATTGGAAACTTCTGTAGGGCATGGGGAATTTCTAAGGAGCTTTTACTCCTGCTTCTCAGCAAGTAAACAGTGTTTTTCTTTGTCCCTCTCCCCCAAATTTGTTTTTAAATTACAGAAATAAGAGGCATTGTACTGGTCTTGCTGAAAACAATGGCCTCCCTCTCACAGTTAACCATCTTCTCAGATTCTTTCTTGTTCTTTCAACTCGTTCAAATGATATTTCTTTTCTGTAGTCTGAATGTCTCTCTGCAGCCTGATTCCCTTCTTGCAGTGGTCAAAATTATGAGAAACCTTATTAAAATCGAAGTATTTAAATAAGGCGAGGTGCAGGGAGAGCCTTTGCTGGAAGAGGCACACGCCGCTCTGGGGCCACGGTTCATCTAGCAGGGGGCTCAATAAAAATACAAATTTTATACCTTCATCTGCTTTTGATATCAGAAAAAAGAGATGGCATTTGTAGGAGGACGATGACTTTGTTGCAGCATCAGCTCGTTTGCCTTTGTTCCTGCTGTTCCACAGGCACAACTTCCAGTGACCCCTTCTTTGTCTGCTGGCGGAGGACACCTGTGGTTTTCCCTGCCCCTTCCAGGAAAAGAGGTGGCTTTGGCACGGGTCATCTGCATAACGATCATAAATTGCCTACAGTGGGCTTTTTCACTTCCATAAAAAAGAAAGCATCCTTTTCCCCTCTTTTTTTTAATAATAAAGAAATAAAAAGCCTAGACAAAACCCAATATATTACAACCTGCTTTCTACCTGCAGCTTCCCAATTACCTAATTATAACACAAATTTGCACGAACACGCACGCAGGCTTTTTTAAAGCAGACTGTTGCTATTCCCTTTCTGTACAAGGTTTTTAGTCACTGTACATCTTGTGTCTTTAAATAATGTATTAGGAACATTTTCGAGTCTGTAAGTGCTTTTTTAATGAGAGTGTGAAGATTTTAATGGGACTAGATTGCTTTTCATGACATTTCAGAGTGACTTAATTGTAACAATGTTGAGAGGCTGTATTTTAAAGTTTGCTAAGTATGTCTGGTGCGGATTGTAGTCAAATGCTTTAAAGACAGAATGGCTGATGAGATCAGATATAGCTTCTCTTTTTTTTTAATGTCAGCTTTGTTACAGAGCAGGGTTTGCAGAGTAGACACTGGAGTCTGAGCTCAGAAGAAAATGAAGTTTTTTAAGGTCTAAACTAGCGGCAGGTCATCTGTTCAGGCCTGTTCTCAGTAATTTTCAAAGATTATTCCCTTCAGTGCTGTGCTTTTGCTTGGTGCTCCTGTAGTCAGTGATGGGGCTGCGTAGGGTTTGTAAGATTTTTTTTTTTTTTTTTTTTTTAAAGTAGCAGCTGGATTTGATACAGGAGTTGGATTCAGCTTTTAGTTTATTTAGGCAACTTTGCTTAAGTGTCACGGGCTGCTTTGGGATGGCTTTTGATTTGCAGCCAAATGTCAGGTTAAGGAATTGGCGTTAGTCTCCGTCAAAATGTGGGCTCTGTCCCCAGTCTCTCCTCCTTCCAGGTCCCTCCTGTCCGAGCCCCACCAGTGTCCTGGAAGAGGGAAATGTTAAACAGGAGAGAGCCCAGAGGAATCGAGGAATAACATATAGCAGCTTGTACTGCTTTCATTATACAAACACCTTTTGCACAGGAAGGGAGAAAGAAAAAACAAACAAACAAAAAACCAAACAAAAAACCCCCCATAATTATAAAAACACTAAGGCAAAAAGGGGTGTTTGGAAGAGCGTGGAAGGATTTGCATTTCTTCAGTTTGTCTTCCCAAAGACTTAACATAAATGAAATGTTAAATGAGCATAAATGAAACAACTCGGAGAGCTCTCCTGTGAGACAGGGCAGCCCTGGGACTGTTGAGTGCCTTGCTCAAGGTCACCCGCAGCATCTGTGGCAGAGCCAGGCTCGCACCTGCATGACTTGACTCCGAGGATTTAATTAGGCAACGGGGCCTCTTGTTTCTGGCAGGGCTTCTGGAAGTGACAAAACTTTCTGTTTAAGAAAAGCAGAACTATAATTTAATTTGGGTTAGCACCAACCTGGATCCAAAGTAACTTCCTGAAGGCAGATTTAATCCTAATTTAAAAACAAACGCAATGTTTAAGCATTTGGAGGGGATTTGAGAGCTGAACCTGTCTTTTCCCATGAATGCAACAGCGAAAAGAATTGGAATGAGTCGGTCGATTTGCATGTGGAGTTATTAGTATGTGCCAGTGACAGATTTCACTCGACTTGCTCAGTAGTTGTTCCTGTCTCCTGTGACTTGGCATGGGATTGGGGAACACCTGGTCTTTGGCAATATGCAGCAGCCCAGAAACTGATGATCGTTGCACCTGAATGTAAAGCTGTTGAAATCAATGGAGCTCCTCTTCATTGTGGAGCTGAGCATCTGCCTTCTTGCATCCATGTTGACTTTGTTTTATGTCTCCTGAAATGATGGCTCTGTAACCTCCGCTAGCTGTTCGCAACCACAAATTGCTATGTATGAGCTAGCCCCTAAAGCAAAAATATACCACGTGCTGTGCCTGGGGTGTGTTTCGATTTTCCACAAGCCCGATGGGATGAGGGATAGAGGGCTGGGCTGCAACAGTGGGGTTTCTGTAGGGTCAGGGTTGAAGGCTTTTGGGGGAACATTGTGTGTCTCAGATGTCAGTGATGTATATTGGCCTTTTAGCCTTGATTCTAAAAAATGTTTCTACTGGAAAATAATAGGAAAAATATTCATTTAAGAAAAAAAGTGAGTTGCATGAAAAGGTGGTTGGGGATCGAGGAATCCCTTCCTCACAGCCTGGTAAGCCAGGATCAGCTGGAACGGTTCCGATTTCCTGGTGTGCCCTCGCTGCTCAAGCTTTGGTCTGTTGGGAGGGCTGAATTACAGGGTTGGACAAATCCTACCCAGAGGCTGCTGCAGGCTTTCATCTTTGCTCCTTTCCTCTGATGAATATCTCTGAGGCAGAGATGCCTAAACTAGTATTTGAAAATAAACATAAAAGGAGGGCTGGACAGATCAGCAGGGTTGTTGAGCCAGCCCAATTCAGATTGAAGTCGTTTGGTGCCAGAGCTGCTCCTTGTGTGCGTAAAATGGGGTGGATGAACGTCCGACAGCCACGGTGACCTGCTGGCAGAGTCACCTCAAGGGGTGGAGAGGACTTTATTCAGTGCAGTGTCTTGATTCCTGAAGATCTTGGTTTGCTCTGGACTTGTGAGAACAGAGGTTGGAGTCAGCAGATACCTGCAAAAGCAAGACCTGGATGCTCCGGGTGTAGCTCCAGCCTCTGTCGCTCGCAGGTGCTTGCTTTGCTTGGTGGGAGCTGTGTGTGCACCGATGGCAGTCAGTTGGTGCATGGAGGGGGGTCTCAGACACCTTCTCTGCTCCCTGTCAGCCAGGGATGCTCACCAGCCTGTCAGGTGGCCTTTGGTTTCGTCTCCAGGCCAGGATTTAAAGAAAGAATATTGAGGATGTCTGTTTAACCTGTGGAGAAGGGAGATGCTTTTGTTAGCAGCTGAAAGCCCCCGAGCAGATGGTAACTCCTGCGCTTGCTCATCCCTCACAGGGGTCTTGCCCACTTCCAGAGGGCGAGTGCTCATCAGTGCGATTTATAGCATCATCTCTGCTTATCAAACAAGACGTCTGTAGACAGGCCCCCTCCATCGCCCTTCCCAGCCACACTCTCCCATTACGCTCTGGCCTGCGGCTGCCTCCGGTTATGTGTGTTTGCACGGCCAGAGCACTGGGATGTTTTTATTTCTTTTTGATCCTTAGCACAGCTGATTGGCACAGCACCTGGCATCCAAGGGCACCAAAGGTTCTTTCAAAGAAAGAATGACAAATAATGACAGGGCAAAATGGTTTATAAGGTGAAATAAAGTGGGGACACTGAGTGTCCCTTCAGCAACACTTAGGGGAATCGTAGAATCACAGGATGGGTTGGGTTGGAAGGGACCTTAGAGATCACCCAGTGCCACCCCCTGCCATGGGCAGGGACACACTAGCCCAGGTTGCCCAAAGCCTCATCCAGCCTGGCCTTGAACCCCTCCAGGGATGGGGCATCCACAGCTTCTCTGGGCAACCTGGGCTACTGCCTCACCCCCCACACAGGAAAACATTTCTTCCCAATATCCAGTGTAAATCTCACATCTTCCAGTTTAAGTCAATTACCTCTTGTCCTATCCCTGCATCCCCTGAGCCAGAGCCCCCCCATCTCTCCTGTAGCCCCCTTTCAGCACTGGAAGGTACTCTAAGGTCTCTCTGGAGCCTTCTCCAGGTTAACAACCCAAACTCTCTCAGCCTGTCCTCGCACGGGAGGTGCTCCAGCCTCTGACCAGTTTTGTGGCCCCCAAAGAGGTCTTTGTGGACCTGCTCTAACAGGTCTGCGTCTGTCTTACGTTGGGGCCCCCAGAATGCTCTGTCCCATCCAGGATTAGACTATAACCACCTGTAAACCCAGGCTTTATTAATTAGTGGCTCTTATAATTGAAGATTAGCCTCAAATGTGTCTGCCTGTTTGTACACGATGGAACTTGGGTTAAAGTTGTCTATTGAGATGTAATACGAAAATGACAGAAACACACACTGACAAAATACACCTAGGCAGTCTTGATTAGATTAAATCAAATGGTTACAACAGCTGGAGCCTGTAGCATGTGCGGGGCATCCTAATGGCCCTGAAAGCTTCCCCAAATCCTATTAGATAGGTTAATCTTGTTGGAGAATACATTCCGGGTCTACATAAACTGCATTGCTCTAATACTTTCTGTGGTTGTCTAATCCTTTAAGGTGAACTGTCATAGACTAGCTCTGTGGAGTGCATCGTAATGTGGTGGCCCAGAAAACTTCACTACAACAGTGCAATTTAAAAACCAACCAACCAACCAAACAAACAAAAGGAACAAAAGAAACCCCCAGAAGCCCCAATTCAAAACTTTCCTCCTCCCAGGGAAATAGCCACAGTTTTGTTGAGAAACAGTTCCCTTTCCTTACACAGAGTGTAAAACTGAGCCTTCAAGTCCTACAGTACATGAGATACCCCTTGAGATATTGTAGCCTATAAACTGTCGCTGCTCTGAGTACTGGAGTCAACTGTGGGTGCCCGAAGGCTAAACCCCTGCCCCTCTGCGCTGTGGTTCTCTGCTGTGCAGAGAAGCAAGATGTGGCATCCAGCGTCTCTGAACAGGCACAAGGATAAGCTGTGACCCAAGGAGCTTCTGAAGGACTTGTTCTGCCAGGACAAGTGCTGCCGGTGGGTCTGTCTGGGCTGGTGGAACTTGGAGCTGCTGTTCTGCCCCTTCTCTGTGCCTGTGATTTATTTTTTAGCTGACCCAAACTCTTGAAAATAACTTGGAAGTTGGCAGGGTAAGGTGGAGCTGCAAATCAAGGGTGATAGCTGCATTGCAAATGAATAAAAATCAAAGGTATTTTTCCTCACTTTATCGTGCTGCATTTTGTTCGTGCCACCTGGGAAAAATTGCTTTATTCATTCCCACAGATGCTCCATGCACCCTTTCTAGCTGACTCCTGCCTCTGGAGTGATGCTCCAGAGATCCTCCTGCTTGTGCTTGGGATACTCTGGGGGACTGGGACGTGCAGAAAGGCTGAAGTTACCTCTGTGACGGAGACTCAGGTTAGTTAGACTGGTCTGAAGCCGTCCTACCCTCTTTGCTTGGGGATCAATGCCCGCAGCCTGCCCCAGGACAGGGTGACCCAGCACTGGTCCTTTCCCAGGGGCACATGTCCCCAGGGTGCAAAGAGGGAGCAGAGCCCTCTTGGAACCTGCTGCTTGACTCCCAGCAGCATCCAGTCCCTGTCTGTCTGAAATCACTGCTGGGAGCACAGCGCTGTGGCTCGGCTCTCGCTGCTCTGCTCTGCAGGAGGAAGGGGATGAATTATTGCACCGGGTCCCTTGCCCCAGCTGGGTGCTGCCACGGGAGTGGACCCGGCAATTGCAGTGAAGCTTGGATGTGCTTCATCTCCTCCTCCTCGTTCTTGTTCCTGGCTTTACCACCTGGCTTTGTAACACAGCCTCCGCTCCCCACCGCCCCGCTGTGCGTGCTGGGGCTGTTTTCCTCCAAAGTAATACACTGCTTCTCGCTCTCCTGTGCTGCTGGGGGCTTTTAAGTGAATGCTGTGGCCCTGCGGCAGCGTTGTTTTGAGTGATGTACCCCAGAGTTACCTCTGCACTGACGCCGTCTCTCCCACCCTTTCCAGCCTGTGGGAATAACGTGCGCCTTCCTGTACCCTGCTGTAGGAAAGGGGCCCTATTCTGGCGTTATAAGGGATTCAAGTCTCCGTTGTGATCAACAATTCTGTGTTGTATGGGTGTCTCCTGTGACTTTTAAAGAAAAGCAAAGAAAATGCTGTCTGCTGTTACTCGGTTTCTTCAATAAGGAGCACAAGCTAGAGAAAAAGGAGTCTGTTTCTCGGCTGCCTTGGTGTGTCTGAACGCGTGTCCGGGAGACATGGTACTCTTCTCTTTCGTACCCCCGGCTCCACACGCAAGCAGCAGCGTACTAAATGTACGTGTGTGCACTGTGAGTACATATACAACCTGCCTGGCTGCAGTTAAATAACAATTAGATTTGCTTGTTGACCATTTGGCACTTAGCAGCACTCTCATAATTAGTAACTCTAAACCAGTGGAGACAATGAAATGAATCCCTAATTTTTATAATACTGCCCTGCTTTATGACTCTGTGCAGAACCGTAACCGCCTGCTTGTACAACAAAGCAAACACTTAAGTATTTTGACAGATGTTTTATATAGAAAAGAGCCGAGCGTGTGTATTAATTTGCTGTTCCTTGCATTGTCTTTTTTTTTTATTGACCACATCCATGGATGGTGTGTTCTGCTTTTGGTTGATTTGCTGCTACGTTTGCTTTCGCTTTTTCCATATGGTGCCGTGAGGTGGGGGAGCAGGGCCCCGGGGAGCGAGAGCGTTGCCTCTGCGGCAGCGAGGCTCCTCCGGGAGCGGTGGCGATTCCCCAGGGCTCGCGTGCGGATGGGCAAGTGTCTGTTGTTCTTTCACGTCTCCCACCGATTTTGGGGGAAGTTATACAGCCACAGCGGGCGCTTGCCAGCTACCGGGGTTTGAGAAGTGCGTGTGATTGATACCAAGCCAAAGGAAAACTTGCCAATTACTTTGCAAGGAGACGTGGGATTGCTTTAAAGAAGTGTGTTTTGGGTCAGTATCTCCAGGGACTAGAGGAAAAAAAAAAATTCCTGTTCTTGTGAAAATGAAAGGAACTACACCGTGAGTTACCTGGGGACTAAGCATGGAAAATGCAACAGGATTGTTATCTCTGCAGAGGAAACAAGCAGGTGCCTGGTTTTGCTGGGAGCATCCCTGTGTTTGTGTGATGCTGGGAGCAGCGCTGCTGTCCTTGCTTGCTGTTCTGGGATGCTCCAGTGTGCTCCCTCCAGCACGGAGGCAGGAGGGTTTGCCCAAGGCTCGATCCCAGCAAGAGGTGTCCAGCACATCCCATGATCAGCTTCTTTCTGTCTCCTGAGGAACTAGACATGGGGAACACGAGGCAGTGCTCCACATTTAGTTGGTTCACTCTGAGTTAATTTCCTTGCTTGCCAAAGCACTTTACTTGCTTGATCACTGTTCATTTTAGATGGGTTTAACGACCCCTTTGGCAGCGGTAGAGTGGGTATACGCACTGAGTTTAAGCATGAAGTCTTACTTGCTCACCTGTAGTAGCTGGGAGTGCGACTGCTCCACACAGATGGGGTTTATCATTTGCACGTGGGTGTGCAAAGAAGGGGAACGTGAATGGGAGCTGGAGGTAAGAAACAGGCATCTCCGGAGGGGCTTGGCTGAGTTTCCAGCTCTTCTCTCCACTGAGTCTAGAGCCTCTGTTAATTCCAGTTCCTCAAGAATGGAGCCAAATGCAACCAGAAAAGCAAATCGCTCCTTTAATTAATATTGGAGCAGGTTCTCTCACACGCATTTGTCATTTCTTCCCTCACCGCTCCCTTAAAATAATTTATTTTCTCTGCTTAAAACATTCCTGTGTTGTTATTGCTCTCACAGTGGTGTGCGCTGCACTCGCTAAATCAAATTTATAATGCTGGAATTAATTTAGTAGGTCTCTTCCATTTTCTTTCCACGTACACGTAAAAAAGAGAACTTCTTTAAATTAACCTAATGTAACTGGATTTGTTTTCACTTTATTAGCTTTGGAGGGGGTTCTGTGATTCTCTTGGGGACCTCAGTGTCATTATATTATCTGTGGAGCAGATCTGCTTCAGTCTGATGGGAATTTTTAACAAGAACTGTGTTTTCCCATTTCAGAGTGAGTAAACACTGAAATCCAGGGGGCTGATGCTCTGCTGCATTACCAGAAAACATAAAGCAAAGAACAGCTGGCAGAGTGGAAAGGAGACAGAAAATACCAATTGCTGTTGTTCCTATAGATCTGCAGAAGGGCTTGCACTCGGGTGTATTTCTGACTGATTCTTATCTGCCCAGAAGGTTTTAGCTCTCAGCCAGCTCTGAACCGATCTTGGTTTCGGTCTCTATTTTAATCTGTGTGTCAGACCTTCAGCCTGTACCGCTTCCCGGTGGTGCGGGAGCCTTGGTGACTTCAGTGTCGGGATGTTGGATGCCCGGGAATAGATACTCTCTGGCCTCTGAAGGTTTTGGCTGCAGCCCTCGCAGCAAGCTCTGCAGCACCAGGACCAGGCAGGGATGTTTTTGAAGGTGGCAGGAGCAGGTTGATGGATGCCATGCCAGGATTGTTCAACTCAACACGCAGCAGGGGAGATGGACGAACGGTGGAGTGTCCTTTCCTGTAGAGACAGGCTGCGGGCATTGCTCCTGCTGCATAAGGGAAACAGACAAATCCAAGCCTTGTTGCAGAACTGATTTTCAACTATTTGATTATCCAGAACCTTTTTGGTGCAGTTAAATATTTCTGGCCCTGGTCAGCACATTATTGCTTTGACCTTTCACCCCTGGCAAGTCTCCATCTGAATCCTCCCAGACGAGATGGCTTGAAAACTATTATCAGTGACAAGTAAAAGACTGCGGAGAAATAAACAACGGAGACCTAGGAGCTTGCCCTTGCAAACTACGGTCAGGCATCACCCGAAAAGTGCCCCGAATACAGACAGATCAATGCTCTGTGCAATCCTCTGCAGACGCACTCTCTCGCAAAGGGCTTTCACAAGCGATAATGCAGGTTTTGATAATGTCTTAGCACTGCGTTTTTAAAATGCACTTCCTTTGTTTGTTAAGGTGCCTTTCAAGCCAGGGCAGTGCTGGCTTTCCATAAGGGTTCTCTGGTGTTTCCATCACATACGTTGAAAGTGGTGTGTGCAGGAGCGATGCTGTCAATGGTACATTTTTATGTATTATTCAGCTCCTGTTGTTTGTGTTTGCCAAGGAAGTTTGCATGCAATCTGCCGGATTAGTTTCTTAAAAGCTTGGATGCTAGTTTCAGTTTTCATCCAGCTCTTCCCCTTGAACAAGCTCTCGGGGGCGGTGGTGTTTTTTTGTTCAGTGCTGTGCAAGTCCTGGATGTCCAAATAGGAATGTGACAGGCAGAAAAAGTTAGAATGTATTTTTTTTTTTTAAGTTTAAAAAGAATTTGTAAATCCTTGAAGTAGTTTTTGTTTAACAGTGTTGATGTCAAACCAAAGCACTCCATGGTTCTGCACTGGCGTAGCTGAAATTTGAATAAGCTCCTGGTTTTTATCAGTCATCACTTAGGAATCGAGATGAGCCGTAAGACCTTTTGTATGGGATCTCCTGTTTCACTGCGTTAGTGCCACGGAAGGCAGCGGCACCAGGGCGAGAGGATTACGGTTTGAATGAACACCCAGAACTAATCTGCTTCCATGATTCACTGGGTGCGGTTGGGAAGAAAGCTAATCCAGAGGGAAGCATTTTGCTTTTTCTTAAACCTTTCCCCCCCGTGTATACTGGAGATCACGTTGTCCTGAATGACCCCTCTTACACTGCTGCAAAAACTGCCCGTGGTGATGCTGCGTTGCCTTTAGGGTGTTCCTGATCCCCTTGTCATGAAGGTCTTGGTGGAACGTCCTGCTGCCTTTGCCTGTTTCTTGCGGCTGTGTAACGAAAACCCAAGAGAAGTGTAAAATTAAATTTAAGTTTATGTAATTCTTCTCTAAAAGGCACTTTAACTTTTTGGGGTGGTACACTGCTTTTCTAGTTGTTGGGGTTAAAATCCTAGCAATACATTTGCTGATATCATTTTGACCATGTCAACCTTTTTTTAATTTTTTTTTCTTTTTATTTTTTTTTTCCTGCTTGTAAACCATCAGGGATTGATGTAATGGTTTTCTGGTGAAGGGGGATGTGTAATAGGCAGGAGCTGCCGGGTGACTTGGGTTCAGTTTCTCTTCTGGCAGAGGACTTGATCCCGCGCAGTCATGTAAAGAACAGCTGAATCTGGGCTAAGTTCTCGCTCCTGAGGTTCCTCATGGCAAAGCACCTCTGAAAGTCTCCAGCCAAAGTATAATAACAATAGCATGTGGTGTCAGGAGGGAAATTTAGACCCAGAAATGTGATCCCTTGCTTTATCTGCACTGCTCTATAGAACAAATAGCCCTTCCCTGCTTCACTCCTAGGTGGTGAGGAAGGAAGGATGCATTAAAGATTTAGGTGCTTAGAGAGTCTGGTAGTAGGTAAAATACCCAGAATCAGAAGTCTGCTCTGAGGGCTTACTGTTGACCCTTTTGGAGTCTGATCCTAGAGCCCAGAATGACAGGTTTGCTCTTCCTTTCAGACAGTCTCTGCGTTAGCTCGTGTGTTAGTACAGATGCTCGTGCACGTGGGCTTGGCCAGAGTCCAGAGACGCGAGACAGGCAGAGCCCGACGCAAGGGTTAGTTCAGAGAGGGCGTTTCCTTCCCTTTGTTTTTGAATTCTTCAAAATCCTGGTTTGGGGCTTCGATCTGGAGCCAGGCTGAGCAAGCCTACGTTTCTTCTCTATGGTTCCCTTTGCCTCCATTTGACTCTTTTACCTGCTTTGCTTATATTCCTGGTGCGCTTTCCAAGGGCTGCCATCAGTCACATTTGTAAGAGTCACGGAACTGTTTCATTCCTGGCCATGATACATGACATCCCTATAGGTTTTCTGTTTATTTAAAAAGCTGCTGCAGCAACATACAGTTTCCCCCTGCGTACCTTTCTGAACTAAAAGCACTAGGCTATTCATTATTTTCAATAAATAAGCAGTCATTTTGCTAATCCATCTTAAAAAGTATGATCACCCGCAGGTGGAGTGCTTTTTTATTACTGTTATTTGATTCCTTCTCATAGATCATTTTCGCGGAGCTGCATCTCTCCTTCACGTTGTCCAGCTGCCGCAGGGGACGCAGAAGGTCGGTTGGTCCGTTGGGTGCTCTTGGCATGGGCAGCGGTGCGCCCCAGCGGTTTTGGGGTGCTCTCCCAGGGACAGGTCTCTGTGTTGATTTCCTATTAAATGGGCAAGTTTCCATCTTTCTCTGCCTCCTGTGACAGCAGAATCCTGCTTCTTGCCTTACCCACCAGCTTGCTGTGTCAGCAGTCAGATCCCTGAGTCCAGGTTATTTAAAAAACCTGTTGTAACAGCAGTTGCATGGGATAGGGAAGAAATAATAACGTGTAGGCTCTGCTTAAATACTTGCCTAGACCAGCTTATGGCAGGTATTGCTTGCCTGGTGTTGGACTCAAATTAGGAGTGCTTAGTTCTGTGTCATTGATCTTAATGTCATCAAGACAAATCCATCATTTGCACTGGAGTAAATTAGTAGTATTTCTGCTTCTGCCACTGGAATTACATCAGGCGTAAGTGCGATAAAGATCGAAGTATGGTGTAACTCTAAATGGGAAAGCAGAAGATGAATTTTTAGAAATGCTTGTTCCTTGCTGAAGTTTGCACTTGGTGAGTTATACCCTTAATTTCGAAGAAGACCAAAATGAAATCACCAACATGAAAATCCTATCTGCACCTTTAAAAAAGCACATATATGGCTGTGTATACACACACTGTTGTTTTAAAAATAATAAACTGATAAAAAGCAGTTATTTATGCTGCAGGTAGCACTCGTTTGGCAGTGTCTGGATTTTGTTTGCCTCACGTTGTAAAAAGCCCCCGAGCCATGATGTTTTCTGCTCGATGTGCTTGGAATAGGGCCCCTGCCAGTCTGCTGGCGGCGGGTGCTCAGGAAAGATTTTGGCTACGGGCAGCGTTAGGAGAGACGCAAAGTCCGGAGGAGATGTGGAAGGTGTTTAAAGCTACTGGTTGGGAAGCTTTGAGAGATTCAGAGAAAGGTTGGAGGTGTTACTTGAATAGAACAAGAATAAGGTAGAGCCAGGTAGGGGGACACGAGGATGTGAAGGCAAATCGGATCCAAACTGGGATCGCAGACCAGTGCAGGGAGGTGCCTACTGGGGCAAGACAAACCCACGGAGATGCTCAGGAATGGTGAAGCTGATTTCAGACTGGCAGTATTCTTGTTAGCATCCTGCAGAGGTAAAAGGGGAATGCATTTGTGCATCTCTTTTAGAGTAGTTTGCCTTTTTTGAGTTTGGGAGCCCTGAGCCAGTTCTTTGCTGGGAGATGGCATTATCCAAGTGTGTGTGCGCTGAGCATATGTGAGAGGGGAATTGAATTGCTTGGAGAGAAGTTTGTGAGCTCTAGATACCAGTGAAGAGATGAGAAAAGACAGACGTTTGGGGCCTGTTTGAGCTAATTTTATATGAAAGAGTAAAACGCATCGAGTTAGCCTCGGAGGGAGGACGCGGTACTTGAGGCACTGAGGTGGTGACTGTGCACAGTAAAGAGCAGCCTGTAAAAGCAAGAGCAGAAATGGGGACAGATGGTATGATTTCGGTTGGGGAGAGGTAGTTACTGGTTTTTTTTAAGTTTAAAGAGATGACTAAGGAAGGTGAGACCTGTAAGGGAGACAAAACTAAGAAACAACCCTGCCGACACAGCATTGCAGTCATTGCAACATTGCCATTGTTTTCTTCAACAACAAACCCCAACGGTCAGATTGCAAAACACTTTCCCCTTCTCTTCCCCAACCCTTGCACCATTCCTGCCTTTCCTGAGGGCACATCTGTCTGCAGAGGTGAAGCTTTTCCTTCCCTTACCTGGTCCAAGGCAGTGGGCGCAGGAGGTGTGAGGCAGGGTTTTAAATAGCTACAGCATGTTGTACGTACACAGTTGTTGCTGGCAGGCATTTCCTGGCCTCACCTGAGGTTGTTTTGTCCGTAATCCATCTTGCTGAGTGCTTGCCGTAATCTGTTCAGGGACCCTCCAACAGAGGGAGATAGCCACAGGCGTTAAATATTGCACGCCAAGCACAGTAAGCTGGAAAATAGCAGAGGGGGTGCAAACACCTGCAAGTGGCTATGCTTGAAGCTCCTGTCTGCTAGCCCGTTCGGATGGGTACGTTTGCACGCCTTACCAGTGCCGTTATGGAGACATGGTTCCCTCACAGGCTTTTTGCTGGCATGGGTGGGCTGCTGGTACCACTGACGCTTGGGTAGCCTCTTGGTGGGCTTGGACTTTGCAGCTTTGGGTCTCGTGTTCTCTGAAGGCACCCATGCTGATGCAGGAGCAAATGGAGACAGTTGCCATTAGTGCTGAAGTGAGATGCTGCTGCCAAAAAAACCCCAACAAACCCAACAAGATGAAGGATGCGTGTAGGCTTGAGCAGGGAGGATTTGCTGGGGAGTGTCGTGATTTTTGCATTTATTTTTCCAGGCTAGTAACGTTCTCCTGCGTTTGTCACTGCTCTGCCTATAGCTCTGATCTTTCTGTCTGTACTTAAAGATCTTTCTATTCTCTATTTAACAACGGGAGGTTTTGGGTTTAAATGGTACAGTAGTGTATGTAATTTATATATACAGAAAAGATAAATTGTGGCTTCTCGAGTCACAATGCAAGTATTGCTTTGTCGGCTGAATTAACTTTTGTGCTATGTCAGGCGTGGAAGGTATTGTTGGAGATATGATTTCAGTATATGGCAGTACTAAATATTTTATCTTGTTGGCAAGTGGTGTTGTTTCAGAAGGTTTAAACTTCAAAGCAAGCTTTGCTAAAATGCCTTTAAAATAAAAAAAAGAAAAAAAAGATGGGGAGGGAGATGTAAGAATGACTCGATTCCTGCTGGAAAGATTTCACAGAAGGAGTGTTATCCACTGAGACACAAGGCTTCTATTTGACCTCCTGCTGACTTCCCTAAACAGTGTTTGCAGGATGTTTAAAGCACTTTGGAAAAAAAAAAAAATAAAAAAAAGCTGCTCTGCCAGAGTGGCTCCGTGCAGAAGAGCCACATCTGTATTTTTCTAAGTGACACACAGAGAAGGTATTTAGCATTTATAAAGAGCTTGTTGGCGAGCTCTCTGCTCCAGGAACGTAGAGTCCAGCTGGACTCTCTACTTAATTTAATTTTTGGTGCTGGATCTCACTTTCCACTCAGACTTCGCACAGTATCACTGTGTTGGTTTGGTGTTAGCATCAGGAACGCGGCATCTCCCCCGTTGTGCCGTGCAGGACGCGGGCGGGAGGTGCTGCAGCATTGCTGCTGTGTGGTGGCTTCATCTCCTGGGGCTTGTTTGGGACCTGTCTGGGATTGCCCCGAGCAGGAGTCGCAGCTACACCACCTGCTATGGCGTGAGCGCGGGCTCCAGCGGCGGGCGCGTGATGTGTAAGCTATTTTGGGATCCTTCTGGCAGAAAAATGCAATATCACTGTTGAAAAGACCGCTGCGGGATAAACTGTGACTAAGATCTGAGCCAGCAAACAGTGTGGAGATCTCCCAGGCGTGGGGATCTGCAGTGGAGTGTAGGCAAAGGGGGGGTTCAGCTGCTCCTTGTCCCACTGCCCCAGGGGCGCATGGGGGAGTTTGACCAGGCTCTGAACCCTGGTCAAAGGACACCCCAGGTGCTGCAGGTACCCTGGACCATTAAGAGGACCTCATTTCAAGCATGTGTTCCCAAATTTCACTCATTTATAGAGAGCAAATTCATTTCATCTGCCTGAAGCTTTTCCCATTTGCGTCACCTCCTCGTTGTCTTTTCCTTGCAGTCCCAACACTCCTGGTTCCTCTTGTGCTGCCTCTTGAGCAGCTGGAAGTGTGACAAGGACTTGAGTTGTGTGTCATACCATGGAGGTGTCCGAGTCTTGTTGCCTTCAGTCATCCATGGCTAAACGCTGCAGGACGGGGAAGGTGGGGTGTGGGATGAGTGTGGAGCACAGGCTGTCACCCTTCTGCAGGTGCGTGCCCGAATTTCCTTCCTGCGATGGGCAGAGCACCTTTCCTGCGGGAAGTAGTATCTCGTCGGGGCAGGAGGAATGTGACTCGAAAATTGTGGATCAAGGTCAGCTCAAGGGTGGCTCATAAGCCAATTACCAGGTTAACTGGATAACAGCAGTGGTTTTTATTGTCCCTTTCCAGTTCTGAAGTGTTGAAAGAAGGTGAGTTGTTCCCTGTGTCACCTTGTGAGGGTGTGATGAGGGTCACGGTGATCTGTGGGCGGTCGATGGTGCTCTCCTCTTCTGCTCTCCCCTGTCTTGCACTTTTCAGGGCACGCACACACATGGTTCCCTTTCTCCTGCTTGGTGTGATGTGATTGAATTTGGGACACTAGTCCCCTGGGAACAGAGCTAGTTTTTAAGCTCTCGTAGGCTCCTTGTTGTCATCTCAGCAGCAGCAATGGGTGGTGACCATAGGCAGGGAGGAAGGAAACTGTGCGTGGTTTAACCCAGTGCAGCCGTACCTCCTGCTGTGTCAGCGGGTTTTGGAAGGGGACGTGTCTAGAGCTGATCCAGACCCCGGTGCTGTTAGTAGAAAGACCCTCCTGGACTGCGAAGGGGCAGCTGGGACCCTCTGAAAGGACTGCAGAGAGAGAGGGTGGTGGTGTCACGTTGGGAACTAGAGCCTCATAGAGGCTACTTTGCATGGTGATGGATCACATCGTGTATGGTCTCATTGCGATATGGGTTGTGTTATATGAATTTTACCCAGAGGAAGAGCCTATTTTTCATTCTGGGGACAAACCAGGCTCTTCTCTGGGCAGTTTGAGCTGCAGGGAAATGAGTTCAGGGCCTTTGCAGGTGGCTGTGGTTGCCCCTGACAGTGATGGTCCTGAGCGTTGTTTGAAATAACGTGGCTATGAAACTCAAACAAAAGTGCTAAAAAGGTAAAAGATTTTTGGCATACACTAAATATTCAACAAAGAACTCAAGCTCTGCTTGCTTTGGCAAACAAACACATCCCCAAACGGATCAAACAAGTTGTAATGCAGAATAAATTGAAGTAGTAGAGGATTTGTCTCAGGCGCTTAAAATCATATTTTATCCTCCGCCTTTATATTACCATCTATTCAAGGAAAAAAAAATCTTCTGAAATACTGATGCAAAAAAAAAAAAAAAGCGCTGAGCAAGTGTTGTTCCTTCCTTCAGTGCTGTGGTGCTGCTCAGTACAGTCTTGTATTTCTGTCATATGCTCTTTTCCAACCTTGGAACAACCAAAAAGAAAGCTGTCTCATGTACTGTACTGAATTCCTGCCTTTTTTCCCCCAAAGGTTTGCAATAATTATTTTAAATTAAGCAGGGTACAAAGTTCTTCTAATTTCTAGCACAGAGAATTCATTTTCAGTTTCTCTATCAAAGCAAAATGACAAATACAAAATGCAAGTGAAACCAGATGGACTAACTATATTAGGAGCGCCGCATGCATATTTTGTGTCACTTATTAGCATTCATTAAGTCAAACAGGGGGAGAAATAAGCTTTGCCTACATGTATTAAACCAATAAGGCTGGCAAGGATCCAAGCCTGCTCTTGTGGATTAATTGTTTTATAACTGCTTTAATTAAAATTGTTCAGTATATGATTAACCTAAAAGTTTTAATTTCCACAAAATTGTTGAACAAATGAGACATTAATATTTTACATTAACCGTGGAGAGTGTGCTTCTCCGAATAGCATGCTCACTGTAAACTTGAAGCAAGTGGTGTTGCAGAAGGAGGTGGGCGCATGGGTTGCCCAGAGAAGCTGTGGATGCCCCATCCCTGGAGGGGTTCAAGGCCAGGCTGGATGAGGCTTTGGGCAACCTGGGCTAGTGGGAGGTGTCCCTGCCCATGGCAGGGGGTGGCACTGGATGGGCTTTAAGGTCCCTTCCAACCCAACCCATTCTGTGATTCTCTTATTCCCTCTTCTCTGCTCAGGGATGCTGTCTGGTTGCTGTAGACCATTGATGATGAGCTTTTGCCCCTCTTTGATCGCCTGGTTTATCCTCCAGGCTGTCTGGGGTTGTGAGAGGTGCTCCTGGAAGGTGGGCAGCAAATGCCCCAAAAGAATGAAGGTTTGGGGCCAGCTACTGTTGGCACCTCTTAAAGTTATGCCAAGCGTGGGTGACCTCCTCACGGTGTTTGCTCTGTGGTGGCTCTTCTGCAAAGCTATTAGATCTCTGTGGTGCCAAACTGCGGTGGGGATGGAGCACTGGGAGCTGTTGGATTGTGGCAGAAGAAAAGCTGGAGCACAATGGGGGCCAGGTCACCTCCACCAAGGAAATCTGTTGTGGGATTTTTGGAAATGCAAGAAGTCACAAACTGCTCTTTTCCATGTCTTATAAGAAATCTGAACTTTCACGTTTACGTTGTTGGTACCGTTCTAGGGAGCGAGGTTGGTGGAGGCGGGGGGGGTGAGCCCTGCGAGGTGCCGCTTCTTGTGGCGTCGGCACGTGCCTGGGAGATCTGCGGTGTGCTCCGACCTGCTGTAGGGTCTGGCAGGATCGCAATACGAGGTGGTATGGCTTCAGGGTGCTTGCATGCTGATGGTTTGCCTGTTTTAGTGGAAATATTTTGACCGGTGATGTTGCAGGCAGAAATATCTGTTTGTTGGAGTGACTGCAGAGCTGGCCTGTGCCTTGGTGTCCTCCTTTTAAAAACCAGCCAAGTCACGGGCTGAGCTCCTGACCCCATTTGAACTGATGACAAAATTGTCCCTGGTTTATCTCTAGATTTAACTCCATAGGAACCTGCTTTTGAAGTGCCTGGCGTGCTCACAGCATGGGCAATGAGGGTGTAATGCCCCAGTCTGTGGGACTTGTGTGGGGGGAGAGGATCCTTGCCTGGCGTGGGAGAGCTCCACAGGTGCTTGGTGGTAGCTCATGTCTTCCAGCTGGTGCTCCATTATGAACCGGCGTTGGGAAAAAAAGTCTTTATGTTGATGGCCTCTGTGGTCCCACACTGTGACATAAAATAGACTTAAGTTCCGTCTGTGCAGGGTCCAAACCTTAGCTTGTTACGCACAGCCTTGGGCCCTCTTAGAAGTACCTTTGTTCAAATGCAGTTGCCTCCAGTTGAACAATATTCTCTGGCCTCTGAATGTCCCTTCAGGTATTTTGCTTTCTGATTCTCACTGAGCCTCTTTGTGCTTTCCAGAGTGGAGTGTGTGGGGCATCTGCCATCGCTTCGTAACAGGAGAATCTCTCCTGATGGGAGGGCTGTTGTGGCGGGCTGGCTCTGCTAGCCTTCAGCCTGTTCTCCTGGCATCGCTGTTAACACTTCTTGTCATAGGATCATAGAATGGTTTGGTTTGGAAAGGACCTTAAAGATCATCAAGTTCCAACCCCTTTGCCATGGGCAGGGACACCTCCCACTAGCCCAGGTTGCCCAAAGCCTCATCCAGCCTGGCCTTGAACCCCTCCAGGGATGGGGCATCCACAGCTTCTCTGGGCAGCCTGGGCCACTGCCTCACCACCCTCATAGTGAAAAATTTCTTCCTAATGTCTAGTCTAAATTTACCCTCTTATGGGTCAGACTTACCAAGATCTGGGGTAAATTAAGCAACTGGCCACGGCTCACTGGGTCGGAGAGAGCGGGGAAACCCTGGCAGTGTTGGTAATGAATTTATCAATGCTCCCTGTGTTGCAGATGAGGTGGGGTCAGGGCAGAACCGTTGGTGTTGATTTGTATTTTGGTTTTGGGATATTTGGATAAACTTGCAACATGAAGGAAGTGAACAATGGAGGGATTTTCAAGGAAGCCTGTGAGGGTTATCTTACCTCAAACGGAGATGGATTTTGGTTCTGTAGGCTTCCGAGAAAACCGTACGGAGGGTGTGTACACACGCAAACATACGTGGTACGTGCTCCTCTGTGTACATACAGCAGTGTTCCTTTCTGTCGCAGCTGATGGGAGAGTTGGTGTAGCTGAATCACGTAATACAGAATTATAAAAAGATAATGAGTTTTCCACTTCACTGCCTGGAGCTGTCTGTTGTTTCCTGCTGGTGTGTTTGCTGGAAACGGGGCCACGGCTCTCGCTCGCTAAGGCCGAGCTTAGTGCCTTTGAGCCTTGGATCAATCTGTGAAAGTCGATCTGAGAAGCTAGCTCTTAGGTATTTGCATGTGAAAATGTTGCGGTAATCGAGCGTTCAGGGTGCACGTGGGGGATTCCTGGGCATTTGCCAACCCTGCAGGAGCCCAGCTCCGCTTCTGTGCCCTCTCCTTGGGGGAGATGAGGATGCTCAAAGCAAATCTCATTGAGGTGCCCAGCTCCTAAATCCTCTTGCAGGGCTTCTGTGGAGAACAGCTCTCTGGAGTCTGCTCCTTTTTTGGGCTCTGGAAAGCGCTCAGCAGCAGCCCCAGGCTGGGTGTGCTGACCTGGGGAACCAGCCAGGGCTTTGCTGCATTTTGAGGATGAAAATCACTTGCCTGTACCCCCCCCCCCCCCCCCCCCCATATCACATAAAGAGTGAAAGCAAAATGTGTAGGTGTAATAAGGGCCAAATTCTGGACAAACAAATCATTGTGAATTGCTGCATTAGCCGTGAGGCTGGTGGCCTTACGGTATCGCTGAGGGCTGTCCCCTTGGGACACTTGTGTGCTGGGCTCACGCACAGCGTTAGCTGTGAGAGCAAACAAGTGTTGCTTGACCGTCCAGAGAGGAGGAAGAGAGTACTAATTCCTTCTGCCAGAGCTGGCCTCTCTGGGGATGTCCACTGGGATTTCTAATTTGGATGCTAGTTAGGGTTGAAGGGATTTACTCTGCTCTCAAGGCTAAAAGGCACTGAGAAATTCCTGTTGCAAAGTGCTGCCCAGCTCGGAGAGCTGCCCCGAGGCAACTCATTTGCAGGGTGCTGGGGCGGCTTGAACGTTGTAGCACGGTCAGTGCAACCGTTGTCATGCCTTCGCTGTGAGTAATGGAGTGGAGTATTTTCACCCTCCTCCAGTGTTATGCCTGGTGATGGGAAGGAGTGAGGCAGGGCTGGTGAAAGCTGCAGGTGTGATTTCCAGGGTGCGCTTTGGGAAGCGGTCAGAGTGGCTGTCCCTGCCCCTGGGAATTGCGGCTGCATTCCCTCCCCCTGCGCCTGCCAACCTTCCTGTGTGGGGTCTGTCCAAGGGCTGCCAGTGCAGTCAAGGGTTTGTTGAATCCTCAAGATGATGAAGAGCAAATAACAAGAGTATCTGAGCATTGTCCTTTATACAGCCAGAGATGTTTAAGTGTCTCTGTGGAGGTTTTCAGCCTGCCGTTCACGTGCGATGAAAAGGCCTGTGCTATTTTCCCGTTATGCTCTTTCCCTTCTGTTGATGTACAGCAGAAGTAACTGTGGGCTCTTGTGAAGAGGATGCAAAACCAGTGCCTCTCAGCAAGTCTTTTTTTATTTTTAAAGAGCATCTTTTCAGATTTGAGATCACCACTTCTCATCGCTGCACAACTTAACCTCTGCTGATCCCGTCTGAAATAAAAAGTATGTGTTGAGAGAGCTGGAAGGGGCTCCAGGCTGTTGTAACCCAGGCTGTGCTTCACGGCATCCTGCGGGAGTTGAGCACAGGATAGACCTCCCGGCTGTAGATGAATCTCGTTGTGCAGGGGTGTGAAACCCCCCGTTCTGGAAAGCTTCATTGGGTAGGAAATGCCTCATGGTGTCTCACCACACCTGCCACCGTCTCACGTCTGTCCTTTGCATGAGGGTACTTGAAAATGGAGTGAGGGCAAAGCGCTCGGTGAGTTTGGTGTTAAACGCTGGAGATGTTTCTGCCTTGTGTGATTTGCAATCTCCCCTGGCAGCGGTGTCCAGCAGAGCAAGTTCCAGGAGGAGGAGGAGGAGATGGTCTCGGCACGTGGCCGGGTCTTGCCACCCTCAGGCTTCCTTTGGGAAATGCATTCAGGCAGATAGCTCCTGTTATTCCACCAAACCTTTTATGTAGGAACTGGGGAAAGGAGGAGTATTATTTTTCTTTGGGGTACTAATTATTTCAATGTATTTGAATGGCTATACTGGTGAGCCTTCCGAGCAAGAAAGTTTCAAGAGATAAGAACCTTTCAATTCTCCTGAGCTTGAGTTAAACTTTGCATGTTTACATGGTTTCTGCTCCCCTCCTGGGTTTTGTGGGGGGTCCAGGGTAGAGGATGAGCATGCCAGTTTATTCAGAATTTTCCTTTCTGGCAGCCACAGTTTGTATTTTGTTTTTAATACAGTACAGCCAGCTAATTCATAGGTAGCCATTGATTGTTGACATTATCCTCTGACAAAATATAATGTGTGGTTAATCTCATTTCCTGCAATCAATATGGTAATAGTAATTAAGTATCTGAATTATGAAATACTTATGTTGTTTATTTTTGAAATCACACAAACTTCCTGCAATTAGCAACATAAAGCTAAATTATTTAATATCAGATCTTGAATCCGAGTCATCTGCACACTAAAAAGCCTTGTTTCCATGCAGATAGAAGTACTTGGGTTTATAGCAGTTGTGTTTTATTTGAGTTTTCATGAATAGTTAAGTTCCCTAGTGATTTTTCAGCTCTTCTTCCAACTTTGAGAATCTAGAAATATGACGGGCCAGCTCTTCCAGTTGTGGAGCAAGGATCCAGGCCAGTCCATACCAATGATCTTATTGTCTGTGGGCATGTTTTCAGTGGCAAACCAGAAGTTTCCTACCTCTGCATCCCAAAGGCTTCTGCTATGGGCTGGGAGTTGCCATCTGCCCTTAGAGCCTTTTCCTCCTCCTCCTCCTCCCCAAAGGCTGCTGCAGCCACAGACTCGCAGGCACCTGGCCAGCTCGGCAGAGGGATGGGGCCATAAATTCAGCATGTGGAAACCAGACCTCAGTCGTGTGCATGTCTCCGTGCGACCAGATGGTCCTGTCTCTTGAACCTCTGCTCTGCAGAGACTGGTGGCAGGAGGCTGCAGCGTCCCAAGCACCAAACTGCCCGTGCATCTGCCCCCAGGAGCCCAGGGTCCCTTTCCCCCGTGTGTCCCTTTCCCCCGTGTGTCCCTTTCCCCCGTGTGTCCCTTTCCCCCGTGTGTCCCTGTACTGGGAATGCACGGAAGATGCTCCAGTTGGTTCAGTATTATGCATCCTGTGAACAACATATTTGCTGACCTCACTTGGCGTTTGGTTCCCTGCCTGCAGATTATCAGAAGAACCCTGATAAGTCCCCTGGTTGGGGACTTGTGTCTGTCTTGTACCCAGACGAGTCGAACGTCCCTTCAGAGCCCCCTTTCCAGGGATGCAGAGTATCCTGTATTTTCTACCCCAGCAGCGTTTTTGGTTCTTTAGTTCTTGCTTCTCTTATTCAGCCCAAGCTCTGTTATTCAGTTCATTTTGTTCCTGACAGGTTTTCATTTCCTTTATAAATACATAGCGTTTTCGTTGGCCTTTTGGCTGTGAAAAGGATTTAATACATTGTTTTCTCCACACTTGCTTTCTTTTGCCACTATCAAAGGCCATTCTTTCTTTTCCTTGTCCCTTGAATAATCACTGGAGACAGTAAGGGACTCTTTCTACATAGCTGCATGCTTGCAATCCATGGTAATAAATATTAAGCTCCTTATGAATTGTAGCAACTTGTGTTTTTATTTAAGTTTTAGTAACTGGAGATGGCTTTTGACTTGTAGACAGAACACTACACGCTGAATTTTCCAAAGATCTGCCTGCCGAATATGCATATACTTGTACATACAGGCGTTTACGCACACGTCTCCTCGCTTTGCAATGCAAATGGCTGATCTGCAAGTACAATACGGGCTCTTCTGCGCACGAGAAGAGCGAGGCAGGATCTGAATGCAGCCTCTGACTTCCAGTCCCCGTTCTTGTGCTTCTTTCTGTGACCAGAGGCAAAAGGTGCTTAACATACTCCATGCCTCAGCATAATGCTCTGCGAAACGGGGGTGACAATACCATAAACATCACGCAGTGCTGCACGGAGCTGCAGAGAGAGGCTGAAACCACTTCTGGCATTCTCAATGGTACCCTTCCTTGCTGGGTGTATACAACACCCCTGGAAACGTGGTGTTGTCCTTATCCCGTCAGTCAGAATGGAAAAGGTGTTCATGCTGCACGAGTTCATTTCCAAAAGGATGCTGACTTGGGTTTGGCCCCGAAGATAAACTGTGATGGAAATGCTCAATGTTGAACACGTAAACCACCCCGCCTGGCATTTGCAGCCCAGGTGCTGCTGACACGGAGCCCTGGCAGCCTGTGGCTGTGTCAGCTTCCCGGGAAACTTGACTGTCCAAGCCCAGGGACCCATGGAAAAGAAAATGAGTAGAGAGAGAAGAAGCTGTGAAATGTAGCTTGACCTGTAAGTGCTTATAGGCTTTAATATTTTGAGGTAAACTTCATAGAAAAGGAAGGGATTTCTGTTTGTGTGAGCTGTGATTTATATTTTGAGGTGAACTGCATCTCGTACTAGAAGGCAAATGTGCTCCATCCCCAGCTGGTGTTATCTGTTACTGTTCTCTCTCTAGCCCATATGCAGGAGATGTCTGTATGCCTGAGCTGGGAACTATCTTTCCAGAGGGATTTGTGGCATGGACCCATGTGTCCCCTGAGTCCCACAGTCATTTCTGCATTTCCATTTTCCTGCAACATTCAGCATTTTTTCACATCACCTTCCTTCGAGTGTTCTTTTTATTATTTTCTCTGCTAGTTTAAACAGTGCACAGCATCTGTTCTTAATTTTATAAATGTATTAAATTCCATTCCTGGGTCTGTTTGAAGCACAAGGATCAAAACCACACACACCCCCCCATGGAACAAAGCATCTCTTTGCCATTAAAATATATTATGCCTAAATATATACTTGGGGAAAAAGAAATCAGTATCACATTTACATTGCAAACTGGAGAGTAGGTGGATGTCAGTCACCCATCCCAGTGGCTAGAAAGTTTCCTCTAGATGTAATCGGGGCTGTGTCCCATCGGCTGGGGAAGCAGCACTGGGCTGTGGTGCTGAGCCCATGGGGTGGAGATCCCGGTCCTCCCTGCACGGCTGTGCCCCGGGCTGGCAGCGTGCCATTGCTTAACACAGTTCGTGTTTGGGCATTTCTGTGGTGTTAGGATGGTGTGGGAGCTGAAGGAGCTCTCGTTGCCTGCTGGAGTGCCAGGGCTCTGTGCTGAGCTTACGGAGATGAACCAGAACAGCTTAGTTGAGAGCAACCCTCTGTCTTTAAGCACTAGAGGATGTGGGTGAAGAGGAGGAGAGAAGGTGATGAGTAAGAAGCTGGATGGTGTAGAAGAGAGCTTGGCTTACCTGCATGGGAGGTGGAAATTATTTTTGCAGTCTGTCGATTGCTCTCACAGAGACTGGATCGCTTGAAGGACCTGTGCCCGGACAGGGGGCAGCGGATGTCTGAGCACAGCTGTGGCTCACAGGTAGATGGCTTGGGGTGATGGAAGGTGAACTGGATGGTCAGCCAGGGACCTTTGCTGGGTCGCTTACGTCCGAGGAGGCCTGGCAAAGAGCATGCTGTCCTTTCAAAGCATCTCTAGCTAGCTGGCTGTTTCTTTCATGTGATTTATCCTGGAGAGCAGAAACCAGTGCAGCGGGTTTTTCGGTCCCTTGGGATGCCGGGTTGGTACTTTGCTCACACAGGGACTTTGCCTGGCTTCAGCCAGATGTGGGGAAGGGCACGTATGGAAGAGAATGAGCCGCAGCCCTCTTGAAATGTGGGCTGCATGAGCTGCTTTACCCTCTCTGCTTCTGTTCAGAGAGGACTTGTGACACCGAGACTGCCTGTGAAATGAAGGAAAGCACGTGCACTAGTCTGAGAGGTCAATTTGCTGTCTGAGCTGCCTTCACACTTGCACTGTTGTAAAAGGAGCAGCTCAGTCTGTGTTGGGTTTACTGGAAGATTTGTCTAAGAAAACAGAAGTTAGGTGTCTATGATTAAAGCACGGAGCTCTGCTTGTGTTCCTGCCGTTATTTTTCAGATCCAGCATCCAGCTGAGGTTGGGACTGGAGCAGGAGGAATGTGGTTCTGATACGCAGATGGGTCTCCGTCCCTGCTCTTTGAAGTTTATTGGAGGTTCCCGTGTAGCATCCCGTCTCAGTACTGTCTAAGCATCAGCAGATGTTTTACCTTTTACCTTTAATATACGTGATGAAGTTTTTCATCTGGTGATTGCAATTAATTAAGCCTTGTAGAACTGCTCGAGTTACATGAAAGCTGGCTGGATACCCTTGCTCCTCTTGCTCCCAGCTGATGTTAAACTCGCTGAAGCAGTAGGTAACAGACTCAAACCGGATTAAAGCTTTATTATTCACATCGATGTTAATCATGAGCAGGGATTCTTTGCACGCTGCAAAACTCCACGTATCTTGCTGGGCTTTGAAGGAAGAGCTAGGCTAAAAATAAAGGGGATGAGTTATTACTGTGTCCTCCTTCAGGGAGCGGGTTAGCTGTGTTTTTGAAGAACTGGAACGAGCACTGGAGATGTTAATAGAAAACTTGTCTTGGTTTTCAACTCTCTTTCCCCTGTGCATTAAGTTTGGATAGGGGTACCTCTTCTGTAAATACAGATCTTGGATCAGAAGCAGATCTTGCTAAATTGGTTAGAAAAGAGTGTTTCCTTCAGAAAATGAAATAATTGGGCATTCACAGCCCTGTCTGCGGTGTGCTAGGTGCTCTGGGTTTGTCTATGTGGTGCCCTCGTGCATCAGATTATCTGGAATCACGTGGGTAGTGTGACGGGTTTCTTTAGGATTATTGCTTGGGCAGAAGGCGTTCTTGGAGCATGCATCATCTTCAAGAGCGGAGCCCTTCCAAGCAGATTTGCTATAATAGGATGCATTGGAGAGTACATAAACACAAGAAAATAATGGCAGGAAATACCTCAGGTCAGCAAACTTTTACTCTCACTTAGAAAAAATACTCAGAGACACGTAATTCATGTCATAGCTTTCCTCTGAGATATCGGCCTAATAATAAAACTTTTTAAAAAGTGGCCCAAACCTGAGGCTAAATGCCACTTCATTCTGGATTCTTTTCTACCTCCTGCCGATGTGTTGAGTTACGGCTGTTGGCAGTGGTGACTTTACAGAAATACTGATGGAAGTACTGGAAAGAAAATGCCAGCCACCAGGAGAGGTTGGAACTTGGGCATATTTTTTATCAGTGGCTTCTGGTAATATGGATTTCCTCCCTCGATTACTGCTTATGGGCTGTTACAGGACTTCTGTGGTGAGATGCAGGCAATGGGATTGGGTTTCATGTTTGACTTGTCCAGCAATGGCTAGAAATGCCAGAGTGATGCTCTCCTCCCATATGGCAAATCTGAAGCCTCAGTTTGCCTGTTGCTGGGCTGGAGGAAGGTGGTGTTGGCTGTTCTTCACATGTTTTTGCTGCTTGGAGGCAAATTGTATTTGAATTTGTATTTCTCGCAGCTCCTCCTGTTCCTTCAGTGACTTGCAGGTGGCTCCTGCGTGGCTGGTTCTTCCCCTGCGTGAGTTTGGGCCCCTGCAGAAGTGCCACAGGAGCAACCTGGGGTGTCCCTGCCCCTGCTTTGTTTTCCCTTCAGCCCCTGTCACTGCTCCCTCTTTGCGAAGTTCATGCCATTAAGTAAAATCCTGTCTTGGGAGATTGTCGGCTGTTGTGACGTGCGTGTTGATGGAGTCAGAATTTCCTGTGCTGTCTCCTAAGGAAATCCCTTCCTGGCTCTCTGAGCAGCTTATGTGGGGCTTCGTTCCCCAGAGACCTGTCTGTCCCACGGCCTTCAACACCTTGTAATGTCCTTAGTATTATATACAGAGATCTGAAACACGAAGGAAACGGTGGTCTGCTCAGAACCTTGCAGTGCGGCAAGGTTTTGAGCCAAGGCTTCCTGAGCGCTGGCCGTGATGCTGCCCGGTGGGTTGGTGGCCATCCCTCCTTCCCCCTGCTGTCATGTCTGGCGTGTCCAGGAAGTTGGTGCAAGTTCCTGAAGTGTGTTAAAATTAGGTTAAGAGCACCAGTCCAGGGTTTGGCCGTCCAGTTTTGAGAACCCACTCTGATCTGAACCTGGATTCATTCAGGACAGTTCCTCTAAACCCCCAGGAGACTGACCCAAAGGCTCTGTTGGACTTCCCAAAAGCTTGCCTCATTGACATTGCCTCTGTCCTCAAGAGCCTTTTTCTTTCTTTGCAGGACAGATTACTGGTTCGTACTAGGATGCTGGAGTATGGTATATGTTAGGATGTAGGGGCTATTCAGCTCTCCAGAAGAATTTCCCTGGTCTGTGCTGATTTTGCTTTGCTACGCCTGTGCAACATGTGGAGATGCAGCACTGGTGGAGCTTCGGTAAAAGCCAGCCCTGCAAAAGTCCTGGTTGTCTTGGATGTCCTTTGTTGTTGTTTTGTAGGCTTTGTGTTTGTTTAATTAATTGCTGGAAGGAGGAAAACTTCTCTTTCTCAGAGCAGCAGGGACAGATCTCACCATCTCAGTGGTCAGGAATGAAGCAGGCTGCCAACAATACTCCAGCCGCTTTGAAATCTGATGATATGTTTCGAGCCTAGCCCTGTGAAATATAATAAAAGCCAGTGGGAGACTATAACGAGGCTGAAATATCATGCTGCCACCTGCTTTTACCAGTTCATACCGCCTTTTGAAGAGTTGTTGGCTTGGCGAAAGATTGGCCAGCAGCCTGCTACGGCAAAGCCAAAGCGAGGAGAGGGCTGGGGTCCTGGAGCAGTTACACCTTTCAGACATCTGTCCTTGGGAGTACAGGAAATATCTAACCTGGATTAATGGTAATGAGAACAGAGAATCAGTGTGCAAGGGGGAAAACCATGTACGTTTGCAGTTTTAGACTCCGTGTGCGTGGATGTGTTGTCTTCTCCGACGAGGCGTTTGGCAAGCCAGCAGCACGGAGGGCTGCAAATCCAGCCTCTGGGCACAGGGAGAGGTGATATCCAGGCATACAACGGTCAGAGAATTTGCTTGTGGTTCCAGAATTCCTTAATCCAAGCTAAGGCAAGAGAGGAGGTGGTGCGCTGGCACTAGCAGTCGTGTTTCGGGGATCTGGGAGCCCAAGAGCTGAGAGGACCAACCTCCCCTGGTCCAGGTGGCCCCAGGCTGCAGCAGGAGGTTGTGGGTGAGTTGCAGCCAAGTCACTGCAGAGAGCCGAGGCATTTATTTAGCAAGTCTCTTTCCATTGTTCTGCTCTCTCTTAGGCATGCCATGCCCTCTTTCCTTCAGGGATCTTTTCCTGTGTCACCTCCAGCCTCGGCACGTTGTGTTTTGGAGGTTTTCTCTCCTCCCACACCTGAGGGTTTGTCCTCCTTTCCCCGTCCCCTGATCCCTGCCCGCCTTTTCCGCAGCATCGTCGTGTTTGGCTCCCGATATGTTTCACGGATCTGTCGTGACTCTGATTTACACAGATGAGTTTTGGCAGAACAGAAGCGTGCATCATCCATTTCCTTACGTAGCTGCGGAGAGCAGGAAGGGTATTTCCCCATCGCCCGTCCCTGCCATCGCTCCAGTGACAGCATCTGAGGGGCTCCCCCCCGCGAGCCGCTGCAGGGTGAGATTGTGATGGATTGACTCTGCCTGCTGTTTACACCGGCGCTGCCTTTCATGCCCTGTTGCTATTTGTGTTTTTTTGATGAATGATTAATTAGAAAAATAATCATTTGTAAATTGTGAGTGAACCAGACGTTTGGCCTTGCCTGTAGGGAAATGGAGTCTCCGAGCTGTGCTGCAGCGTGCAGCCTGCTCACAAATGCGGGAGTATTCCCAGGCTAGTGATGAATTTACATGAAGTTCCCTTTCAGCATTTTAATGACTCTTAGCTGAGTAACTAATGAAAGATATTAACAAACAGAAGAAGTAAATATTTAATTTTTCTATAGCATTTTTTTTTTCAGCTCGTGGCAGCCTGTGTTTTTAAATATATATATAAAAATATATATATAGGAGAATTTCTGCCCCAATCTCTTCATCTCTGCCCTGAGTACAAAGCTTGCTGTGTGTGTTGGACATGATGAATGCCTCTGCGGAGATATTTTCCCATGGAGTGTGCTGTTCCCCTGCCCTGTCGTGACAGGCTGCCGTCGGCGTTTGATGGCTGTGAGCACGGCCGACGTGGCACCTCCCTGTGCCGGGGACTGCCGCAGCCTCTGCTCCCCTGGAGATGAGATGGCCACAACAAGGTCATTTGGTAAACTACAGTGATTAGTGACTCCATCAAGAAAAACTGCTGAACGCAGCAGGGAGCAGTCATTTGAAATGTCTTAACTCTGGTAATTTACCTTCTTCCACTCTGTAGTATTGCTCCTGCTCCTTTGTCTGCTGGGTAGGATTTTCTGCGGGGTCTGGTGATCTCCCAGCAGATTCTCTCACCTGGTTTTCTCCGGTATTCCCCAGTGGTTCGCTGGGATGGGATGATCTGGTGTTACTGGGAGTTGGGGTCAAGATGGGGAACGCTCTCCAGCCTAAACAGTGGGCAGTGCCCAGCCCGTGTTCAGGTGCGCAGGAGGGGACTGGGGGCAGAACTTGCCCTGGGGGAAGGTTTGCCGTGACAAGTGGCCGGGAGGATTTGCCAGAGGTTGTGGGGCGTTTGTTATTACACGAGCGTGGCTCTGGCTGTGTGGTATGCCTGCAGTTAGCTTTGGTGGATGGCTAACCCAAGCCGTGTAATGTGGGACAGCGCTGGGGGGAGGCTGGTCTGGCGTCACCCCCTGTCTTGGGCACAGTGCCAGGGACAGGGACATGGTGTGTTTGTCCCCACCTTGCTTCCAGGCTCGTGCCTGCTTTGCCACCCAGGCTCGTAGCAGCAGACACAGTCAGAAGTTCCATCCCGCTCTTGAGTTAAACTCTGTGCAGTGATGAAGAGCTGGGGGAATGTTTTGTGGGTGCGATCTATGAAGGAAGGAGCCAGCTGAGATCTTTGTCTCTTAGGCATGACGTGCTTTGAAGGGGGAAGGAATAAATCTTTACTCAAAGCCTGCAGGAGCTTCATCAAGCACTTCTTTAGGGAACGCGGCCAACGTTGTATACCCACTACGTCACTGTGGTTCTCCGTGCGGGGTCCCTCGTGATGCCAGTCCCCCAGGGGTGTCTCTGGCTTTGTCCGTGTTTTTGACAGAGCCTGTCCAGGCTCTGCACCACTGGGACTGACTGCCGCGGCTCTTCCCTGCTCTCATTTACTCTCCCCAGCCTGCCATCTTTTACAGCCAAGAAAAACTTATGCTAAGTGATCAAAAGCATTCATCTGGCTGGAGATACATATATAGCAACAGTGTGTGTGTATTTTTTTTTTTAAAGAGCTCATCAGAGTAGATCATAAAGCCAGAGTGAAATACAGTGAAATTTCCCATTAGAGACAGTGTTTCTTAAACCGTCTCCCATGGGAGCCCCTCTCTACCTGCATCTAGACTTAATTGCCTCTCCTGCTTCTGTCTGTGAGCTTTGAAATATAAGAAAAAATGTGAGAACAGCGCCTTCCAGGAGCAGGAGATGGGATGGGGACTGTCAGGATCCAACCCACCACTTCTGAGAGAGGCGAGGGGAAAATGGAGGCTCGCACGCCTCAAAATGTAATATTTCGTGTTTGCATTTGCAAATATGTATGGACATCTCTGCTCATAAACAGGTCTGCTTTCTCCCCTCTGCTGTTTCCTGATGCGAATGCCCTGTCTGGGCATGCATCTCCATCCCCATCGCATGTGCTCTTGCAGACTTCCCTCCCTGCTTTCCTCCTCTGAAAGGCTGTGGTACCTCCTCTGTGTTCATAAACCACGAGCTGAGCCCATCTTCTGCTTTCTCCTCTGCTCTCACCTCTACCTCTGCTCCCTCTTTACGCATCCCCGTGGCTGTTCGCTCCGTCTTTCCCGTGCTTAGTCTGTCTCTCCTCTGCCGGTCTCTGTCCTTGCCGGGTTGGGAAGTGATGATCTCCGTTTGCCAGGAGGACGTTTGGATTCCTGCTCCCTCCTGAGTGCCAGGTGAAGCTCCATGCCCCGAGCCTGGCAGGCAGGGTTTCGTAGAGCTGCATGGTCAGGATCAACTGTCCTTTGTCGAAATGTTGTTGTTGTGGGTGCGAGGTGGCTCGGTTGTATGCGAGTTGCCAGCTCCTTTGTTCAAGTGCAAGTCCAGGAGCAGAAAGATGCTCGGTTATCGACTTTGGACGGTGCAGGGTCTGGAGTGGAGACAGCCTCAGGGAACAGCCTGAGCTGGTTTTTCTCTGCTGTCTCCAGGTTAGTGCTGCTGCAGGGGTGTTCCTGGGCTCTGGGCTGGATGTTGCCTGGTGCTGAGCCGGGGTTTTTGGCAGAAGGACTGTCCTGTGTGATGTTGGACCAGCTCCTTTTGGGACTGGGCTTTGTGCTTAACCAAAGCAGGTTACACACAGGATTTGTCTGGTTTTTGCCTTGATGATTTTTCTCCCGTTGCAAAACCTTGGACCTTTGCTGTCACCCTAGATAGATAGGTTCTGTGTAAATCAGTCCTACTTAAAAAAAAAAAAAAAGGTGAAAAGCAAAAACTTCTCGTAGAGAGCAGGAACCTAGCAATGTTGTCCCCCTTCCTAAACAACCTTAGAAAGGTTGTTTCTTTCTTTCTAAAATGCTGAAGGGGATTAGATCCTATAATGGAGTATTCGGCTGTCAAGTGATTTACGGCAAAGATGCCGTGGAGTTATGGGAGCTGGTAAAATGCCTGTTAAAGTACTAAATGTTTTTAAAAAACTCATATTATTTGGCTGATAGAATGTAAAGGTCTAATGGAGCTATTACTTTGCTCTATATAAATACACATTTGGGCAAGCGTTATTTATGTACGCTCTCACTGCTGTGGGTTGCAGTGACCAAAAGCTGTTGCCACTGGATGATTAGACATCAGCCGGCACAAGCCAGGTGGTGGTTTTGTTCCTGGTGGACAGTTGAAGGAGAAGTTCTCACCTGGTAGAAGTTTAGCCTCCTTTTGGCAGTGCCGGGGTGATGGGAGGGGTAGTGTTGGGGCACGCTTGGGTCTGGAGATGGTTTTCTCCTAACAATTTCAGTGCCTTGGCTCCCTGGCTTTGTAGGAGATTTTGGCAGAAAGCAGCAGGTGTGTTGTCCCAGACAACGTGGATGCATCTTTCTGCAGTGCTGGTGTTTCTCGTATCCTGGACTTGGTATACCCATGGACATGCAGAAGCATGCAAGCCTAAATAAACATTTTTAGTGTTTATACTTCACTTGAAAGGGAACAGGGCGAATTTGTGGCTTGTGAACCTCGATAGTTTTTGATGTGGAAAATGATCTTTATTTTGGAGACTCAGTTTTGCACCTGCTTTTAAACACATCTGCTCAGAAGAAACAGTGGGGAGTCAGTAAGTTTACCACGCGGGTTTATGATTGAGTGTCAGACTCTTCTCTTCCCCAGACCTTTGCATCCCGGCAGAGTGACTGTGACCTCCCAGCTACCCAGCACTATAACCATCAGAGACAGTAAAAGTCTGTTCCTGAGAAGTAAATATGTGGGAGGCTTTGGCCACGTTCGTATGATGTCCTCTAGTATACAACATTTCTGGGTCAGCTGTAGCCATCTGGTCAGGATGCCCTCATATGATGTATCCGAATTCAGATGCTGCTGGATTTGGTGAACAGCAGATGTGCCACCCTGGTACCTCCTCCTTGCACTGACAGCCCAGGGCTGATAGAGAAGAAAAAGTTCCCACCAGCTTCTCATTCAATGAATAAAAAATTAATTCTTCTGGCTTTCTGGACTGTTGTATACCTACAAAGGGTTGCAGAATTGCACTGTGTAGGTTTGTGGTGGTGTACACTAAATATTGTGCTTTAATGGTTGCAGGTCTGACATTTCTGTTGAGTTATGTACCATAAGGGTTGAACACCACGGGGTGAATTTCGATCTTAAATACGTGGGTGCACTTTACTGCATGCCTGAAGAAAATTGGCCGCTAAACTTGCAGGTTTGTGTGCACGGTCAGGGATTGTTTAAGGCATCTGGTGATGCCCCAAGAGGTATGAAATTAATTTTCAGGTACAATAAACAATATTTCAGCCCTGACTGGCTTGACGGAAGCTTCATCTTCCAGCACTAGATATTGAAATGGGTTGCATTTAAGAAGGGATTTGTTCTGCCTGTCTCTTCAGTGCAAGGGAAGCTCAGAAAGTTGTGCCCAGGCAGCGGTGACACAGCGAAGTGATGCTTCACCTGAGTGATGACTCCTACACTGGTACTGGAGGTCTGGAGTTGTCATCAACCATCTTACAAATTCCTCACCATGTAGATCAGATGGAGAGAGTTTTTTTTCTTCCTGTTTGCCTTTGTCCAAGCTGGCCATAGCCCTGTCTAAAAGCGTTTTATCACCGGCTGCTTCAGATAGAGGATTTCTGCAGGTTTACTCCAGTGTGTGTGAGGGGCTGTGCAGGACACACCTCTCCTGTCCTGGGAGAACGATGCTGGCTGGGAACAAGCAGAAGGAGGCTCAGGAGGGGCATGCAACTGCCTGTTCAGTGTTTTAATTTCATGCAAGGGTCTCCAGTGACTGGGAATTACTTGGTGCAAGGAAATCTCTGAAGAGGCTGCAGGAGAAAAGTGTCTGTTGTGCAACGCGTGGTCTTTGTTGAGCTGGAATGGGAGCTCGGCAGCGAGACTGAGCCCTTAGGATGGGGTCTTCGAGGCTATACCAGCAGCAGTTCAGGTGGTGCCTGCTCCTCTATTATTAACATGTTTGCACACTTCCCCCCCATTATATCAGGCATGTCTTGCCCTGGAAGAGTGTTTGTGAAGTCTAGAAGCATGGTAGGAGCAAACCAACTTGATCTACAGCACAAAGCAGGCTTTGGTATTAATCACTTCACGCCATTAGCTCTGTAGGTCCCGTTCAAGCCAGGCTCTAGATAAGAAAGTCGGTGTCAGAGCCATCCTCGCTCTTGCTTGGATTCAGGTGCTGGGAAATTATCAGTAATGTATTACACAAATATAACTCTCATTTTCACTCTCCTGTTTATAATTGTCAAAGGTTTGAGCCTTTTGAAATAATAAGGTTAAGTGGCCCTCTCTGACCTTAGGTGAATAGGAAAAAATATAGCTGTGTGCGACTCGGGCCATTACACCTCAACTGAAGAATCAGAGAGTCATTTGAAAAGCCTGCTAAATTATCCTGCTTAATGCTGGCCACTCGCAAGGTGACTTACGGTGCTGGAAAAACAGAAATGTCCGTAACTGTGTGTGTTCTGCGATCCAGAAATGGAAATGCTGCGTGCCTGTGTCCGGGTCGGTTAATAGGAGTGATGGCAGATGAGCTCCCATGGGCATCATCTCGCTAGGAGATCTGGGGCACGTGCTCCACAGTTGGACCCAAGCTGGTGTGACTTCAGTGCCACTGTTACCCCCGTTCCTGCGCTGATGGAACTGGGCTGTGGCCACTCCTATGATTTTAGAGGATGGATGTAATGCGGGAGCCTTGCGGGGCTGCAGCGCGCCTTGCTGCATGGCAGGTGCCCATCGTCTCTCCAGGCAGTGAGGTCTCTGCCTCGGGGCTCCCCGTCTCCAGGGGTGGCAGTCATGGAGGGCTCTCTGTAGCTCTGCCTCTTGGACTTGGTAGTTGCTGCTCCTTTGCTCAGCTCTATAAGGTGGGGGGGGAAGTTTATTTTCATATGGGGGTTGCCTTTTAGATGCCACCTGTCTTACCCAATTGAGCAAGAGAGACAGAAAGCGTAGCTGGCTGATGGGAACTTTGATGAAGGACTTGGTAGCCAACATGTTCTTTTGGTGGAAAGGGAGCATGTCTGTTGCTGATTTAGCACCTGATCCGCAGAAACATGGCAATAGCTCTAAGAAGTCACCCCTTCAGCTCCATTGAGATCTGGCTTTAGAAAACCAGAGCGAGTTGGGCTTGGATAGCCATCTGTCTGCTCCAGGTAGGGGCTCAGGAAGAGAAGTGTCCTTTTGTCCTTGAGTCCAAAGTCTTGGAGAAGAGCGAGCTGTCCCCACTGCCGGGCACGAGCAGCTGTCTGGCAGCCTGTGCAGCTCGGTGTACGACCATGGGTGCCAAAGCTGATTTGCGCTGGGTGAGACTGGTTCAGGGTGTTTCCAAGGGGATGCCTTTTCTGTACGCTCTTCTGTTATTTGAATTATTTGCAATTACAGAAATTCCCGCTCGCAGATATATTTGCTAGAACATTTGGGGAAAGAAGGTTCAGAGCTGGACTGAAATAGACTTGTTGGAGCAGTGATCTGTCGTAACTGCTCCCCCACACTAAAGAAAAGCTGCTTCGTCGAGCACATGAAATAAATTGGCATCGTTACTCAGAAGCCAGATGGAGCAGAAATCCAGATTAAACAGAACAAAGTCAAATTCAAAGAAATTTAGAGTGAAGGCACAGCGCGAGTTAAAGGCAACTCCGCGTTGTCCTTAAACTGAACAATCATTGTTCCCCCGCGTTCCCCCCGAGCGCTGATCACCCCGGTGGGAGTTTCAGTGTTGGGTTCGTTACAGTGGTGTAAATGAACTCCTCCTACAGAACTGAAGATTCAACTCCCAAAGCCAATCAGCAACAGAGGGATCTAATTTCCCCTCTGCTGTCTAAATAAAATGCTGCTGCAGATGGAAGGCTCCCTAGAAGCTGCTTCTGGACCGCGTCCACCTTTTTATGAAAGCTCCACACAGACGTGGTACGGTATGCAGTAACATAACCCGTTGAGTGCCATGATCCCTGGAAAAAATGTAAGGGGGGGAGAAGCTGGGAACAAGCTTGAGATTCAGGGTTGGGAATAATGATAGAAGAGCAAAACATTAATATTTCAGAGCACAATCTGCTTTGCAGAATACGAGGGAGCTTGGGGGAAGAAGCAGATGGAGGGAGCTGGGGATGTGTTTCCCGAGGAGGTGGCATTGTGTCTGTTGCTTTGTTAGTTGAAGTTCTAAATATTGAAACAAAAGCACAGAAAAGAAGGAGGCTGAAATTTAAATTTGTCAATTTGCACTTGCTTCTCGGTTTGGGATTAAGCTGGAGCTGTTGTTGTTCAGTCGGTGCAGGCGTTTTGGTTGTGTGCATGTGTTCTGCATGCAGCTCTGCACATGGGTGCTCCTGCAGACTCTGCCGGGGTTAGCGCAGATCCGGAGCCATCCTCGGAGCTTGTCCCATCGCAGTTCATGGCAGACAGTCCGTCCTGGCGTTAGCACATAGCTGAGATAGATACAGCTCTACAGATGGCATGGCAGCCGCCTGCACAGGAGTGCACCCGGTCTCTGAGCTCTGCGGGAGCTCTTGTTGTGCCCTAGGATATAGGCAGGCAGCCACCCACGTCTCTTGGGGAATAGTTTACTCCTTAAGTGCAGACCTGCAGTAACCAATCTGCAGATGACGGTGTGTGGCAGGACTCCTAAGGGCATCCCTGAACCTCCCGTTTCTCTAGGGCTTGCAGATTTTCATGCTTTCTGCCCTGAGCCAGAGATTCAGCTGGACCTTCAAGTTATATTCTCTGTGTCTGTGAAGAAGTTGGCTCTTCAAGTTGTTGATGGTCCACAGGTGCCAATGGCTATCTAGGAAGAAATACTGTTTTCTCTTAGGATGGTAGATCTCATGGACACTGGGTTGGGTTTGAGTTGGAGTGTGTGTGATGGTTTGAGTTGGAACTGGACATGTAAATCCCTGAGTGGGAGTTCCCCCTCCTTAGGAACCACATTGTTTAGACTGGGGTCACCCTGGGTTTTAGAACTGGTCTTAGAAAATCTTAATTAGCCTCCTGCAGTTCCAGAGAAATCCTAAATCTGCTCTGGACAGCTGTGCAAGAGGACGACTTCAGGGTTTTTGAAATGTCTTTCAACAGCATACAAGGGAGATGAATTTTCTGTGGCCACAGTGCTACCCTTGTAGTCCCAGCCGGGTCCTCCATGGAGGAGGTCTTTCTGGTGTCTACTGGGTGGTGATGACTCTGTTCTTCGATGGTGAAATTATACATAAACATGTACACTCTGAAGCTCAGCCAGGGGACTGTCTAACTGTCTGCTGTAAATATCCCATTGTCCCATAATTTACATTAATGAGAATGATTTACATTTATATAGCTCCTTTCATCCCAAAGGATCCGAGTGCCTCACGGACTGACTGCCCATGGCTTTGTTGCAGCAGTGCGAGCTGGCTGTGGTGTGAGCCAGCCAGGCAGGAAGAACGCACACGAATGTTGCCTCCTTGTCTGGGGCAAGAGGCATTCTTGGGAAGCTGCTCAGATATTTCATCCTATGAAGCCCTGGCTGGAGCTTGTAACCAAGATGTGGAGAACTTAGTGGTCTTGTGCTTTACCTGCTCCTGCGCAGGAGGGACAGAGGTGACCTTATGTTGGTTTCCAAGTGTCCTACAGATGGTTGGGTGACCAAGGAAGTTTGTTCCCAACCAGTGAAGTACTGCTGCTGCCCAGAAGAAAAGTTTCTGTTAATGATCCCTGGCTCTAAGGTGCAGCGTTTGCCTGGTACATCTCCAGACCCTTCGCAGAAGGAGGCAAGCACTATTCACGGGGACAAGATGAGGATGGGACTAGTCCTTTAAGGCAACACCATGTGCAGGGATAGCGTGGGTCTGTGGAGTTCGTCCCCTGTAAGCTCCCCGACTCTGAGCATCTCTTTGGGGCTTCTGGTTCCCCACCACGCGCTGCCTCTTGCTATGCTGAACACCGCTGCGAACACGGTCTTCCTCCTCCAGGCTGTTTCCAAAAGAGAGTTTTAAATATTCATTTGCTTATTTTTAAGTGTATATTTTAAATACTACCAGCATTTCCAGGGAGCATTTGTAAACGAGGACTCTATTAAAAGTTATTTTAGTGCATTAATTCATGAGGCAGCTTCAAAAATTCATGAAGTATAATAGGACTTGCTGCCAGGAGGGATTGGGCATTTTTGCTGCACCTCCAGAGCGGAGCAGACATTTTGTTAGAAGACAGTAACTCTTAAATGGAGTCTCCTGATCTCAGCTGCACTGCTTGAGAACCTAAGACAGGCTGCAGAGGTGCTTTATGTGTCTTTAAGATGTCCTCGTTTCACCAGCCTTAATCGTGATCTTACTTCACTAGGGATTAAGTGAGCTGCAAAAATATACCTGGGTGGCAGAAGAAGCAGCGGTCCCCCCATCTCGGCTGTCCTGGAGGTCCCCAGGGCTCTTCTTGGCTGGTGGAGCAGGACTTGTGTGGCTGCTCGCAGGCACCAGCCCTTGTAGCGGCGTGATTTTGAATGTGGAGCGACGGCTGAAATCAGCACAGCCGCTGTGGGCTGGGGTGACCGAGGGGTGAAGTCAGCTCCGTTGGGGGATTATTTCTATCGGGCTAAAAGCAGCAGTGATTTAAATGGAGCAGATTGTGCCGGGGAGGATGACCTGTGCTGATGCATCCTCTGGTGTAGCTAGAGGCTGGCCAGTGGAGTTGGGTTTGGTTTCAGGAACAGACCAAAGCGGTGTCAGTATAAAATGCATGCAAAAAGGAGAACTGGCTCTCTCCCCACCAGGATGGGTTAAACTAAACCAGAACTGGGTGTTTGTGCTCTGCAATGAGCAAGGATCCACACCTGGAATTATTTATAAACAGCTCTTCAGTGTGGACTCCTATGCAGACAATCTTCCTTCCTTCCTTATCCTGTGCTAGGACCTTCCTCTAAATATTAAGCTGAAGTAGGGAAGAGCGAAGCGTTTCAGATGAGATTAAGGACTGGACCCAACTTCTTCCTGATCTTTACGGAAGGGGCGATGTGCGTTTCTGCTGACTCTTGCCCCCAGCTTTCTGCTTTGCTTTCGATGCCAAGCTTGTTGCGAGCGTGCTGCTGCTCCTGGTTGTGTGATGTGTGATGGACAGACAGGGCCTGTTCGTTGTGTTTTGCACAAAGGTTGCCTTTCTGTGCACTTAACACAAGTCTCAAAAAGAGAAGACAAAAAAAATCTCTCTGGACTCTTGTGTTGTTTGTTTTTATTTTTTTTTCCAGGTAGCTCCTGACCTGAAGTTCTTTGAATGATATTTGGTGTTTTTCCATCAATACCAGTGAGGCTCAAGCTTGTGTAAGATTTAGGGCTACTCCTCCTTCCTCTCACTAAATCTTTTAGTTATTATCCATTAATGAAAAATCAGAAATTTCTAAATGGGAAGATGGCTTTCATTCTTTCAAAGCCGGTGGGATCTTTGCAGCTTTGCGGTTTGTAGGCAGCTATAAATGATAATGGAAAGCACGTTAAAATCCTGTCTCCATAGCATGGCTCTAATTGCTGTTGATATGCTGCTTGATTTTGTGGATGAGGCTAGCCCAGAGCTCTCAAATGTGTCTGCTAATGAGTACCCAGTCTGCACTAGAGCGCGGACCCGGCGCACGCTGTGTTCTTCATGTTGTTGTGCCATCAATAAACCTCCCATTAGAGATGGTCCCTTCCCTCTGCACTCCCAGTCTCTAACAGTCCAGATGCATGCGGCAAAAGTGATGTGGTTATCCCCGTGTAGAAATGAGAAGGATTCAACTTCTGTAAGACCTTACAGTAAGTCGGTAACAGAACTGAGAAATGACTCTTTCACCTCCTAAATCTTTCTTTCTTCCAAGACTTATCCTTTCTATCTCTGCAAAGTATGATTTCTTGACTTGCTGAGCATCCTTTTGCATGGCGTGGGTATAAACCAGGAGACGGATAGCCATGAGCACCTGTGTCTCCACATCTCTGACTCGGGGTTATGCTCTCAGGACTGTGGGCAGGGCTGCCCAGCTGAGACTTCTGGTGCCACCAGGTACAGTACAAGGCTCTTGGTTGCCCAGTGCAGAGGCTGTGCTTTTTGAAGTGGTTTTGTGCAGCAAAGGAGCCAGGAACCTCTGCATTATGTTGGAAAGTCATCCGGGGTCTCGCCTACAAAATGACTCTGTTTGGTTCAGAGGGTGTGTTTGAGAAACGTGGGAAATTGTTTCCCCATAGTGTGTTTTCTGGGTTTGTTAAAATGTCTGAAGTTAGAGGAGCAGAAGAGACACTGAATTATTTTGTCCATTGAGCTGATGTGCTGTGAAGACTCGCTGGTATTTATAACATGCTGCAAGTTCATCAAAGGTGTGCAGCCTGGTGCAATATTCAAGAGGGAACGTTGTGTGTCTTCATTTCCACATCATCGGGAGGGATGCAGAAGAAACCATAAAACTCTTTATACATCCAAAGGAATTCTGTTATTTCTTGGAGGAGCCTTGTGGTGATCTCTGTTGCTGAGGTGCCTCCTGTTCTCTCTTCCCGTAACATCACCCATACATGGAGCCATTTGACCTGGCCACTGCTCGGTGAAAATCCACCAAACTTTGCAGGTCGGCGCTGCGATAGGGCACTTTCTGTAGGGATTGAGCAGTTCAGATGGTGATGGGCTGCAGTGGCTTATTTGGTTACTTTGTGTGTGTCAGTAGATCTATTTCTGCAGAAAACATGCTGCAGTATTTTGTATCATTTTTTTTCCTGGTTTGGAGGGCTTTTTGTTTGTTTAAAAGGTGTGGAGCGCTACCTATAAGAAATAGAGAAGTGTAACCAACAGTTGTATTATCCTCCCAGTGCTGGCCTCTTCTGTCTTTACAAATGCTCCAAAGGCACAACTGTGCATAAGAAAAATGGATTTGTCACTGAATTTTCATGCTTCATCCTTGCAGAAATGTAAATGTTGTCCTGGGCTTTAGTACCGTGCCTTCAAGCTTGGATTTAATGCTGATCATTATACTTTTAGAGCAGGTTACATAGAAAAATAGCGGCACGGAGCACATCCAAAAGCCAGCAGTCTTGCTTTCAGTCCCATTTTGTTCTGGTGAGGATGCTGAATATTTATTAAGAAAATCCCACAATCCCACTTTTAAAGAGGAAAGAAAAAATTGACCTCTGTATTTTAGAGAGGAACAGCTGTAAACTGCAGCTGTTGAGCTTTACCATCTTGTGTACAGCCCAGGGTAGGGAAAAGGGAGCTGTGCACATCGAGGAGAGCATGTTAGCTGCACAGCACCCCACTTCGTGTGTGGTTTGAGGCGCCTCAGTGGAAGGAGCATACAGCTTTTCGGGGAAATAAAAGCATCGGTGGTGTTACCTGTTCCTGCTGAATAACAGGGGACGGCTCGCTGGTGCTGGTGGGTTCAGCTGGATGTTGTGTGACTTGCGGTGATTCATCTTTGCCACATGAGGAACATGCTGGTGTTTGTTCCTGCCCCGCTGGATTTGAGTGCTTCGGGAAGGGCTCTAGTGATGGGAGCTGCCATGCACCTTGTGGTTCCTTCTGCATTCTTCTGCTGCTGTGGTGGGAGTCTCCAGATGGCTCCTTTTGCAGTTTCCCAAGTTATTTTTATTTCTGTGTTAGCACAATTCTGTTTTTTTACAAGGAGGTTGCACTCATTTTGGGATGTATTTTGCATTTCAGATGTTGGAAGTAGCAGAAGAGTTAATTTGTTGTTTTGATCAAAGCAGATTTGACCCTGAAATCGAAATATTGCTGCTTTGGGCTGACACTTCTGAAAAACCAGAAACATGTCCTTTTCAACATCTTTGTCTGGGAATTGGTCTTATAATGTGAGAAGGATAGTTGCCCTGAAAAAACCCCAATTTGACACCTGGGTGGTGAGATTCCAGCTTACAAGCCTTCACAATACCGACTGCTCAGTAGCAAGGCAACGTGACATTACATGTGCTGCACCAACGGTGTTTACTTTGAAGGGAAGAAAAAATTCCCATTACATGCCTCGCTCCTACCACTGTCATGTGCTCAGCTGGATTTCAAGAAGGGAAGAGCAGAGGGGTTGACGATTGCTCTGCCTTCTGCTCTCTTGGGGAATCCAGCCCTGGGCAGAAGAGCCAGCTCCAGACCTCTGCAGTTGGGTCCCATTTTGTTTTCATGTCAGCCAAAATCAGCAAAAAATCAGGTGGAACAGCAAGTAAATGCAATGTAATCGTTGCATTTTGGTCTGTTCAATCTTTCCTAAATTCTAGGTACAGTGTCCTTTTCTTTTTTTCATTCCCTTGCTTCCAGCAGATGCATGTTTTAGAAATCAGTGTTTCTGGTAGATTTTCAAGCTGTCTTTTAAAATAAAAACCTTTCTCAAGAGGTGAGGGCAACCTGAGGCCCTATTTGCATGAAGTGTCATTAGCGTAATGGCACCAGAGACAAAGGTGATTAAGATACACTCTTGGAGCTTTGTGGTGATACTTCATGGCATGATCTTGAAGCAAGTGATGTCCAACCTTCGGAGGCTCAGCTGAAACCCAAACCCAAGCCTTTATGCATTTAGCTGGGGATTTGTGGGGTTATTTTCCACACCCAAATGAGTATGAACTGAAGTGCTGGCAGCCGGAGCCAGAGGAGGAGTGACACAGGCACTGAATTATCGCTGTCTCTGGGGAGCCTGGCTCATCCCGATCGGGTCGTTGAGTTCATTGGGAAGGTAACATGAGAGAAATTCCTACTGCATAGGAGCCGGCTGGCCGAAAAGGGTTTGAGAAGACTTTATGCCCACCTCATAGCAGCTGTGGAACAGATGCATGTCACAGCTGTTGTAGAATCGTAGAATCACAGAATGGTTTGGGTTGGAAGGGACCTAGAGATCATCTAGTTCCACCCCCTGCTATGGGCAGGGACACCTTGTGTATCTTCATAGTTTATGTGATGCAAGTCTGCAGACATCTTTAAATCTGAAACGGGAAAGCTGCATTTTGTTGCAGTGCTCCATTTCAGTCCAGGGCTGCTGCTGAGGAAGCAGTGGGAGGTGATGGTTCAGGATTACAAAGGCATTTTGCTCCTCCGTGCGTTTGTGTAGGCAATAATGAGGAAGGAATCTCGGGAAACTGCTGCTGCGTGAGCTGGGTAAAGGCCTTCGGGTTAAAAGAAACAAACCCAAACTGTTTAGTGACTTTACATGGTGGGGCGGGCGACACTTAAAATAGAAAACACTTATCTTTGTTTCCTTTTAAAATGTGTCCTGTATCCTTGGGAGGCTTCTTATCAGCCTTTGGATCAGTGCCCTGCCTATTCAAAGCCCTTTTACTTTCAGCAAAGGACTATAATTTGCAGCTTGCTCGGGGTTTTTTTCACTCGGTGGGATGCAGGATTGTGCTCTTTGGTCAGTCTGTGCTGCATATATGGGCAAGGTGAGCTCCTAAAGGAACCCGCCAGACCCAGCCACACTTATTTAGGTGATGGTGGGACAGGGCCACGTCCTCGCAGGAGCAGGTTGGTGCTAGAGCACGACTGGACTGCGCTGCTGAAAATTCCCTTCCCAGCCCGTGCTGGGTGCGCAGCAGGACCCCCTCCGCTGCTGTAAATCCCCGCGGAGCACACGCGCTCCTTGGAGCCCCAGCACTAACTGTTGTGGGAGCTGTGCTGTAATTAAGCATCCGATTAGGAGCGAGCCCTTCCCGTCAGCTCCCTCTCCGCCAGCATATTCTCTCTTGCTGTCTCTTTTTCTAGTAGAAAGCTTTTCCTACAAGTGGTACTTGTGTAACTTGGCAAGGATGTTTCGATGGGCTGGCCGCATTGTTCATTGAATTACTGTCTGGCTGGAAAGCCAAGGGCTGCAATCTTCTGTGCATTATTATTCTTGGGATTCAGCCTCTTAGAAATGCAAAGTGGGACAGTTTGCTGCTAGAAACGTTTCCCAACAGTTTAGGGGCTGGCAAGAGATGGAGGGATCTCTTGGGTTTCAGTAACCTTCACGTTTTCACATGCTTTGACATGCATTTTGAGCAAGTCCTTTTATTTATTTCAATGGTTGTGTCAAACAATCCTCCTCCCTCGTGTTAAACTGTGGCTTCACTGCCCTGAAATAACCCAGCAAGGTTAGGAATATTTGCCACAGGAATCTTGTAAATGGCTTACACATAATTATGTTTTTATTCCAAGGCAATGGAGATATAACTCTTCAAAATGGATAAAAATCTTGAAACGAACATCTGGACATACAAATTAAATTGCTCTTAGTGTAAGGACAGTGCAGCGCTTTATTCTCCCTGGCGGGTTTCAGCACACTTGCCGACTCGACGCTAATCCGCAGGATCAGAGTCATCTTGTAAACTTAATGTCTCTAAATGTTTTCACATATTTTTATTGCAAATCTATCTTTTAAGGACATTAGAGATCAAACCGAGCTCTGGTAAGGCACACACAGCCTCTCTGCATTGACTGAGAGCTTTATATACTGAGACCCAGGTAGTGTTGGGTCTCAAGAGCAAATAATTCTTCTGACAACAGACCCTCCCCTGCCCTGCACAAGTTGTGGCCCTCACCATCAATTAAATTATAGATTAGTTGATTGATTATTTTTTCTTCCTCCCTCTGCCACTTATTCGCAAACTCACGTGGAAATTCAAGATATTTCGTATCTTCCTATTGACAAAAGCAGCGACTAAATCAGATTACACAACTCCCCTAATTCCCCAAAGTAATTTCCAAATTGTTCTTGGATACTTTGCCTGGCTGTTGCTTGCTTTTGGAGAGCACACTGAGATACTTGCAGCTTGTCATGGTTTAAATCTTAATTAGTTCATGGGAGTGCGTCCTTTTGAAATGCTATACTTGGACTTTCTCTTTTTCTTCTGAAAGGAATTAAAATACCCAGTATGATAATCAAGTACTTCTACTCATTTATGTTAGAACTTTTTGAAGAGGATTTAAAGAAAGCAAAATTTAAAATTATTACAGGGAGACAGAATGTCCTTTGTCTTCTTATTTACATTGTATTTATTTAAGTGTGCCAATATTTCCAAATTAAAATAGTAAAGTATCAGAAAAACCTCCAAACTTCCCAGAAGAGCAGTGTGCAGAACACCAGGTGATGGGGAATGGTGCAGATTTCATGGTGGGACTGGCAGCAGATCTTAGACCTGCCCTTACCTCTGCTCCCAGGCAGGATGTATACACACTGTCTGCTTTCATCCTCCTCCTATAGGTGCTATGGGCTGTCCGCGCTGTCAGAGGTAGGTCCCCCGGTGCTGCGGGATGTGGTGGCAGCCGTGCCAGCTGTGAAGCCTTGCTGCTCGGCACAAACACTGGTCCTCCTTGTGTGTCCTTGAACAGCGTGAGGTTTGGTGCAGTTCCTCTGGTTCTTCTAGACCGGCTGGGTGAGCCTGAACGTGCTGAACAAATAATTCTTAATATAGATGCAGAAAGCTGATCATTTTGGGCACTTTTTATTTAAAAGGAAGACCAGGGCAGCAGTAAATATAAAACATATCACTCTAGCAAGCCAGTAACGTCAGCACTTCAGTCAAGTTTCCAGGGAGAGATTTATGACTAGTGAGATGATGCTTGTATAAAACTTGTTTGGCTGCGATTTTCGCAGCCTGCAGCATGGAGGAATTGCTGGAGTGGATGATTGTGCGTGCTGAATGCCGAGGAACTTGTCGGAAGGTGAGGCTGGAGAGAGGAGAGGGGAGCACGTACAGCAGGTGCTGCCAAGGGATTAGAGTTTGCGTTGGCTCTAGAAAACCCACTGGGTGGTGAATGCCCTGCGGCTAAACGTGACAAAGATGTGCGTCGGACAAAGGGGATGAGTATGGGATGTCAGAGTCGTGGTTATGCCTTGTCCATGTTAAACACTCTCATAAAAGCAAAGAATAAAACCCATAAATCCTGGTGATAGGTTTGATAGTTATGTTTTATATAAATGGACACATAAAAATAATAAAAAAGGATTTGTTCTCCTGTGCTCCGCTTTTCACTGCGGCTGCTGTCTGGCCTCCATCCGGATAAACGATGGTGATGAAGGAGCCTTCCCTAAAAGGTGTGAAAGAGGATGAGCGCAGGGACCGCTCCATCCGGCAGAGAACAGTCCCTTGGCTGTTGTTGCTGTGCCGTGCGTTCTCAGATTAGCTTTTTGCAGAAAAGCACAGGATGGCTGGTTCCTTTTTAACCCTGAAAGAACTGCTCTTTATTTCCACACCCTCTGTTGTATTTCAGTAACTTAGGTACAGTGGAGCGCTTGTGTACGCTCACAGGAGCAAAGAGGTGTCTTATCTGTTGGATTGGCCAGTATTTTCAATGCTTGGATGGAAACATGGCTGTTTTAAATAAAAATTGGGCTTAATGTGCTTTTAAATTGGAGGCAAGTGCACAAGCTATGCAATTAACTGCAAAGACTGAGTTCGAGAAAGGGCAACGCAAGTACTTCCAAAATAATCAGAAGTGTTTTCAAATGGATGGCTAATGGAGAACAGACACTGCAGTGTGAGCTGCCTGTGTTCCCTAACAAAGCATTCTTTACCCGGGCTCTGCATAAGCTTCTTTTCAGCGTGTACATTAGAGCAGGAGTCTGGCAGGCTGGCTCGTCATGTGTCTTGTCCTGTAGAGCCACTTGATTGGATTTCATCTGCTTACCCTCGCGCGATCGTCAGGGCAGCGCTTAAAAGCAGCTCTTGTATGAAAACAAACGCAGCAGATTGTGCAGCCGTCATCTCTCGGTGGAAGAGAGGAGGGAGAGCCGGGGAAGGGAGGAAGCCTCCATTCCTGACCTTTAACTCAGCAGTAAACATAAATCTCCTCTAATGCTCTGCATTGTCTAAAATAAGTCACAGAAAGGTTATGCTCTTACAAGGAGAATGTTTGTTGCCACCGAAGTGGTGTCGAAAATTAAAAATAAAGACCCGAAAAGATCGCCATCAGTTTGCTTTAAATAATGTAGCTACCTAGAAAATTGCTTCCTAGAAGTGGCTCTTTTTCACCTCGTAGGCGATGTTAAGTCGTTCGTTCCCTTTCTCTTTTCAGGGTCACTTATGTTTAAGCTCGGGGAAGCTCGTTACGTTTCCCTGCTCTTCAAGGCGTGCTGTGCATGTCCTGCATCGCAATTCCTCACAGAACCCTCCGTCCCTTGAGATGGGTTGCTCTGAAGGTTGCTGTGTTTGGCTTCATATTGGAGTGGAGATGTTTTGAACAAGACCAGGGTCTCCACAGAGTTCAGGCTACCTTGTTCACATTTGGAGATCTTACTAAGGTCATGGGAACTGTAACATTTTAGCTGAAAGGGTGTAATTTGGTTTTTTTTTCTTTTTTTTTTCGTACGGCTTCTTTAGATTTATACTCGGTTGGGATCAAAATCTTGTGGTGGGAGTTGAGGACCTCAGCACTTGTGGAAAGACCAGCAGACTCTCTTCTGAATTTATTGGCCCTACCTGCACCTGTGCATTTTGTCTTGAGAGATGAGATGACTTGTGAGGCTGTGCAGGAACCAAAAATTAATCTTGCTATCACTTGTGGTCCCATTACGCTTCCTACACTGGTGTCTGCCTTTTGTTCCTGTCTGGATTGCAGTCAGATATGGACTATATGGATGATGTGGAGCCAAGGAGAAAGGGCAGGCTTGTGGTTGGGATCTCCAGTCTGTCCTCCTGGTTCACTCAAATTTGTGTGATTTTTTTTCTAAAGGTGATGAGGTTGGTTTCTCTGGACTGAGTTAGTATTGAAGAAGAACGATTGTGTTGGTGTATCTGATGTGGCTCAACTGGGATGGATGGTTTCAGTCTGACCTCTCTCTGATTTGTCCTTCAACTTGTAAAACTTCAAAGAATATCTCCCTTCCCATGATACCCCCCCAGCCCCGATGTCCAAGGCAAGTTCCCAAACCCTGACACAGAACCTCCTGTGCAGCCGTTGAGCAGTGGTGGGTGCAGCAGCAGCAGTAACCTGGCTGGTGTTGGCGGGCTATGTGGGGTGTAATTTCAATGTTAACCTAATCATCGTTACCGGGATCAATGAGGAAGAAGCTGCAGTATAGTCTGGAGATCTGTGAACAGAGTGAAACCCTGGGTTGCAGTGGATGTGGTTGATATCAAGCAGCAGGACCATTCTGCTCCTCCGTAGCAGTGCTGGGATTACTGGAGAGGAAAATCACGTCCTTCCGTAGGGGAAGTGGCCATGATGCTGGTTGGGTGGAATCCAGTTGAAGGGAACTGCTACATCATTTGATGATCATGAAGTGGTGGAGTTGGAGGAGCCAGGGAGGAGTTGGAGCTAGAGCTGCAGGAAGCAAATGAAGTGATTTTGACACGGTCTAACAGGTGAGTTGGGTAGGAATGCATTTGTGTTCAACAGATACCTGAACGGTAATGAGCATGGGGGGTGGCTGGGCAGAAAGGCTTTAGTCTGGTGGCATGAGGTCCGTGAAGGATGGAGAAAAGAGGTTCATGAATTGACCTGTGGCCGGATGGTGCATCAGTACCATTCATGCAGCATGTGCCCTCCTCGAGCAGAATCTCTGGGGGGAGAAAGTGGTGTAAATTAAGAAGAGAGGTGATGATTGCAGAGAAAAAAACAGGTGATGGATTGAGACATTGCTGTAGAAGGCGGAGCTAGCTAGATGAGATATGAGTATGAAGTGTAAATGAAGCTTGGAGATGATGAAGTGGACCTTTCTACAGTAATTTCTTACGTTAGACGTGGAAGGCTGTGCTGATTTGGGGAGGAGGAAAAGCAGCACAGCACACGAGTAAGCAGCATTTCCCTGTTGATTGTGTAGGCAGAAAAAGGGGGGCAGCCCTTTCGGTGGGGGGCTTAATGGAACCAATTTCTTCAAGTGCAAACCTTGGCCATGGGACAGTTACATCACCCAGAGGGAATCTGCCTTCCCACCAGCCCCCTGCACAGAAATTAGTAATTCCTTGTGACACGCCGTGGCAAAATGATTTTGTAAGGCGTAGCGTGGAGGTGGGGAAAGAGGAAATGAGTGAGATGTTTTTAATTCTAGATAATTTGTTTGGTGTGTAACTGTGAATTAGACACATGAGGAGTCAAAGTTAATGGATGAAGAGTGTATTAAAAAAGACAGGGTAATGTTACCAAGAGAAGAACAAAATTGTTCTCACCAGGCAACATACTTATGCAGAAGAGAGGACTGTCATCTGTTTTTATTACAAAATAGAGGTTAGCCTTTTTTCTATATTTTCCTCCCTTTAGCTGTCCCTGAGTTTTGCAAGAGAGGTGTTAAGATTGCGGGTGTTTTCACAATAAACACATTTGTTCCTGAAAATTGCAGTTTTGCAAAGAAGAAAAATCCAAATGGCAATGTCATGAAGGCTTCTTGCATGAGAACCCAGGTTGCTTTTGCATTTCTTGCATGTTTGGGGTCAAAAGAGCAGTCTGCTTGCAGGATGAGGCTTGGCTGACATTAATCTTACATTTAGAAAATGCCACCAATTGTCCTTTGGCAAATAAGCACAGGGAAATTTGCGCAGAGTATCAAAAAGATGATTTGATTTCTAAGCTTGGGGCAGGGAGTTGGATGACAGATATCTTTAGCGTGCTTCTGAAGCCATGTCGCTCCTCGCACATTGGAGGTATCCTGAATTCCCAAGAAGTTTCCCTCTGAATGACAAGGGTTAGGGCTTGGCTCTTGCAGTCTGTTGGTAGTTCTGCTTCTTTGGGGCATAATGCAGGTCCCAGAGAGACCTCCTATTAATCCATTCTGCATGTGAAGGAATTGCCAAAGAATATATTACATCTGTGGCCCCGCTTCCAATCCTGCTGTGTCCGTAAGTGATTTCCTTGGGGTGTCCAACGCACACGGAGAACTCCAGGAAAAAACCTGGCGGTGGAGTAAAGCGGTGGAGACCTGGAGCAGTGTTCGTCTCCCTTTTGTTGTTTATTATTTCAAGGAAATGCTTGTTCCAAAGAGCAAAGGCTTTAATAATTTGACTTGTGAAGGAGTTGTCTCTTTAATCCCTTGCACTTTGGTTTTTGACATCCTTCAAAAAAAATCTTTGCAGTATTAGTGTCGTCGGTGCCTGTACTCTCAGATCAGCCCTTTCATAGGGAAATGAAAGTGTCGTTCTTTCATTTAAAAACAAGAAAAAAAGAAGAAAAAAGGCAGAAAAAAATTATTGCACCACCAGGCTTGAAAGGTACTAAGCCTGGCTTGCATCCCTGACATAAAAAGGGAATTGAATGTTGCCTTTTCTAAAGGACTTTTCCATCCCTGCTGGATACGGATCTATCGGCCAAACACTGGAAGGGAGGCACATGGTTACCTGCCGCACGGCTCCAGCTGGTTCCACGCTTACACCGGGGCTTTTGAAATCGGTGCTGATGCTTTGATTCCCGTAGCGCGCTTAGACCCCCAAGAATTGAATGCTGAGTGAAAGCGAGGGCTCCAGTTGCCTGTTGGAGCAGTCCAGGGTTTTGGGAAACATCGGTTGTCCGATGACGCGCTGCAGTGGGTGCCCCGGAGGATGCGCTGTGCGTGGCTCTCCCCACTCTGCTCTGAGATCACAGAGGTCCGGGAGCTCGGCGGTTCACATCCAAAAGTACGTTTGGCTTTGGCTGTTGCTGGAGTATTTGCAGCTCTGCCTGCTATGCCAGTGTGTTGCTGCACAAGACAATAATTTGTGTCCATGCTGAAAGTGTGAAATAGAAATAAAAATCCAAGTTAGTTTTAAAACTAAAAACCACCTTCTGTTTTCAGCAAGACTTTTTATGCATCAATAAATTCCTTTTTCTCCCAATTGTTTTGTTCTTCTCTTTGAAGGTACTCATGAAACATGCCTGGTAATTAACAAGATGGTAGCAGGTTTGGGGAAAAAAAAATTGTGTGTTAATTCTTTTTAAAGCAGTTTTTAAAAATATTTCAAATGTCTTCTCAATTTGGTTGTTTGGATTTTACCTTCTAAGATTGGATGAAAAGCTGAGTACTGTTCTGTGATGATACCAAATTGTATAATGGGTAAGGTCACAGGGTTCGGGGAAACACACTTTCCCAGAGGAGCCAGAAGTGTTTATCTAGTCAAGTGAGTAATTTTCCTAGAGTAACAAGTTTTTCAACAACTGTAGAAAATTAATTTTCAGTAGAGGATAGAGTACCTTTAATCTCAGCTTCCCTGTTCAGCATTGGGAAAAATCTTCACCAGAAAATGACTGGTGTCTGGCTGCTTCAAGATGTTAAAATTTGGGCTGAACACCAGGTTTCTGAGTGTTTTTCTGAACGCTACCAGCATGGAAAATCCATCAGTGATTTAGATTTAGCAGTGAACAGTCAGGGCAGTATCTTGCTTGAAAGCAGCAAGCTTTCATGTGTTTACATTTTTGGGTTTTTTCGGCAATGTTTGTATTACCTGTGATCAAGGAGCCTTGAAGGGTGTTAGAGAGGGAGTTACGAATCCAGCTTCATTTCTCCCCAGGTGTCTGGGAAGCTGATGTAGGGAAGCTGATTTGTTTATAAACTAAATTAGAGTCCTACCGTTTCTGGGTTTTTTTTAGACAAATATGTTTGTTGTTAGAACTTGTTGTTTGAAAGCAGCAACAAAAAAAAATCAGAATAACATTGGGATTTTTCTGAAACGGATTAAATGGGGTTGATCAGAAGCAACTCTGCCAAGACCAGCGATGGTGACGAGGCTGTGCCATGCTTGCTGTTGCCTGTCTATTTAGTGCTGGTTGTTTTACCTTCTGTCTGCAGCAGTATCCAGCTCTTCGTTCCATAATGATGGTTCATCAAAGGACCTCAAAACATTTGCAGTTGTTTTTGTGACACCCCCAAAGGCAGCAGAGGTTGGCTGGAGCCTGTCCTCATCCCGGGGTTATGGATGAAGGGTAGAGTAGTCTATATGGAGGCGGAGTTGAAAAGCCAAAAAATATCATGTGTGTCCCGAGAATCTTCTAGTTTTGGGTGTGTTGTGAGCTGGGTTGGAAAAATTAAGCTGGGAAGTCGTCCTTGGGTCCTGTGCCGGGACCGATGTACGTGGAGGCTGCTCTTGCCTTGGGCTGCAGAACTAAAGCCTTTTCTTTTG